>BSBM01000413.1:600000-1195000 GCA_027924585.1 Larix kaempferi
GTTTCACTTGAATGAAGACTACCAGCAGAGCCTTGACACATTGAAGGAAAAAATGGTTACAACACCTATTCTGGTATTTTTGGACTCGAAAAAAGAGTTTCATGTTCATGGTGATGGTTCATTTGTCACTCTAGGATTTGTGCTCGCTCAGCCGAGAGAAGGTTTGTTGACACAGTTCTGTCAACAGGGCTTCACTTCTCACTGTCTTCAACAAACACCAACCAAGCACCCTTAAGCATCGGCCCATAAATGTTTTACCCTTTCCAGCCACACCTGCAAAGCGAGTGAATTCTCACCCGAGATGATTAAGGGGGCTGCAGGAACCAGGTTTCCACAGTGGGGAAAGGACATGCATCTAATTCGATTCTATCGCAACATAAACTAGATATTCACATTCGCATCATGCTTTGAAATTCAGACATACATTCATCATTCGCATATTCACTATGTAATCAACATTCGCATTATCAGAGTAACACTAGTGATAACATCAATCAGAACATAAAGCATTCAACATTCAACATAAATAGAAACAAAATAACATATCCAAGCATCTTCATGCATTAACTCATCAAAACCTGCGGTATAACCTTCGCAGAAACAGTTCAGAACATCTTATCACACATCCATACAAAACTGTTGAAAATAGAGCAAAACATTACAGAGTTCATCCGCCCATCTATCGATCACTTATGATCTTATTCTAGGATAGGATCGAATGCCCTTAGTATTACATTCATAATTTTATTTATAGCCAACTATGGCGGTTACAAAATGGTCCAAATGACCCTTTCTAACAAACTAAACTAGTATTGCGCTTCCTTATTCTCCGCAAATGTCCTTTCTTCCATGAATTATCCTTCTTCATTGTTGTCGGCTTATGCACTTCATGCGGACTAACCCCGTGCTAACAAGCCCCCAACACAAACTTGTGGCTCGCCCTCAATCCAACTCAGTTGGCTCTGCTGGAACTGTTCTCGTCCTTCGCTGTGCTAAAATTATGAGGTTGTTCTTTCCATCTGGAGCTCGCTATCATGTACTTCTCGAACTCATCGTCCAGTCTCTTGGTCGCTGTCATGTAATTCTCGAACTCATCCACCAGTCTCTTGGAACCTTCATCATCTATTCCTTCACGTTCGTCCATTACGTTTGACCCTGGCTTGCGATGGGATTGAAATATCTCGACAACACCAACTTGTGGAATGGGAGGAGCAGTTCGGCACAACTGTTTCACACATTTGATCATCCTTTGCTGGTGTCGGCGTGCCTTGGCTCTTGGTCCTTCTGCGGTCAAAGAGACCATTGCTCTTCTAACACTCAAAACTTGCTTAACCATATCAAGTAAAAGATCATCGTTGTTTTTCCTAATACCAGGTGCCTCTGCATCACCAGGTTGCTCATGAACACTTGTTGTTCTGTCCCTTAACACACCTTGGGTGCTTCTGCTTGAAACAAAATGCACCATTGCAACTATCTCACTTCCTCTTTCCACAGCTTCCTTGGACTTGCATACCAAATCTCTTCATCTGACTTACTATATTCCACTTACTGACTCTCATCATTCGACTTACTGACTCTCTTCATTCTTTGCGCCTGTATTCATGCTTTCTCCTCGTGTCCTTAACACCTAATTATCAAATCATCTGCAAAATATTTCCCATAGCGATCATATTCTGCCCTCAAGTTTTCCATCATCCATCTCCGTCGTCTTCTGGTGATGCTTAGGCGCAGTAATCATGCACTGATTGGACTCCCACATGCTAAACATGCTAAGCATCGACGGGTGACCCGTCTGGCCATGTCTCCCACTTTTTGTTATAATTTTTTTTTTTGACCTATTCCCTCAACTACTATGCACCTGATCATGGCGATAGGGTTTCAACCGATTCCCGTTTACTAGCTTTGGCAACAATATCCCAACTAAACTTTGTAGTTGCACCGCACCTCCATTATTGAAAAAATTTATTATGTAGGGGCCTAACCAATGCATCTGTAACTTACCTGGGTGATTTTCAAACTTACTTTCATATAACAAAACCATATATCCACGTTAGAAGTGCTTTGGTTTCATGTGGCAATCATGCCAAGCCTTTTGTCAATCCTTTTCTACCTTCTGATGAAATCCTGCGATGAACCGATCCTCATCGAGTTGTACCATCTGCGCCAATCGTTCTTCAACCACTCCATCGTTGCTCATATTTGTAGTTGTTGCGATGCGAAAACTCAGGACAAAGTATTCTATTGGCATTACTGCCTCTTTTCCATAAACTAACTTGTACGGGGTCTGTCTTATCAGTCATTTGCAAGTTGTGCGATATGCCCAGAGTATTGCGGGGATCTTTAAATCCCAATCATCACGATTTGTGTTGCACACCTTCGTGAGTGCATGATCCAATATTTTGTTGAATGCCTCAAGTGTCCTGTTAGCTTGTGGATGATATGGGGTGCTCTTCCTGTGTTGAATTTGAAACTCCTCTGTCGTCGTTGTGATCGTATGATTAACGAAATGTGTCCCCTGGTCACTCATTAGTATTTTTGGGCACCCAAACCTGGTGACCACGTTGTTGAAGAGGAATCATGTTGTAGTCGCAGCTGTGCAATCCTTTACCTGTGCAGCTTCCACCCATCACGTCAAATAATCTGTCGCAGTAATAATGTAGTTCGACCCTGTTCTTTTTCCTAGTTATTGATGGGTCCCATGAAGTCAACTGCCCACTTGTCGAAATCCTGTAGTGTCAATTGAGGTACTAATGGCATTTCATCCCTTCATGAAGGCTTCCCTATCCGTTGACATACGGCGCATCTTTTGGCGTAATCCGAAGCATCTTCGTGCATTGTTGGCCACCATAGTCCCACTCAAAGTATCTTCTTGGTAGTGGCACATCCTTCTTAGTGTCTTCTTGCGATACCATCATGAGATTCCTCTAAAATCCTTTCATGTTCATGCGGAATGATGTATCATCGAAGTATCTCATTCGGTCCCATCTTATATAGGTTCCCTACAATTAGTTAGAAATATGCATCTTTGACGACTATCTACTTCTTTTGGTTGGTGGTGAATTCTTTTAGCGCCTTCCCTATTACCAAAAATTGAATAATTTGGTCGTAATGATCATCGACCATTATGACCCTGAACAACTGAGCATCGGGCAATCCTTCGTCAATGTTTCTTGGCTCTTCTCCAGACTCTATTTGTGATAGATGGTCTGGTCCTGCATTCAGTCGTCCAGGATTTACAATTATCTCAAAGTCAAATTCTTGGAAGAGTAACAACCAGCGAAAGATTACTCCCCCAACACAGGCTTGTTCACTAGGTATTTGAGTGTTGAATGATCGGTGGACATTTTAAAATGGCCCCCTAAGAGATAGTGTTGAAAATTCTGTAAGGTGTAGACCACCGCCAAACCTTCCCTTTCTGTGGTTGTGTAATTCTTCTCTGTAGTAGACATCTCTCTACTTGCGAAAGCAATCGGGTGGTCTATCGCTCCTTCTCCTGGCTGGGCCAATATGACTCCTAGTGTGACTGATGATAATTTGACATGAATGTGGAACTCCTTAGTCCAATTTGGAAATGCTAGTATGGGTGCTGCAACCATATTTGCTTTCAATATATCCAAACTCTTCTGGCACTCTTCATTCCATTCGAACTTGGCATCTTCCTTCAACAATTTTTCCATCGACGTCATGATTGCTGCATACCCTCTGATAAACTTCCTATAGTATCCCGTGTGTCCCAATGTCACTCTCAATTGTTTGATTGTTGTTGGTGGTGGTAGGTCGACAATAATGGTGATCTTTGCAGGGTCAACCAACATTCCTTCCATGCAAACAATGTGCCCCAACAAAATCCCAAACGGAGTGCAGAAAATGCATTTATTTAGGTTCAATGAGATCTAATGTTGTCGACATCTTTCCAACATCAACCTCAGATTCGCAACGTGATCCTTGACCAACCCGTACACTGTCCAATCATCCATGTATACTACGAGAAATTTATGGATGTAATCCTTGAACGCTGCAACGACTACTCTTGAAAAAACTGTTGGTGCATTCTTCAGGCCAAATGGCATCACCGTATATTGAAAACATCCCCATTCGGTGACAAACGTTGTTTTGTGCCGATCCTCTTTTGCAATTTTTATCTAGTGGTAGCTTGAGAATTTGTCTATGAAGGAGTATATTTCCTGACCTCCCACTCCTAATGCTTCATCCATAAATGGTGTGGGGAATGGATCGTGTAGGCATGCATCATTCAGATTTCTTAAATCGACACAGATCCTGACTTCGTCGGTTTTCTTATCTTGGACCACTATTGGGCTGATCCACTCTAATTCTTCTACTAGTTCTATAATTCCTGCTTCTAGCATTCTCTCAATATCATCCTTCACCCTTTCCTTGTACCGTGGAGTCAACCAGTAAGGCCACTGCTTGATCGGCTTCCCATCAAGTTTTAGTGGGATTTTCATATCGCCTAGGTCCCCCGAAATTCCTTTCATCTCCGAGAATTTTGTCAGAAAAACAAGTCCTAAAAATCATGCAATACGCCAGTCATCTTCGTAATAGTTGAGTCATCCCAGTAGTCTCCAATGCTCGCAAAATTGGGATTTTCTTCCGATCCAATGTTCATTTTCTTGATTCACAGTGGATGTTGAAATTTATCGGAAGGCATATCTGGTGCCTCAATGCTATGACTTCCTTCTGACTCTAGGATATACATAGCCCTCGGATCATCCTCATCGTCTGGTTCTCCTGTTATGTTGTAACATTCCATCAGCATTTGGGGTGTCACAGTCCACTGAAGTCCAATGGGTTTCTCTATCGAGACTACATTGAGTACTTTCTCCCGAACCTCTTGTAATGCGTTGTGGATTAAGGGGTTTTTGTCGGAGAAACTGAACATTTGTCTAAAGCCAATTGTTAGTTGTTCCCATGAGGTTGTTCTGCATCGCAGTTCTGCTACAATATACCAACTTCACGGTACTTCATCCTATGTGTGACTAAACACATGGACCCATTCGTGTTTCGCTTATGGTCCCCATTTGCTTTTCACATTCATTCAAATTCTCCTTTGGATCACCTCTTCCATCGTACTTCCTTCCGTAGTATCTTTCTGTGTCTCCAAACCTAACCGTCATTAGGTGTCGACATAGTGGTCAGTTAGTTATGGTGGACTTGTGCGTCGCCCACCGTCGCACTGGTGTAGCCTTCAGGGATTCCTCCAAAGCCAGTAGTCGTTGTGGTTCTGCCACTTTTGCTTCAAATTCAATGAAAAATGTATCCAAATTGGGAAATCCCTCATACGTTGGTAGCTCGCACTCTTCTGTAGCTACCTATCGCAGCGACTGAGTGAACCATGCACAACTTCTAAATGATACTTCATGCAGTCGATTCTACAAATTTTCAAGTGCTTCGTCTGAATCTAATGACGCCGAATTGCTACTTCACCACCCTAACTCTCTGTCTGCAGTAAGGTTGATGTAGTTTTCGGAGATGTTGTAAAGGTTGTCCCATCCCTTATTGAATTCATCCCTTGTTGGTTCAACATACCTCTGCCCTTCCGCGGGGTCATGAGGTGCGACTTGTTAATTTTTTAGCATTATTTCAATATACTCTAGGATCTTTGTTGAGAGAATAACATGTACAGTATATCAATGCATATCAATCATAGCAAGCATGTCAATCATCACAAGAAGCAAACATAAGAGACAATAGACACACAGAGTTTCTGTGGGGAAAACCCTAAGGTGAAAAACCCCACAACTTCTTCAGAGATAGATAGAGCAATAGTACAACCAAAGTACACAAAGATAGACTCCTCCTAGCAGTTGATCCTCCTCCTCACATGTGGCCACTTTCCGAGTGATGGAAGAGTGAGTTATGAAGTGATCCAAATAGAGATCAGGAGATCTCTATTTATACTTGTCCTGACTTCCCAATAAACTTATGGGGCCGACTTGTCCACGACTTGTCTAGCTTAGTACAATAACCCAATGTTAACTTAATCAGGGCCAACCCCACACATGGTGGTCTAATAACCCATCGGCCGACTTGTCTAGCTTAGTACAATAACCCAATGTTAACTTAATCAGGGCCAACCCCACACATGGTGGTCTAATAACCCATCGGCAAGTTATAACACTTGCGACAATTGTCAATACAAACGATGACACTTCCGTATAGAGGAATAATAACATCTCTATAGGAGTACAATATACATAGATGAAATACATGGGTGAAATACATTCTGAAGTTACATATACATCAACACTCCCTCTTAACTAGGAAGGTATTTCTTGACACAGATCTGCTAGCACAAGTCTTCTTCTCTGGATCATCATCAGTGAATCATCATCCTCGAATCATCATCATCGTCACTGCTGCTACTATCTCAATCAATCTCTGAATCTACTCATCATAGAAAGTTCTACAGAGCCAGTCCTTTTTCATATTGGATGTAGGCCCACCATCTATAGGTCTTCATCATCACTGGCCATACTATGGAATCCTCAGGACTTATTACGTGCATCACAAAACCTGGCTGCAGCATCCCAGGTTGTTACGAGCACACAGCTCTACCTGTCGGATCTCCCAGGAGCACATTACATGTGACTGTCACAAAACCTTAAAAGAGTCTCTTGACTAGCAAGAACCCTAAAAAGCATCTGAGGCCTTTTTCATCCTGTCCATATCTCCAGGACTTATTACATGTGACCCCCACCACAAAACCTTAAAAGAGTGTCTTGTCAAGCAAGAACCCTAAAGAGCATCTGAGGCCTTTTTCATCCTGTCCAGATCTCCAGGACTTATTACATGTGGTCATGGCAATGCCTTGAAAGAGCATCTGAGGCCTTTTTCATCCTGTCCAGATCTCCCAGGTCTACTTACATGCCATAGGACAAAACCTTGAAAGAACATTTTCCAGATCTCCCAAGGAGCTATTATATGCCAGCGGCAAAACCTAGCAAGAGAATCTGCAAACCTCCCAGGGCGCTATTATATGCTTATCTGCACAACCTATCCACGGCCATAGAGTATCAACTTGATACTCACCATACATCATCCTGATGTACACATGATCATCCTGATCATCATCACTGCATCGTCCTGACGCATGTCATCTGGAGCAACATCCTAAAGCTCATCATCCATGATCATCCTGATCATACAATGCATCCACCTGATGCATACACAGTATCTTCCTGATACATATCATCATACATGATCTACCTGATCATACAATGTATCCACCTGATACATATACAAATACATGATCCACCTGATCATACCTGATACATATCAACATACATGATCTACTTGATCATACAATGTATCCACCTGATACATATACAAATACATACACATGATCCAACTAATTATATCCAGCATCCAACATGATGCATACATACATAAATGATCCAACTAATCATATCCAGCATCCAACATGATGCATACATAAATGATCCAACTGATCATATCCATCATCCAACATGATGCATACATACATAAATGATCCAACTGATCATATCAAGCATCCAACATGATGCATATACATATACAGATCAATAATTGGAGCATCGTCCTGATGCTCATCATCCAGCGCTTACATCTACAACCATGTGAAGGATCCTCCTTCCAACATGCTTGGAATGGCTTCAGCAAATGTATCCATCACTTCTTCCTCGAAGTGTCATCAATCTGAAGAACACCAAGCCTCTCTCTGAAGTACTCAAACTTCACTCTGGCTAGTGGCTTCGTCAGCACATCTGCAATCTGCTCATATGTCGCAACATACAGAAGCTTCACTGCTCCTCTCTACACCATATCCTTGATATAGTGATATTTGATCTCTATGTGTTTAGACCTATCGTGGAACACCGGGTTCTCAGACAGCTTCACACAACTCTGGTTGTCACAAAAGATACGAGTAGCCTCCAGCGGGAGAACAAATAACTCAAACAGTAGCTTCCTAAGCCATACTGCCTCACAACTAGTCAAACAAGCTGCAACATACTCTGCTTCGGCTGTACTCAGTGCTATGTAGGACTGCTTCCTGCTAAACCAAGAGATCACACCTGATCCCATACTGAAGTAGCACCCAGAAGTGCTATTCCTATCTGCAGCACTGCCTGCCCAATCTGAATCAACATAACCCTGCAGGTTAAACTTTTGATTCACATCATACTTGAGCCCATAATCAATTATACCCTTTAGGTACCTCAGAATATGCTTTATAGCAACCAGGTGAACACTTCTCGGATCCGTCAGAAACTGGCTCAATTTGTTCACTGCAAAGCAAATATCTGGTCTCGTGTTCGTCAGCTACATCAAGGACCCAATCATATGATGATACATAGTGACATCAACCGGCTCAAATGAAGCATCACACAGAAGCTTCAGGTTCGATGCCATAGGTGTGGCCATGGCCTTGCAGTCCATCATCCCGAACCTCTTCAATATCTCTATTGCATACTTCCCTTGTCCAAGGAAGATTCCATCTGCACTCTGCCACACCTCCATACCTAGAAAATAGTGCACCATCCCCAAGTCCTTCATCTCGAACTCGGCAGCAAGCTTTCTCTTTGTATCGACAATCAATCTATCTTCACCTGTCATAAATAGGTCATCTACATACAAGAGTAGTATCACAGGACTGCCTTCCTCAACCTTGTAGTAAAGGTTGGAATCTGCTTTACTCTTGGTAAAGCCCAAACTATATAGGAAACTGTCCATCCTACCATACCAAGTTCTAGGGGCTTGCTTCAAGCCATACAAGGCTTTCTTCAATCTGCACACATATGACTCCCTGTCGTGTTTCAAAACCGAGTGGTTGTTCCACATACACTTCCTCTTCAACTACACCATTCAAGAAAGCAGTCTTGACATCCATCTGGCGTATCTTCCATTTCATTACTGCAGCCAAAGCATGCTTTATCTTGTAGGTCTTGGGACTACATCCCAAACATCATTCTTCATTATTGATTGGTATTCTTCAATCATGGCATCCTTCCATTCTTCCTTTTCCATTGCTTCTTCATAATTGGAAGGTTCTTTGTTCATGATATCACAGAGTAAAGCAACATAGCTGGTATGTGATCTGGTCCTCTTCTTTGCTCTGTGTTCTTCTTCTAGAATTCCATACCTTTCTGCATTTTGAATGAGCTCTCTAACCCATGCAGGTTTTCTCTTGTGAGAGTTATTCTCATGGGGTGGATCTACGAGTTCCTACAGATCTTCAATTGCACGATCAACATCTGGAATTGCTTCAGTCATAGTAGTGTCTTGAACTCTAGTTTCCTTAGGTTCTTCATGATCTTCAACAGGTGTCTTCCTTGATTTGATGAATGCTGAGTTTTCATCAAATGTCACATCCCTACTGACATCAATCTTCTTGAACCCTGGAAAGTATATTATGTAAGCCTTCGAGCTTTCACTGTAACCCACAAAGATACCCTTCTTTCCTAAAGGATCTAGCTTGGTCCTCTTTTCCTTTGGGACATGAATGTATACTGAACAACCAAATATTCTGAGATGGATGACTTCAGGTTTCTTACTAGAGAAGACCTCTTCTGGTGTTTTGTTGTCCAATATCTTGTGGGGGGTTCTATTCTGCACATATACAGCTGTTCTAGTTGTTTCTGCCCATAGATGCATAGGTATATCCTGGTCATGCAGCATTGCCCTTGCTGCTTCTGCCCATAGATGCATAGGTATATCCTAGTCATGCATCATTGCCCTTGCTGCTTCTGCCCATAGATGCATAGGTATATCTTGGTCATGCAGCATTGCCCTTGCTGCTTCCATGATTGTTCGATTCTTTCTTTCTGCAACTCCATTCTGTTGTGGATTGTAAGGATCAGTCAACTCCCTCTTAATCCCTGAATCACTGCATAGCTTCTTGAAGTCACCTAAAGTGAATTCTCCACCATTTTTGGATCTGAATGTTTTGATCTTCTTATCAGTTTGGTTCTCCATCAAGGTTTTGAATTCCTTGAGCTTATCGAACACTTCATCTTTGTTCTTCAAGAAGTAAACCCAAGTCTTCCTAGAGAATTCATCAATGAAAGAGACATAGTAGACATACCCACTCAGAGAACTGGATGACATTGGACCACATACATCGGAGTGGATAATTTCCAAGATACTTTTTGCCTTGCTTTTACTACTTGGAAATGCCTTCTTTATGTTCTTTCCTTTTGCACATCCTTTGCAAACACCTTCATGCTTGGTCTTGATTTCAAGAAGACCTTCTACAGCTTTACTTGCAATTGGTAATGCTCTATAGTGCATATGTGCAAGTCTTCTATGCCAAAGTTCACTTGGCTCCATGGAATCATGCACCATGGAATGTTCAAGTTGTCCCTTCAATTTATACAATCCTCCCTCTTGTTCTCCAATCACCACTGCATCATCTATGGTCTTTCCCTTTGGCCACATTAGAACTTGGCCATCCACAAATGCAACCCTCATGCCTTTTGCATCCAATGTAGATATGGAGAGTAGGTTTTTCTTGAGCCCAAGTACATAAAGAACTTCTTTCATCTTTAAAGACTTTCCAGAACTTAGGTTGTAGGAGGCTTCACTACTTCCTTTGATGGGGTATTGATAGTCATCCCCAAGTTTCACTTTATGGGGTGATTCATGTTCAGATAGATTTACAAAAGATTCTTTAAACCCAGTCATGTGTTTGGAATCCCCACTATCAATAAGCCAATCATTACATCCATGAGAAATCGTACCTATGAGGGCAGAGATTAGAACATACTCTTCTTCACTTGATGAGTCATCATCATCACTTTCTACTCTAGCCTTCTTCTTTGGGGGTTCATCATCCTCAGCAGCATGAGCATGATATCTCTTCTTGTTGAAGTTGTTGTTTTTCTTCTTGGGACAATCTATAGCAAAGTGTCCCTTCTCATTGCATGTGAAGCACACGAGATCTTTCTTCTCTCTAGGGTGATGGTGGTGTGAAGATTTCTTGTTATAAGATGGCACTCTCTTAGGCTTTCTCCTTTTACTGTGAGTTGCGAGAGCTTGGTCTTCACTTCCCATCTTTTCTTCTCGTGCTACAAGCCTTGCTTCTTCTCGAGAGCATTCCTCCTACAGTCTACTGAAAGAGATGAATTTCTTTCTTGCACAGATTCCTTGAATAAAAGAGTCCCATGACCTAGGTAGGCCATTTAGAGTGGTCATAACAACTTCACCATTGTCCACTACTTCATCCACAGCTTCAAGTTGTTCCTTGATCTGAGAGACCTTGGAGAAGTAAGATTGAATGGTCTCTCCATTCAACAGCTTGACCCCTTTCAATTGATTCCGTAGAGTCATCTTCTGATTTATGTTCTTCCCTTCAAATAACTTGGTCAGGGAATCAAACATCTCCTTGGGTGTCTTCAGAGATGACACATGTGGTATGAGATGGTCTTTGATAGAATCAGCAATGATTCTCTTTGCCTTGACCAAGTTCTTCTTATGCAATGCTTTAGCTTCTTCATCCTCTGAGATGGGGACTTCAGAACTGATATATGTATCCAATTCATTTTCTTCCAGGATTAACCCAATCCTATACTTCCAGGCTCGGAAGTTATCAGCCCCTTCAAGTTTATCCTCAAGCTTGGTGTGGTGAGACATCTTTAAAGAGTACTTCAAATGGAAATAGAAAAGATTTATATCTTACCACTTGATTTGCTAAAAACTGGATCTGGTCCTGGATTAGGGTTTGTTAGAGAAACCCTAAAAATTCAAAATGTGAATTTCAACTTTCTGAAAGGATAGGAAGATGCACCTTGATGAGCTGATCAGCCTGGTATACTCAGAATTTGAGTTCTGCAAAGTTTCACCCTTCAGAAATGCCTTTTAGTCTTTCTGGGTTCACTAAGGAGGACCATGAATTAGGGTTTGCGTTTCCCAGAGATTTACCCAGCCAAAAATCTTGATCCAAAGCTCTAAACTTCGATTTTTCCAAGGAGCTTCCAGCTATGTCTTCAGATTTCAGAAAATCCTATTTTTGTGGAAACCTTAATTTTTAGGGCCAAAACTGAAAGTGCTCATAATTGAATTCTGATTGGACAGATAGATTCACCTTGCTGAGGAGATTCAATCTATCATATTACTTTTCCAAAATCTGTGGAGAGAAACCCTGGTTTCCGCCACTGCACAATGTCTTCTTCTCAAGTTAGCTCTGATACCATGTTAATTTTTTAGCATTATTTCAATATGCTCTAGGATCTTTGCTGAGAGAATAACATGTACAGTATATCAATGCATATCAATCATAGCAAGCATGTCAATCATCATAAGAAGCAAACATAAGAGACAATAGACACATAGAGTTTCCGTGGGGAAAATCCTAAGGTGAAAAACCCCACAACTTCCTCGGAGATAAATAGAGCAATAGTACAACCAAAGTACACAGAGATAGACTCCTCCTAGCAGCTGATCCTCCTCCTCACATGTGCGCCACTTTCCGAGTGATGGAAGAGTGAGTTATGAAGTGATCCAAATAGAGATCGGGAAATCCCTATTTATACTTGTCTTGATTGCCCAATAAACTTATGGGGCCGACTTGTCTAGCTTAGTACAATAACCCAATGTTAACTTAATCAGGGCCGACCCCACACATGGTGGTCTAATAACCCATCAGCAAGTTACGACACTGTCAATACAAATGAAGACACTTCCGTATAGAGGAATAATAACATCTCTATAGGAGTACAATATACATAGATGAAATACATGGGTGAAATAAATTTCGAAGTTACACATACATCAACACAACTAACCTTATCTCAGAGTTCTCGAATGACATAGTTCTTTTCTTGAATTTGACAATAGATCGATTCTCCATTGCCCAGTTTATCCTTAGCAGCATTGGGTAGGGCCATGTATTGTCCACGATTTCAATCACATTGAAATCTGCATATGTTTTGAGTCCCTCAATCTCAATAGAGACTTGGCATAGTCGACCGATTGGGGTGACCTTACTTTGGTTTGCTAGTCACAATTGTACAGGGGACCAAGCCAACTATGGTTTCCCCATCGTTTCCCACTTCTGTTTTGTCAGGATGTTTACATATGACCCCAAATCTAGGATAATGGAGTCGACATCGAATGCTCCAACTTGCACGGACATCCACATTTCTCTTCCTATCTTTCTCTTATGTATGCGATTGACCGTTCGCTCCTGTCGTGCACCCTCTCATTGATGCATTAGGATAGATATTTCTGCCAATGCGTCCTGATCTTTTTCCAGCTCTAGGAAACTCTCTAGGAAGGCTCTTAAGGTGTTATCCTTTTTCTGCGAAGTTGTCATGTCAAATGTCAGTGGCATGTCATAAGTAACTTCTTTCTAGTGAAGAGGTGGTTGCCTCAACTTCCGTATTGCTTCCTATGCTTTCAAGAAAATATCTCATTCTACTTCTGCATCGAATGTGACTTGTTTTCTTATTGTTGGTCAGATGCTAGCTTGTGACCTATCGGCCCCTGTCACAGCTCCTCCCCGAGTCACTATTCCGACATTCGCATTTTGAATTCTAACCTCTGCTGATATCTTTTGTACCACTAGTGTCGGATTCTGGTTCAGATTTTGATTTGCTGGAGGTGGAGGTAGGTTCTTAGTTTTCCACTTCGCGATGAGCTTAGAACAATCTTCAACACCATGGTCCACACCGCTGCAGTAAGTGAACTGTGGGGTTGAATTCGAGCAACCCAACTGATAATGCCCCTGATGGCCACAATTGTAACATATGATGGGTCCTTGACCTCATCCAGCAGCTCCTCCTCGATCGGCACCAGCACCTCGGCCGCCATGGAACCCCCCTCTAAATCCTCCTTGCAGTGACCCGTATGGAGGGTACTGCAGTTGACCATACTGTGGCTGCGGATATTGCGGTTGACCGTATTGCGGTGGTTGAAATTGCGGTTGAGGATATTGTGGTTGGCCATACTGCAACTGACCATGTTGCGACTATTCATACTATGGTTGCAGATTATATTGAGGCGGTTGTTGATTATACTGTTGCCGCTGCTGTACTGGTGGTTTCTCCTCTCCCTTCATGAATAATGTATATGCAGTCCTTTCTTGGAGTAGGTCATAAGCTCTGCAGTCCTTCTTGTCATGGCCAATAGATCGATAGAACTTGCAATAAAAGTTCACTAGTTTCAACACCATCTTCTGCAGTACACACATTCTTTCAGTCGATGTCCTCTCGTCTGACAGACGCGACACCAAGGCATCCCTCCCTGACTAAGGGGATTTGGTGCACCTAGTTGCAAATATTCTCGAAATTATGGGCACTGATCCTTGTGATGTCCTTCCGTCTTACATCTAGTGCACCATACGTCGTTGCGGACCCCTTTTCCTTTCTTCATGTCTTGTAGCTGGATCGTCAATTTTTCCAACTTCACTTGTCTTCAATCCATGCCTAAGCATATTTCACCAATCAGTGAAGCCTCCAGCTTCATTGTGATCTCCAGCGCTTATGCTTGAGTCACTACCTTCTACTGCATCAGCGACAGGGATAAACCATTCTTTATGTTGCAAATCACTCATCCTGAAACTCACTTTCGCCATTAGTGTTTTTTATCGTTGGTCAAATTCCCATACTGATTCGTTGGGAAACTGTTTTATTTCTTTGAGCTCAGTAATGTATTGCGACTCATATTTTGGTTTTCTAAATTCATCGATCATCCTTGCCTTGATCTATGGCAATGTTTTATCTAGAGTTCCCGTTGGTACCTTAGTAAACTTCATATATCAGTCTAGCGCACAGCCCCTGAGGGTCGTCACTAACTGTCTCTTTTTTATATTTTCATCCTGGACCTGCTTCACGGTCCACACTGCTTCACACAAAAACCAGTATTTTTCAGGATCCTCGATCCCGTTACCCTGGAAGGTTGGCATCTTTGCATCTTCACCCGCCATTCTTACTCTTCTACTATTATTATTTACTGATCCACTACTCTTACTACTATTCTGGCTTGTAGGATAGCTCTGTGAATAACTTATATTTCCTCTTATCAAGTTCTGAGTATTGCGCGGAGTTGAAGGTACGTTGTATCTTAGGGTTTGTCCTCCTTCAGCTTCTGGGGTATCCTATTCACTCTCTTCTTCGTCGTAATAAGGTCGCTTCGTCCCTTGTGGTCCTATTTTGCAGTCTTCCGTTCTGGTCCCCTCGGGAGACTCTCTCTCAGTCCTCCTCTTCTTCTCTAGTCGCCAGAATATCACCCCACTCCTCAAGGTACCACAATTGTCTTCGGACTCCCTTAAAAAATCGTCGTCACTCATGTCCATCTACCACGCATATTTCTACCGGACCTACATTCACGCAATATCCACAACTTCCGCACATTGATCTTCTACTTGTTGAAATTCATCCTCAGTATACCTTTTTCGTAGACGAGCATCTTAATCCACAATTTCAGCGATAGCAGGAATCTCCCTCTTTGTCCTTTGAAGAATTTATTTTCCACGTCGTTGTATGATTTTATCATGTCCACAACAAAATCAGTGATGTATCCCTCTAGGATACTATCTACCCAGAAGTCAATAGCCCTTGATACGTTATTGTCAACCTATTTTAGCTGTTGGATCTGTTCAGTGTGGTACCTTAGTAAACTTCATATATCAGTCTAGCGCACAGCCCCTGAGGGTCATCACTAACTGTCCCTTTCTTATATTTTCATCCTGGACCTGCTTCACAGTCCACACTGCTTCACACAAAAACCAGTATTTTTCAGGATCCTCGATCCCGTTACCCTGGAAGGTTGGCATCTTTGCGTCTTCACCCACCATTCTTACGCTTCTACTATTATTATTTACTACTCCACTACTCTTACTACTATTCTGGCTTGTAGGATAGCTCTGCGAATAACTTATATTTCCTCTTATCAAGTTCTGAGTAGTGCGCGGAGTTGAAGGTACGTTGTATCTTAGGGTTTGTCCTTCTTCAACTTCTGGGGTATCCTATTCACTCTCTTCTTCGTCATAATAAGGTCGCTTCGTCCCTTGTGGTCCTGTTTTGCAGTCTTCCATTCTGGTCCCCTCGGGAGACTCTCTCTCAGTCCTCCTCTTCTTCTCTAGTCGTCAGAATATCACCCCACTCCTCAAGGTACCACAATTGTCTTCGGAATCCCTTAAAAAATTGTCGTCACTCATGTCCATCTACCACGCATATTTCTACCGGACCCGCATTCATGCAATACCCACAACTTCTACACATTGATCTTCTACTTGTCGGAATTCATCCTCAGTATACCTTTTTCGCAGACGAGCATCTTAATCCACAATTTCAGTGATAGCAGGAATCTCCCTCTTTGTCCTTTGAAGAATTTATTTTCCACGTCGTTGTATGATTTTATCATGTCCACGACAAAATCAGTGATGTATCCCTCTAGGATACTATCTACCCAGAAGTCAATAGCCCTTGATACGTTATTGTCGACCTGTTTCAGCTGTTGGATCTGTTCTGGGGTCTAGTGGTTAGGTTCACCTCCTTGGAAATGGTTCTTCTGAAATGTCAGTTGCGCCAACCACCCATGCAGCAATACCAGGAATTCGCAGAAGAATATATCGTGGATATCAGAATAAATATGCTTTTCCAACCAACTACTTGTCGTCTACCCAGGGTTCCGATTCTCTCCTTCCGCGAATTCTTTTGCTTTATTGTCAAACCAATCTTGGATCTCTGGTTTCGTCGGGTGCCACAATATGTCCTTATCTTTCTTCTCCAGGGTCCCAGCAACAGAACCATTTGTTGACATAGTTCTGTCGACGAGGGTTCACTTCGTACTGTCGTCAACAAACAGTAACCAAACACCCTTAAGCACCGGCCCAGAAACGTTTTACCCTTTCCAGCAACACCCACAAAGCGAGTGAAGTCTCACCCGAGATGATTAAGGGGGCTACAGGAACCAGGTTTCCGTAGTGAGGAAAGGACATGCATCTACTTCGATTCTATCGTAACAGAAACCAAAGATTCACATTCGCATCATGCTTTGAAATTCATACATACATTCATCATTCACATGTTCACTATGTAATCAACATTCACATAAGCAAAGTAACACTAGTGATCGCATCAAACAGAACATAAAGCATTCAACATTCGACATAAACAGAAACAAAAGAACATATCCAAACATCTTCATGCATTAACTCATCAAAACCTAGGGTATAACCTTCGCAGAAACAGTTTAGAACATCTTATCGTGGATCCATACAAAACTGCTGAAAATAGAGAAAAAAATTACAGAGTTCATCCATCCATCTATCGATCACTTATGATCTTCTTATAGGATAGGATCAAATGCCCTTAGAATTACATTCATATCCTTATTTATAGCCAACTATGGCAATTACAAAATGGTCCAAATGACCCTTTCTAACAAACTAAACTAGTCTTGCGCTTCCTTGTTCTCTGCGAATGGTCCTTCTTCGTTGTTGTCAGCTTCCGCACTTCATGCCGACTAACCCCGTGCCAACAAGGTTCTATCGACCATCCAATGCATTTTCCAGTAGGAAAATGTCCACTGCAGAAAGAAATTATACTACAACGAAAAGGGAAGGACTTGCTATGGTTTATGCATTACAAAATTTTAGGCATTATCTGCTAGGTGGAAATTTTAAGATGTTTACAGACCACCCTGCTTTGAAGTACCTAGTCAACAAGCCAATGTTCAGGGGGGGAGATCTGTCAATGGTTATTGTTGTTTCAGGAATATGATTTTGAGATCATTGTCAAGCTCGGTGTAATACCCCTAGTTTTGACTTGGAATGTATTTATCCAAAATTATGTAAATGATGTAAATATGCTAGTGCAAATTCCTAGTGTAGAGCTCAAGGCCAAGGCACGACTAGTGAATGTTTAGGCATGTATGATGTTTATATTTCATTTGGACTGTTTTGTTGGATTTTATGCTTATTTATAATATTATGTGCATAAATAATAAAATGGTCCAACAATGGTTGTGCAAAGAGTACCAAAGGGGCTATGAGTCCACTAGAGGGGAAGAGTAAAGGGGGTCCATGGGTAACTAAATCCTTGCTTCCAAGTGTCCACCATAGAATTCACCCAAAATTTTGTCATGTGATGAGAATAAACCAAATATCTCTTTTTCTGAACATTTTTCCAATCTTTAATGCATGTGTGTGGTTGGTGGGAAAATTCACCTCATGTAGTTATTGAAGCATGGGATTGACTGCACTTTTGTGACAGTTTTGTCATGACAGAAGTCAGTCTGCAGCTTCCAGGAGTCCTTTCTTCTACTTCCAGAAGTTATGTCAGTTGTCTTTTCACCATTTTCTCATATACTTTAGAGTCAACCCTCATTTCTATCATTCTTGCACACATATTTGGAGGATGCAGATCTCTCCCTTGCTATCCATGAACTTACCATGCTTTTTTTAACCCAGAAATTCAAATTTGGAGACCATGTCGCAGATTGGGAAGTGGGTATTGTTGGTTGTAGGTAACCAAAGAGCTTGGGAAATCTAGGAACCCTTACCCTTGGGTTTTGTTGCTCGTAGGTGCTTGAGAAGCCATAGATTGAGGCTGCAGGTGGTTCTATAGAAGCCAATATCAGGTTGGACTTCTTCTATGCAGACACTGGAAGCACCCATCAAGATGGATCACCCAAGAGAACCATGGATAGGTGAAGGGGATGCCTGAGATAGAAGGGTGTTGTATGGGGTAGGTATTATGCAAGCCAAGGCTACGAGGGATGAGTGAGACCCATGTAGAGATCTGTATGAGCACTTGGCTAAGCACATAGAGCAGAATGAGTTGTGGGCTGAGAGATAGAAGCATGCAAGTGTTTCCTTTGCCCTGGTGACCTCATAGCCCAGCTTGGGAGTGGCCTCTAATCATCAAAAAGAGTATATGCTAGATAGAGTTCCTATGGTTGAGTGGAAAAGCGCTCTTACACAACCAGTTGCTTGGATCTACATTTCTTAAAGATAAGTATTCTCGTGTATTTGAATCGGAAATGTTTTATTTGATGTCTGTAATTTTTATGCTTGTATTTGCATATTAAATGTGTGTGGATAGTTTTGAATTCCGTTGTGCATGTTTATTTATGTTATGTGCACATTGCATTAGTCCAGAATCATATTTATGGACTTGGGGGAAAATTTTAGAGCCCAGGTTTGGCCATCGTCCCATATTGATGGTCGGATTGGGTGAGGGGGACCCACATCGGCAGTGGTTAGTTATTGGTTCAAAGTAAATCAGGAGGAAATGGATGCAATGGTCCAAGAATGGTCGTCGGAGTGGAAATTACCAATCGAACCTGAGAACATCTCATCAAATCCATCGGAGCAGGAACCACGACCAAAGGGAACCTCGAGACAACAGCAACATATAAGTCAAAATACTCAACACACTGAAGGAGGGGGTGATGAGTAAGAGGATGGAGAGCCAATCCAGACCCCCATTGATCCGGGCTTGGGAGATAAGCGAAAAGTTGGAACATCTATGCAGGGAGGAAGGAAAAATTAGAAAGCATATAGGACTAAGCATCCCTAAGCATTAACAGACGACTATATTAACATCATCTTCAACGAGATGACAGAAGTTGCAAAAGAAAACTAGAAAATAGATGAATATAGGATGATCCAGCTATTCAATGGCATCACAGACGTCTTGGATACGATGTGCCAAGAGGTTAAACAGATCCGCATTTTTCCCTCGTCGCAGGTCACACCGCTGCGGGTCGAAGCTGCAAAAGAAGAAGAGGTTCAGGACAAAGTAGCACCACTTCCCCCTACGGAAGGAGTGGTTAAAATATTTCCAAGAGTAGTAAGTTTTGATGAACCCGACACAAGTGTGCAGATTCCACAAACGGGGTTTGTGGACTTACAATTATTTGCATTACCACTTTATGTATTGCATCACTTGTAGGAAGGCATTGCGAAGGAAGTCAAGTTGAGGGATATTTCCCTCTTGTATTTAATGAAAGGCTATAAGAGTCAGGTGGATGCACTGAAGGACTTGAATGATGAGCTTCAGCAGGACAAGGACTGTTGTGCAAGGAAAAGGATAAAGTTTAGAAGGTTGTCGAGGTCACATGCTCTGCAGTACCCGAAGTGGAAATTATAGAATAAATGACATATGAGGAGAAGATACACCTCCTGGAAACTATTATCTCAGGACATCGGCATAATATACAAGATTTAGAATCCAAGCTAGTGTCGAGTACCCCACCTGAAGTCACTGAGTAGTGATGAGCAGAAGTTCAAGAGGTTGTTCAAATCCTTCAGGAAAGAAAATCTCAGTGTATGAAGATGTACGAGGAAGTGTCGTAGTCGTGGGCTGCGGTCTTTGAAGATGTTGAGTTACAGGAAGTCACCACCAATATCGGGGTTGCTGAAGCAAAGATGAGCACTTTATGTGATTAGTTGAAGACTTTTCCACAAGTCCAAATAATGAGGAGAGCTACAGAGAGCAAAGATCTACAATAGGAAATCAAGCAGTTGAGGATGCAGCATAGGCAATGGACAGAACGGGTTGAGGCACTCCAATCTAATGCTGAGCATGTCTCAAAGGTCATCAGGGGTAATCATACTTCCATCTAGTCAGCAGTCACTTAGGTTTTCGAGGCAAGCAAAACCCATGTTACTCCAAAGTTGGTCAAAACTGTCACCTAGAATAAAGACGAATTCCAGTAGTTGGTCGAAGTAAGCAGGAGTGTATTCCTGGAGTTTCAGTCGAAGCTACAAGAACCTGTCTCACAACCTTGAAGTGGCTCGGGATGAGCCACATGTGAGTGTTGGGGGCCTATTGGGCCTAGTGTTTTGGAGGTACCAATTTTGGTGTGGACAAAGGTAAGATGGAAGCGGTTGACTCTGACGAAGAGGCCAAGAATTCGGGAAAAATGGTTATGTTGAACAAGTCAAATGGAAGTCTAGTTAGATAGAAATTGTCCACATTGTAATAATGAGTTTGTTAGTAAGTCAGTGGGTTAGTGGGAGTGGGGCAAGCAATGTGTGCCCTATAAATATGTAATAAGAGGGGATTTTTGGGGTTACACTTTGTTGGATATAGTTATGATATGCAGCTATTGTATTGGGTTACTAATTTTGCTACTGTCTATTGATGCCATAAGGTAATATTTTGAATTTGTAAGAAAGCTTTATGTTGCATCTTTCGAAGTCATGTTGAAGAAGTCGATTCGTTGATCTATAGGTTTTGTGCATGGGCCCATTGTATGTCATGAATACATTTGTAATTCATAACGGAAGTGCTTATTTGGATGCGAATCATAATAAAAGACAAGCACTTCCGTGGTTTTTCCCAGGATGGGTTTCCAAGTTAAACATGGTGTCTTTATGTGTTGTGATGTGATTTGATTTGATATGTGTTTCCTTCCTCTATTGAATACTTAAATGAATGCATGATCGGCATGATTGTTTGTAATATGAATGCAAAATATAATCTAATTTGTATCTATCTAGCGAAGTTATGAGTTTTTTCGCAGTGATGAATTTGTTGAAGTCTTGGTTGTGTCGATGTTTTAGGATAGATTTATGTTATTGGGTTATATGATGGATGTATCACATGTTGAGTTATTCCCCTTCATTACTGTGGAAATATGGTTCCTACAGTACCCATAGATATTTCAGGTGATACTTCAGTTGATTTGCAGGTGTTTCCAAAATGGATTAAACTCCCTTTCGGACCGGTATCTGTAGTAATAGTGTTTGTTGGTGTGATGTTGAGTATATGAACCTTGGTCGAAGTAGAAGTGCGCCAACATGCATGATCCTACCCCTATGGATCCTTTAGACGATGAAACTTTTGCACTTTCTAATCATTTGGGTGAGTTGGTTCATTATCCTACATCCTACACTTCCACAGCAACATTCATCCTAATGAAGTATGTGTGAAAGGTTTCTTTTTTATGGTGCCACATGAGGAGTATGAAAATCCTATATCTCCTTTTGATGATGACATGACTAGAGAACCTTATTGTTTACATTTGCAGCAGGATCCTTTGTTACATTATGATGATACACATCTTCATGGATGCAGATATGGTACTCCTTTGAGCCCCTTGAAGGCTCATTGGTCTCTTTGATCCTTACTTGATGGGAGAGTTCCTTCGTCCATTGTTTGGGTGAAAGGCCACATGGAAGAATTAGTTGAAACCTACCACACCTCCTTGGAGCAGCATCCATTGCTCTCATTTGATGACTCTCACATTCATGGATGTATTGATGAGACTTCTTTGAGCCACTTGAAGTCTCCTTGTTTCCTTTGCTCCTTACTTGGTTCAAATTTTGGTGGAGGTTATCCATTCACTTCTTGGACGAAAGAACACATGGTTGGTCATTTTGATGCATATTACATTCTTTTGGAGCAACATTATAGGACATGGTATCCTCACCTATGTCATTGGAGCAGATTTGAATGGTCATTTGATGCTTGTGTGCACTTGGAAAATGGTGGTCTGCTTGCTTGGATGGACAAGCACTTTCATGATTCTTTGATCAAACACCTTCTTGATGTACATTTGTATGATGTTGTTATGTACTTTGATGATCTATATTTTGTACTTATGATGTTTGGTAGGATGCTCATTAGATATTGGAATCCCGACAACTCCCACCTTGAGGTAAAATTTTGTGTTACTTTGATCATTGATGGAATGCGCTAGTTATGGGATCCTGGCATTCCACACTTGGTTGAAATGATTTGGAGGATATTGTACACCTCCTACTGTGACGTATTGTTTTGGGAGACTTTTTGCATGATAGAAATGCACAAGCATTAGGACAAAGGCATCCCACATTCTAATTTGTATGTATTCACACTATGTATTGATTGGGTGCTCAAGTGTTGGGACCTTGGCATCCCATACTTTCTATATTGCTTCTTGATGACATTGTGCACTTGGAGAGTGTGCAAGCAGTGGGACTCAGGCATTTTTTTATCATTGGCAGCTCATTGGGAGCACATTTTGGTTGGTTGGTTTGAGGAAGCAATCCTCTTCTCTTCCCCATGGGTTCATCTCTGCAGCAAATGGTGATGGTTTCCTACATGGGAAACATATTTTTGGATGGACTTATGTTTTTCTTGCAGGGTTTTATGATGACTTCCATGTGACTCTTATGCATTGCATAGGAGAATATATATTGCACCTTGTATTCTTGAGGATCACTTGGGATCCTAGCATATATACATATCTTCACTTGCATGAGGTGAGAAGCCATTGGTTGGATTCAAAATTTTGTGGGGCTGGTCCATATTGCTTGAGGACAAGCAATATTGGGAGGGGAGGACTTTTCATGTCCCAAAATTTTGCATTGGATCACAATGGCCTAAGCCACTTGGCCATGTTCATGATAGTTTGTCAAATTGGTTCTAAGGGTAAAAATAATTGCTAAGCATGATGTCCAAGTTAGTAATAATGAAAAATTAGATCCAAATGGACAAGGTGGGTCACATGAAGAATAAATTCCCAAGTCAAAGTTCAAGTGGATAATTAAATTTATTTGAGAATTTAGATTTATCCTAAGTTTTCCTTTGTATTAAAATGGGGTAAAATTTCGTAAGGCAAATTGTTTAAATTGATGTAAAAATTGGTCCAAGGTGTGAATGGGGCCAAATGATGATTAAGAAAGTTGCATTAATGTTTGACTAAGTATAAGGGAAATTTTGGAAGCAAATAGAAGTTTTCTCCCATGTAAAGGGTGTTTACTTAAAATAGGGGAAGCTAGTGGAGATTAATAATGAAGGTTGGACCAAATTCAAATTTGAAGGGAGAGAAGTGGTCAAAAGTGGTTACGATGGTGCCTTAGGTTGTGGAAATGGTCATTTTTTGTTATAAAATGGTCCAAGATATTTTTGGAGGGTGAATTATGTGAGGAATTGGTCAAATGGTACTTTGAATATGGCCAATGTGGAAGAAATCAAGGGTTATGTTACTCCCCATGGTTTTTGTACATGTTTTTTTGGGTCCCATGGTAATTGCAAGTGGTTTCGGGGTTTCTTTGAAGCTATATAAGAAACAAAAACCACACTTCTAGAGGTTGGCTAATTTATTGAAGAAATTGTATTGGATTGCATTGGCAATTCATGGCTTGGGTGATGATCCCCATGCTTACCAAGAGGGTGATGGGCCCCTCATTCTTTTGAAACAAGGAGTGGAGTACTCAGCTCCATTCACAAATCCTACTGCATCTTTTTGACAATCGTGGTAATCATCAAGTACCTTGGTGGAGAAGCACACTCCCCATTTTGGCTTATATCTACTCATAATGTGTTTTGGGTGTGTCTTTGGGTTTAGAGAGTTGGTCTATGGACTCTATTGGCTCAAATGGTTGTATCATGCCATCCTTGATGTAATAAACTCTCTGATGTTCTCTGATAATAAAATTCCCGTCTCTATTATGCAGAAACTCATTCTTTTGTTTTCATGTTTATGTACCTATGCTCAATCTGTGCAAATTCTGACAAGTTTTTGTAATTTGCTTTAAAAAGTGCCTTCTGCTTGTCTATATAAAAATATGAAGCCATATTTGGAAAATACACAGAAAATCAGTTTGGTCCCCACCTTCAGAATGAAAATTTGGGATATTTTACTAGTGTTTGAGTCGAGTTGAAAACAAGGAAACTATGTAGTCCTGAATCGGGAAATCTCACTCCCAGAGATCCAATTGACCAAATATACCTCTGCGATTTTTTGAATACATTCTTACTACAAGCCTTGACATAATAGAAACCAGAGACCTGTTCCAGAACCATTCCTTGAGTTCCAGAGCCTCCTACCTTCCCGGAAGTCAATCTTTAGTGTCTTACTTGTCTCATTGATCTAGTGTGCCTATTTGTTTTGAAATTCTTGGCTTAAAGGATCTAGTTTGCATATGTTAGTGTACCCTATTAGACTTCAGCAATAGCTGATTTTGAAACATCGATGGTCCTAGTACATTGTGCAAAGGATTCTTGACAAAGATAATTTTAGGGGCGAAATTTAGCCCATGGGTTATTTTTCCAAACAAAATATTCGCCAATTTGCATTTTTTGAAGCCCCATTTTGCCCAATTTTGATGGGGTAAAAAATTTTCACTCTAAAATTCCCCAAATTATTATATAAACTATATAAAATCCTTATAAATTGAAATAATTTTAGAAAAATATCGCCAAATATTTTATAGTTGACATTTTAAGAATTGGTAAGATTCGCCAAGGTTTATACACTTTAAATAAGTATGAGTCCTTAAAATTATCCCAATTTCTTGAGATAGTGTAGCCCCTATTTTCCATCATTACATGAGGTTTTGAGTTAGTGGTCCTAAATTCCTAGTTGGGTTCATTACATTTTTAGCCAGCAAGGCCTACTTTCACCATCTCCCTTATAGGTCGATGACAGGTGCGTATGCACATGTGGGGGAAGATGATGCCCAAGAGGGGGTAGCCTGACTTCCCGGCTAGGATCACATTAGATGTGGACGAGATGTTAGGAAGTGAGGAGGACCACACACTAGACATGGTTCCATATCCATATGCAGGCTTGGACTCGAGAGGGTGCCCTGAGATATTATTCACACCGGAGGAGCCAACGGATGAGAGAGGTAATATTATTGTTATGTTTAAATTATTCTAGTATTATTTTATTCTCTTTATACTTAATGCAAATGAAATATATTCTAAATATTAAATTGTTTAATGAAATTGTCTAATTATTATTCTTGTGTACTATATTTTTTGTATACATTAGCACATTCTATGGTAAGGTCGGGCCACCTCCTACCACTCAGGAGGATCAGGATATGGAGGAACTCAATTAGGATAGGCCATAGTTGGAAGCTAGACATTCTGGCCACCATCCACACAGGCCCCATGATAGGTATCACTGAGATGTGGCAGACATGTTGGCTACATTATTGGCAGATGAGGTGGTTCAACCTATATGGGTGCACAACATTATTGGACATATTCACCTTGTAGAGATATGGAGGATTCTTACCCGTGAGACGAGGTTGTTGATGCAGCATATTGTCGGTGCATGCATTCAATTGGATGATAGGAAGGATTACCATCAACCTCCTCCTCCACCTCCACCCCCTCCTCCATCATCTTCGACATCTGATACTCCACCTCCTCCTCCATTAGATTCTTTGACATCTCATCCACCTCCTCCTCCATCATCTCTTTCATCATCTCTTATACTTCTACTCGCCGACCCACCGATCCTACTTCATCATCTCCTGATATACTCCCTCTTGACCTACTTTCCGATCCTACTGATCGGCCTGACCATCCATCATTTCCTGCTCCAATTGCCTCTATTGTAGATACAGTGCTCAGAGGGGGTATGATTCAGCTTGATGGACCTACCTATGCTGCTCTTCGAGCTAGTTTTTTTCCTGGAAGAGGTACTCATGCTGCCTTTGGATCTATTGGTGTAGTTTTAGATGCCTCTAGCTCTGTTGGAAGACATGCTGATATTGTCTCTAACTCTTGCAGAAACCGTATCCGATTGGACTATTAATAGTTAAATCTTACTCTCATATTGAATTTTAAATAAGAATATTATATTAGATGGTGCTGATAAATTACAATAAGATCACCTTTTATATGGCTTGATCAATCATAGTGAAGGGTTACGCCCTTTCACTAGTAACCTAGTAATCTATTAATTTATAAATAATAATATTAATTAAATATTCACAGCATTGCCTTCCCCTTAGGAAATCTTTGTCCTCAAAGCTTAGATTATTGTTGTCATCTTTTCATTCTTGTTTTGTGTTGAAACAATGTCATTACTTCCTTTATGTATTTTTTAGAACTGGTATTAGGTATGTGCTTGGTATTTACGCAATAGTTTGTCATCTTCCTTTCATTTGTAACTTGAATTTGTACTCCATTATGTTTATTATTGTTATCCCATTTTCCTTGTACATGAATAAGGGGAGTACTTTTGTGATTGCCCATATCAAGCCTTGTTTTAGAAGTCATTTGTCCTACGATATTTAGGATGTCATCACGTAATGTTTTCATTTGATTATCCTTACGAGTTATCCCGAGAAGTGGCATTTCATGAGGCTTCTCACACTCAAAGTCACTTGATAGTGTTACATTTAGGTTTCTCTAGGGTGGTAGAAGAGTTAAGGTAGAAGATGAATCTACGATATCTGATTCCTTTAACTTGGATTCCTTTGCATATTGTAGGATCCATCTTTTGTCATTGTATGGATTGTCCTTATTGTCAATGATACTGGCTTGACTCTCATTATGATCTTGGTTGAGCTCATCTTTATCAAAAATATTATTGGTATTTTGGTCATCCCTACGATATTTAGTCTCCTTGTCTTGTTTATTGTCTTGATCAATTTTGTTACTCTCATTTTTGTTGACATAGTGGTCCAACATATCTGAGTTACTAATATGGTTTGTATTAGACCTTAGTTTTTGTAACATTTCCATTATGGTATTCTGGTTTTGTGTCATGATGCTCAAGTTCTATTCCATGGTTCTTATGTTCTGTGTCATTGCACACATCTTGTTATCTAACTCTTTTTGTTTCTCATGCATGATGTCTACTTTGTCATCAAGTTTTCTTCCTAGTCCTAGAACAACATCTTTTTTAATTCCTTTCTTAAGTGCTTTGTTATTTTTCATTTCTTCTCTGAATTTTTCTTGGTTGGCAACGAGGGCCTTGATGTCCTTTTCCAATTTCTCAAGTTTGTCTTTTAATTCCGCCATGGTCTTGGACCTTGTATGTGGAGGTGTGTACTTCACGCTATTTTGGTTTGTGAGGGGTGGAAAAATATTTTTACTAAGGATGGTGAGATTTTAAAAATAATAATTAATTATTACATTAATTATAATCTTTATTTGTTTTAATAATATTAAAAACAAAAATTTGAAATATCATAATACAATATTGTAATATTTATTTTTTTTGTTTTATTGCAAGTTTACGTGGAGGTGGGAAGATGGAGGCGGGGCGAGGGCGTGGTGATGAGGAGGGAGGGAGGTAGACGGGTGGGCATGGAGGCGAGGGGCACAAGGGCCATGGAGCTGCACAGGGAGGTGTAGATGCAGGCAGCACATGGGAAGGTGGAGCATGGTGGCTGTAGGGAGCTACGGGAGGAGCAACAAGGGGGCGGGGGAAGGTGGAGAATGTGGCTGGAAGGAGGGGGGGCGGTGGCTGGCATGCAATGAAGGAGTGGCAGGCGGAGGAAGAAAGGCCGGAAGTGGATCGGCGTGCGGTGAGATGGTCGAATAGGGAAGAGCGTGGGGAATGGCGGAAGGGGGGACTGCAAGGACAGGTGAATGGGGAGCACGCAAGTGGATGGGGGAGTACGCAGGCGAAGTGGGGAGTAGGGATGGCAAGGGATGAAGAAGGGATGAGAGGTGGATAGCGTGGATGTGGAGAGTAGCGAAGGACTAGAGGCATGAGGGCGTGGTAGAGGGTGCCAGAGATGGTGAGGCACAATGAAGTGGCTAACGCAGGGTGTAGGTTGATGGATCGTCATGGTAGGAGAGAAGTGTGGGAGTGATGGTGAAGGATACCACAGGGCAGGTGAAAGAGAAACGTGGGAGGATGGCGTGGGAAATGAATGAAGTATGGAGAGTGGCGGGACAACAAATGAGAAAGCATGCAATAGGAGATGGAGCGTGAACTGTGGGGGAAGGTGGAGAGGTAGAAGAGGCTGCGTTGGTGATGTGGAGAGGATGTGATGCACAAAGGAGAGAGGCGAGCGATGATGGGTGGAGTGTGGGAGTAGGAGCGTGCAGCGGATGGGAGGATGTGTGAGAGAAATGACGAATGAAGCGTTAGTGAGTGATGGGTGAAGGTAAGTGATGAGCCGAATCCAAGCTCAGTGCCGGAGGAGCGAATCCGCTCTAATACCAAATGCAACAACTGTATCCGGTTGGACTGTTAATAGTCGAATCCGACTCTCATATTGAATGATAAATAAGAATAATATATTAGATGGTGTTGATAAATTACAATAAGATCGCCTTTTATATGGCTTGATCAATCATAGTGAAGGGTTACGCCCTTTCACTAGTAACCTAGTAATCTATTAATTTATAAATAATAATATTAATTAAATATTCACAGCAACTCTATTGGTGTAGGTGACGATGCCTCTAGATCTAGTGGGAGAGATACCGATGATGCCTCTAGTGGAGGTGGATCAAATATGTCAAACACATGCCACATCTATCTAGGTAAACTTTTGCACTCATAAAAGGGTGCAACAAAAGAATTATTGAAGGATACATTTTTGACAATTTCAACTAACAAGACACGAAAGGCTCTTTCTTGTTGAAAATTCCACCAAATACCAAAAGGGTCAAACAAAGACGGATCTTGCGAAACTCTATATGGGTACAATCAACACATTGAGCTGGACACATTGATATTGACTACCTAACAGGAGGAAACCTAAATGAAAATAGAACTAATCGCCATGATATGGAGGCTAATATGGTGTATTGTTGATTATCATAGCATGGGATAAGTGGAGGTGTAGGATCATGATTACTTAATATAGGTATTTATTATATGAGGGTAAGGTTGTATTGTTTCTTATGGTTTCTAAAGTTAGAGGACATATGTTGCACATTCCATGATGATACTCAGTTTTTCATGCTGCTACTTAGTTTCCATTATGCATATTTCATGTTGATAGTCAGTTTATTCTGGTTTCTAGATGTAGAGGACATGAGGTACCTGATACGCTGATTAATTGGTAAATTATAGTTTTATTTATGGCATCTTGAAATGTAACTATGTAGTACATGATATGGTGTTATTACATGTTGTTTCTTAGAATGATGCCTTATAGACATGTGATTCATGGTCATGCATTATTCATGTGAAATTTGATGATTGTTATTCCTTTCAATGAGAATTATAGCCATGGGTTGTGCATGTGATACTTCTTGATGTTATTCATGAAGTTATGGTGCTTTATAAGATAGATGACATGTGAAACATAAAATGATATTATTTCGTGATGGTATTTTAGCATTTTAATAGCTTATCATTGCATCTAGAGATAAATGACACTTGGCCCATAAATGGTATAAATTATGTTGTGGTTAAATATGGTATTTTACATCTCTATCATATATTAGGGGGGAATAAGAGATTATATTAGATATTGGTATGGCATGTTATCGTTTCATTCTAACCCTTATTGCTCCCCATATAATTCATATTTGATATGATGATGGATTACGTGAGTTGTTACATACTCCAAGTTGATAGTACTAATGTTGAAATATGGTAGCTTATCATGGCATATTAATGAGATGCTTAGTGAAATTATGAAAGTATCATGACCAATTATGTTATAATGGTAGCATAAAGCACCTAAATGCATTAGATGTTAAACTTGGCATGACTTATCGTGACAATGGCTTATGATGCAAAGTAATGCAATATGAATTGGTGGCTAGACATTCTTGTTAGCACATGATTCAAGGTTGATCAATGATATTATTATATTGAGAAATGGTTACTAATGATTATTCATTATGGCAAGTGCCAGTTGTTCCAAGTGATCCACTCAAATAGCCTGATGAGGCTAAGTATTCTATGATTTCGTGGGAGCCCATAACCACGAATGAGAATGGCTACTATAAATATATTATGGGCTGGGGGACAAGCCCAACAATTAGCTCTATGCCAGCAGCACTTGACTTTTGTACCAGAATTTGGGAAGGTGGTAATGCCACGGATACTTCCCAGATAAATTCTGATGTGACCAGGGTCAACGATTCGAGACATACTCACCGGGAGGGAGGTTTATGTAGAAGGACTTTTGATGCCTGGGGCTAGTGCCTTGAGGGTGTTGTGGAGGATGTTTAGACTAGCCTTCCGAGATTCATGGGGTATAATGATCCTGATATCAGGATCTGGGTACCGAGAGTATCAGGATCGCGGTACCGGGAACCAGATGCTGGCTAGTACTGATGAGGCCTAGATTCCGGTTAGAATCCGATGAGGCCGTATTATTACCAGAAGTTGGGAAGGTGGCCATGATGTGGTAACTTCCCGGGGATCTTCTGATGCCTACTATATGATCCCCAGGCAGGTTACAGTAGAGGGTCCGTGCCATGGCGAGCGGGACCATCCGGAGCTGGAGGGGAGGTTTATGGAGGTTGATCGGATGGTATGATTCTCAAGGAGAGGGTGAACAAGGAAATAGGAAGTAAACAAATACACAGTTATTAATTATCTAATACTTTTGTATGTATGATGCATAATTGTTGTTATGGTTGCATACTAGACTCATAGGGAAATACTGAAGAGCATGTTGTAACTTAGGGTATTGGATTGTATTAGTGTGGTTTGGAGACTTCTATGTGGTGGCCACACATATAAATATCTTAACTTCACAATAGTACTAGCTACCTATATATTCTAGTATTTACTTGATTGATTGATTGAATAAGTATTGTATTTATTGCTTGAATATTATAACTTCAGGACAAAGTTTCTTGAAGGGGGGGAGTATATAACAACCCTCATATACGAATATAGAGAATATTTAATATAATAATTATAATGTAATATAATATAATGTAAGATAATAAAAAGAAACATGAAAAAGAAGTAACATAAAACAAATTTTGCATAAAGAAAGAAATTAAATAAGAAATTAAGAAATTGGGAGAAGAAGGAGATAAAAGGAGGAGAAGAAGTGAAGAGAAGGGTCTTTTTGTCTTTGGCATTTGGAAGAGGAGCTATGGAGGAGAGGAAAGAAAGATAGCATTGGCATAGGGTTAATTGTTGGGGGCTCGGGGGCCTCATCCATTGGCTGGGGGTTGGTTGGGTGGAGAGTCGTCCCCCCACCTTCAGTTGCACTATTGGAGCTGTCAAGGTAATGGTAGCTGCTAGGTCATCTATCTAGGTATGGCTCCTTAATTATCTTAGCATATTTTATGTTATTATTGATTAGATCCACTTTCTTTTGTCAGATCTTCTATGCATGTTGTTCTTGTTTGTTTCTGGATTTTATATGATTTTACATGTTATCATATTCTTGTGTTGGTTCGGAGATCTGCATGCATATTTATTATTTTTTTGTTAGTTAGTGGGTTTTATGAGTTTTAGGGTTCTTACAGGATTCTTGAGTCTTGACAAGGATAATTTTAGGGGCGAAATTTAGCCCATGGGCTATTTTTCCATGTTTTTTTCCAAACAAAATATTCGCCAATTTGCATTTTTTGAAGCCCCGTTTCGTCCAATTTTGATGGGGTAAAATTTTTTCACTCTAAAATTCGCCAAATTATTATATAAACTATATAAAATCCTTATAATTGAAATAATTTTAGAAAAAAATCGCCAAACATTTTATAGTTGACATTTTAAGAATTGGTAAGATTCGCCAAGGTTTATACACTTTAAATAAGTATGGGTCCTTAAAATTATCCCAATTTCTTGAGATAATGTAGCCCCTGTTTCCATCATTACATGAGGTTTTGATTTAGTGGTCCTAAATTCCTAGTTGGGATCATTACATTTCCATCCACCAAGCCCTACTTTCACCATCTCCCTTACAGGCAGATGACAGGTGCGTATGCACATGTGGGGGAAGATGATGCCCAAGAGGGGGTAGCCTGAGTTCCTGGCTAGGATCACGTTAGATGTGCCTGAGATGTTAGGCAGTGAGGAGGACCACACACTAGACATGGTGCCATATCCATATGCAGTCTTGGACTGGAGAGGGTGCCCCGAGATATTATTCACATCGGAGGAGCCAACGGATGAGAGAGGTAATATTATTGTTATGTTTAAATTATTCTAGTATCATTTTATTCTCTTTATACTTAATGCAAATGAAATGTATTCTAAATATTAAATTGTCTAATTATTATTCATGTGTACTATATTTTTTGTATGCATTAGCACATTCTATGGTGAGATCGGGCCACCTCCTACCGCTCAGGAGGATCAAGATATGAAGGAGCTCGATTAGGATAGGCCACAGTTGGAAGCTAGACATTCTGGCCACCATCCACATAGGCCCCATGATAGGTATCACTGAGATGTGGTAGACATGTTGGCTACATTATTGGCAGATGAGGGGGTTCAACCTATATGGGTGCACAACATTATTGGACATATTCACCTTGCAGAGATATGGAGGATTCTTACCTGTGAGAAGAGGCTGTTGATGCAGCATATTGTTGGTGCATGCATTTAGTTGGATAATAGGAAGGATTACCATCAACCTCCTCCTCCACCTCCACCCCCTCCTCCATCATCTTCAACATCTGATACTCCACCTCCTCCTCCATCAAATTCTTTGACATCTCATCCACCTCCTCCTCCATCAGATTCTTTGACATCTCATCCACCTCCTCCTCCATCAGATTCTTTGACATCTCATCCACCTCCTCCTCCATCAGCTCTTTCATCGTCTCTTATACTTCTACTCGTCGACCCGTCAATCCTACTTCATCATCTCCTGATATACTCCCTCTTGATCGACTTTTCGATCCTACTGATTGGCCTGACCATCCACCATTTCCTGCTCCAATTGCCTCTATTGTAGATACAATGCTCAGAGGGCGTATGATTTAACTTGATGGACCTACCTATGCTGCTCTTCGAGCTGGTTTTTTTCCTAGCAAAGGTACTCATGCTGCCTTTGGCTCTATTGGTGTAGTTTTAGATGCCTCTAGCTCTGTTGGAAGACATGCTGATATTGCCTCTAACTCTATTGGTGTAAGTGACGATGCCTCTAGATCTGGTGGGAGAGATACCGATGATGCCTCTAGTGGAGGTGGATCAAATATGTCAAACACATGCCACATCGATCTAGGTAAACTTTTTCACTCATAAAAGGGTGCAACAAAAGAATTATTGAAGGATACACTTTTGACAATTTCAACTAACAAGACACGAAAGGCTCTTTCTTGTTGAAAATTCCACCAAATACCAAAAGGGTCAAACAAAGACGGGTCTTGTGAAACTCTATATGGGTACGATCAGCACAACGAGTTGGACACATTGATATTGACTACCTAACAGGGTGAAACCTAAATGAAAATAGAACTAATTGCCATGATATGGAGGCTAATATGGTGTATTGTTGATTATCATAGCATGGGATAAGTGGAGGTGTAGGATCATGATTACTTAATATAGGTATTTATTATATGAGGGGTAAGGTTTTATTGTTTCTTATGGTTTCTGAAGTTAGAGATATGTTGCACATTCCATGATGATACTCAGTTTTTCATGCTGCTAATTAGTTTCCATTATGCATATTTCATGTTGATAGTCATTTTATTCTGGTTTCTAGATGTATAGGACATGAGGTCCCTGATACACTGATTAATTGGTAAATTATAGTTTTATTTATGGCATCTTGAAATGTAATTATGTAGTACATGATATGGTGTTATTACATGTTGTTTCTTAGAATGATGCCTTATAGACATGTGATTCATGGTCATGCATTATTCATGTGAAATTTGATGATTGTTATTCCTTTCAATGAGAATTATAGCCATGGGTTGTGCATGTGATACTTCTTGATGTTATTCATGACGTTATGGTGCTTTATAAGATAGATGACGTGTGAAACACAAAATGATATTATTTCGTGATGGTATTTTAGCATTTTAATAGCTTATCATTGCATCTAGAGATAAATGACACTTGGCACATAAATGGTATAAATCATGTTGTGGTTAAATATGGTATTTTATAGCTCTGTCATGTATTAGGGGGGAATAAGAGATTATATTAGATATTGGTATGGCATGTTATCGTTTCATTCTAACCCTTATTGCTCCCCGTAGAATTCATATTTGATATGATGATGGATTATGTGAGTTGTTACATACTCTAGGTTGATAGTACTAATGTTGAAATATGGCAGCTTATCATGGCATATTAATGAGATGCTTAGTGAAATTATGAAAGTATCATGACCAATTATGTTATAATGGTAGCACAAAGCACCTAAATGCATTAGATGTTAAACTTGGCATGACTTATCGTGACAATGGCTTATGATGCAAAGTAATGCAATATGAATTGGTGGCTAGACATTTTTGTTAGCACATGATTCAAGGTTGATCGATGATATTATTATATTGAGAAATGGTTACTAATTATTATTCATTATGGCAAGTGCCAGTTGTTCCAAGTGATCCACTCAAATAGCCTGATGAGGCTAAGTATTCTATGATTTCGTGGGAGCCCATAACCACGAATGAGAATGGCTACTATAAATATATTATGGGCTGGGGAACAAGCCCAACAATTAGTTCTATGCCAACAGCGCTTGACGTTTGTACCAGAAGTTGGGAAGGTGGAAATGCCACGGATACTTCCCAGAGAACTTCTAATGTGATCAAGGTCCACAATTGGAGACATACTCACTGGGAGGGAGGTTTATGTAGAAGGACTTATGATGCTTGGGGCTAGTGCCTTGAGGGTGTTGTGGAGGATGTTTAGGCTAGCCTTCCGAGATTCCTGGGGTATAATGATCCTGATATCAAGATCGGGGTACTGGGAATCAGATGCCAGCTAGTACCAATGAGGCCCAGATTCTAGTTAGAATCCGATGAGGACGTATTATTACCAGAAGTTGGGAAGGCGGCAATGCCGCAGTAACTTCCCGGGGAACTTCTGATGCCTACTATATGATCCCCGGACAGGTTACGGTAGAGGGCCCGTGCCATGGCGAGCGGGACCATCCGGAGTTGGAGGGGAGGTTTATGGAGGTTGATTGGATGGTATGATTCTCAGGGAGAGGGTGAACAAGGAAAGAGGAAGTAAACAAATACACAATTATTATTTATTAATTAATTATCTAATACTTGTGTATGTATGATGCATAATTGTTGTTATGGTTGCATACTAGACTCATAGGGAATTACTTAAGAGCATGTTGTAACTTATGGTGTTTGATTGTATTAGTGTGGTTTGGAGACTTCTATGTGGTGGCCACACATATAAATCTCTTAACTTCACAATAGTACTAGCTACCTATATATTCTAGTATTTACTTGATTGATTTATTGAATAAGTATTGTATTTATTGCTTGAATATTATAACTTCGGGACGAAGTTCCTTGAAGAGGGGGAGTATGTAACAACCCTCATATACGAATATAGGGAATATTTAATATAATAATTATAATGTAATATAATATAATGTAAGATAATAAAAGAAACATGAAAAAGAAGTAACATAAAACAAATTTTGCATAAAGAAAGAAATTAAATAAAAAATTAAGAAATTGGGAGAAGGAGGAGATAAAAGGAGGAGAAGAAGTGAAGAGAAGGGTCTTTTTGTCTTTGGAATTTGGAAGAGGAGCTATGGAGGAGAGGAAAGCAAGATAGCACTGGCATAGGGTTAATTGTTGGGGGCTCGGGGGCCTCAGCCATTGGATGGGGGTTGGTTGGGTGGAGAGTCGTCCCCCCACCTTCACCTGCACCATTGGAGCAGTCAAGGTAATGGTAGTTGCTAGGTCATCTATCCAGGTATGGCTCCTTAATTTTCTTAGCATATTTTATGTTATTATTGATTAAATCCACTTTCTTTTGTCATATCTTTTATGCATGTTTTTCTTGTTTGTTTCTGTATTTTATATGATTTTACATGTTATCAGATTCTTGTGTTGGTTTAGAGATCTGCATGCATATTTAATATTTATTTGTTAGTTAGTGGGTTTTATGAGTTTTAGGGCTCTTACAGGATTCTTGTCAAGGATAATTTGAGGGGCGAAATTTAGCCCATGGGCTATTTTTCCATGTTTTTTTCCAAACAAAATATTCGCCAATTTGCATTTTTTGAAGCCCCATTTCCCCCAATTTTGATGGGGTAAACATTTTTCACTCTAAAATTCGCCAAATTATTATATAAACTATATAAAATCCTTATAAATTGAAATAATTTTAGAAAAATATCACCAAATATTTTATAGTTGAGATTTTAAGAATTGGTAAGATTCGCCAAGGTTTATACACTTTAAATATGTATGGGTCCTTAAAAATTATCCCAATTTTTTGAGATAGTGTAGCCCCTGTTTTCCATCATTACATGAGGTTTTGAGTTAGTGGTCCTAAATTCCTAGTTGGGATCATTACATTTCCAACCACCAAGCCCTACTTTCACCATCTCCCTTACAGGCCGATGACAAGTACATATTCACATGTGGGGGAAGATGATGCCCAAGAGGGGGTAGCCTGACTTCCCGGCTAGGATCACGTTAGATGTGGCCGACATGTTAGGCAGTGAGGAGGACCACACACTAGACATAGTTCCATATCCATATGCAGGCTTGGACTGGAGAGGGTGCCCCGAGATATTATTCACACCGAAGGAGCCAATAGATGAGAGAGGTAATATTATTGTTATGTTTAAATTATTCTAGTATCATTTTATTCTCTTTATACTTAATGCAAATGAAATATATTCTAAATATTAAATTGTTTAATGAAATTTTCTAATTATTATTCAAGTGTACTATATTTTTTGTATACATTAGCACATTCTATGGTGAGGCCGGGCCACCTCCTACCGCTCAGGAGGATCAGGATATGGAGGAGCTTGATTAGGATAGGCCACAGTTGGAAGGTAGACATTCTGGCCACCATCCACACAAGCCCCATGATAGGTATCACTGAGATGTGGTAGACATGTTGGCTACATTATTGGCAGATGAGGGGGTTCAACCTATATGGGTGCACAAAATTATTGGACATATTCACCTTGCAGAGATATTGAGGTCTCTTACCCGTGATTGATGCAGCATATTGTCGGTGCATGCATTTAGTTGGATGATAGGAAGGATTACCATCAACCTCCACCCCCTCCTCCATCATCTTCGACATCTAATACTCCACCTCCTCCTCCATCAGATTCTTTGACATCTCATCCACCTCCTCCTCCATCAGCTCTTTCATCGTCTCTTATGCTTCTACTCACCCACCCACCGATCCTACTTCATCATCTCCTGATATACTCCCTCTTGACCAACTTTTCGATCCTACTGATCGACCTGACCATCCACCATTTCCTGCTCCAATTTCCTCTATTGTAGATACAATGCTCAGAGGGGGTATGATTCAGCTTGATGGACCTACCTATGCTGCTCTTCGAGCTGGTTTTTTTCCTGGCAGAGGTACTCATGCTGCCTTTGGCTCTATTGGTGTAGTTTTAGATGCCTCTAGCTCTGTTGGAAGACAAGCTGATATTGCCTCTAACTCTATTGGTGGAGGTGATGATGCCTCTAGATCTGGTGGGAGAGATACCGATGATGCCTCTAGTGGAGGTGGATCAAATATGTCATAGCAGTTATTGGACTGGAGATATTTATTTGGAATGTATCATCAGTTTGATTGCGCCGAGAGGCACTCTACAGCCCAGTATGAGGGAGATCTTGTAACATGTGTGGAGTGTTTGTCGAGTAACAAAATAATAAAAATAAAATATTGTAACGTCGGCCATTAATAAAAATATAAGAAGTAAAAAAGATAAAGAAGTAACCCAGTATGAGGGAGATCATGTAACATTTGTCGAGAGTTTGTAGAGTGTTTGTCGAGTAACAAAAATAAAATAATAAAAATAAAATATTGTAACGTCAACCATTAATAAAAATATAAGAAATAAAAAAGATAAAGAAGTAACCCAGTATGAGGGAGATCTTAAACTTGAACTTATGTGTAAATATTTTTTAACGTGTAAAAAAGTTAGATAATTTTTTATGAACATGTAAAAGGTTAGATACAAAAAATTACACCTCAAGAAATTGGATCCCTCTCGGTGCTTGGTAGATCCGGGTTTAAGATGGATCTATGGTGGTGTTAAATATGTTCATATCTATATATATACTGCATTTTTCATGTTTTATGTTGATGTTGATGGTCATGCTTATGTTTCTTTATATGTACTTGATGGTGTATATGTTAGCTCAGGTTAGATGATGTTTGTTAGATGTGTGTGACGGTTATGCATGTTATAATATAATGTGGCTTGTCTTATGTTAGATGATGGCAATGTAATGTTTAAGATGTTACACTCATGTTTATGTTTATATGTTTATGATGTTATATCAATGATTTTTATGTTTTATGTTAGATGGTGAAAATGATCGTGATGATGGTATGATGATGTTTATGTTTATGTTTATTATGGTATGATGATGTTTATGTTTATGTTTTTTAGGTGGTATGATGATATATATTTAAAATTATAAATTATGATATTTATTAATGTCATGTGATTGATTGATCATGTGTTTAAAATAGTGATTGTTAGATGGTGACAATGTTAATTATGGTATGTTTAAGTTTATGTCATGAAAATGATTGTGATGGTACGTTTATGGTTAAGTATATGATGGTATGATCATGATGTTCATGCTTATGTTTTTTAGGTGTTGAAAATGATTACGATTGTATGCTCATGTAAAAGAACTTTGTACTATTCAAAATCATGTGGGTGTTTAAATTAGTAAGTATTAATTTAGTCGACAAAAACATCACAATTTGCATTGTAAATTATGATATAAAACAAGTTGTTGTATGAATTAACAAGTTTTCAAAGCATCGGACCTTTCTAAAGAAAGTTATTAGGTTATTGATTTTGGTCAAAATTTTAGCATCCATTCAATCATTTTTCATATTAAATAATTTCAACCTAAATTTTGTAGAAATTTGAAGTATGGTTTCATATATATGTTTATATTTTGGTTAGAAAATTAATTTGAAAGTATGGTTGCTTGGCAGGTCATCATAAATGTGAAAATATGGATTGGAGTAATGGTCATTGAAAATGTTGAAAATTAATGTTTCATTAATTAACTTTTTTTTTGTTGGAAAGTGGTAGTACACCCTGACTAGCAGGGTTCTCCATTGACTGAGAGACCACGAACCAGGGGCATCTAAGCCGTCAAAATCACCTAGGGATCGCACCCGGACTGGACCGCACCAACCCTTAGCATGGTTGGATTTTTAGTATCCGCGAGGTTTCGAACCAGCGACCTTTCCACTTAGGGGTGTCTTAGACATCACCCACCACCGACTGTTCTACATCTCACGGATGATTCATTAATCAACTTAATATAGGTTAAAAAAATTATTTTTCCATAATATAATCGAATTAAAAATACCATTGAATTAAATGTTTTTATGAGTGTTGTATTGATAATGGATGAAGTTGTGACAACTCTATGATTTATGATTGTTGTAATATAATTTGTTATAGTGCCATGTTTATAATTTTTTTATAGTTTATCATAGTATTATGTTTATGTAATAATTATATATTTTTTTAATTTGTGTTCATAAACATAATTAGTGAATCATTTTTTATAAGTTTAACCAAATATCATAACAAAAATTCAAGTATTACATTGTAATATTATTATACAATATGAATATGAACATCACAAAAAAAAATGTAAATATGAACATCAATATAACCTATCAATGCATCATTCAATTTTTTAATTTTTTTTTACAATAACTCACTTTACAATGACAAATATCAAAGCTCTAATAGGAAGAAAGACAAATACTTAATTAAAAGAACAACATTTTCAAATCGATGGAATAACCCATCAACAATGAAACTTGAAATAAATATAGATATGAATATGCATTTCCAAATATAGGATTTAAAAAAAATATTGTTTGTTATTTTTAATTTATTATATCATATAAATTTTAAAGGATATACATATTTTACTAATCTTGCCACAAGTTTTTCTACCTTAACGATATATACCTGTCTAAGTATCTAAAATATAAAATATAAGTGTCTAAGTATAATATAATCATTAAATTGACCCTGTTATTGAAATGAGAGTAGATGAAATTACAAAAAACAATAAATATGATTAACATCAATGATAATTCGTACTCTAATTCGTTGATTCTGATCTAATTGTAACAATACAATAAATTAAATGATAAAACCCACACTACAATTATGAACTAAATGGAAAGTTACAAATATCATCTCTAACTATGGAGAATGATATACAATCATTACATACAATCACAAATTACTTGATACACATGAAACATATTTCACATCATATTGGTTGTTAACCAACTAAAATTGTTTAAACAATGTATCCAGTAATCAATTTTCCATTTCCACCATCATAACATAAAAAATAAACAATATAATTAGACAATCAAAGATAACAATAACAAAATGATATCTCAATCTGTAAATGATGAAATAAAACACGTACATATCACTCTTTGTCGCCATCACCCACATTATATTCATCAGTTGGCATGATAGAACTGTTGTTCTCAAAAGCATGTTTTGATCTAGGGTCATGTCTTAATATGAACCACCAATCGTTATCCAATGCATCTGGGTAAAAGAACACTTGGTTGCAGTGTTTTGGGAAAACATAAGGCTTCTTACTTTCATCCCACATCTTTCAAGAGTTGATACATATCAACCCACTATCACAATATTCCTTTACATTATTCCTATCGAATGTGTCCCACCACCTGCACCTAAAAAATAACACATTGGAAAGATGAGAAGTCCACTTGAATAATATCTTGTATCTTTTCGACATAACCCAACATCCCTCTCATCAGGTTTCAATTACGGTGGATACCACGACTAGATTGGTCGAACTGGACTTCCACTCCACAATCTTGTGTAAGACGTCCATCATCAGCATCCTCGGTGTGAAAATGATGTCCATAAGCCCACATAGATGGAAACAAATGTACCTGTAAGAAAAGTTAACAAATGATGGTGTTATATGTATAAGAACCCAAGAATTAATATATTAAACATAGATTCTATAATTCAAAGTTGCATTATAAAGTTATAAATGTATAGAAATATTTTATTACCAAGTTGTTTCACCTAATCCCAATGTTTACTGCATCCTCCTCTTCAACAAGGTAACGACTGGCTGCACAATATTTCTCTCTGACTTGGTCTGCAACCCAACTGTTGGGATAGATCATTGACATATTTTCTTTTAAATGACCTAGAAAATGCATGCTTCTACCGTGCAACCGCCTGAATTCTTTTATGTCAATGTCCCATTTCCTCCTCTTCTCTTCATACAATGCGACCCACGGCTATATTACTCCGCGTTGTAAATAATGAATTTATTGGTTGCACCAATTTATGAATTCGTTATTGTATTCATGGAAACAAAACCACATTCGAGACGTATGGAATCAAATATATATTTTGAAGTTTGTTGTGAATAGTTACTATGTGGAAATTTTAAGATTGAAAGATAAGTGACTTACTCTTTATCATGCGCCTTTTTCCGTTAATTTCCAGTACCTCCCCTTCCCTTTTGTCCTCATCACGATCATCATCCCAAATCACTGTGCCTAGTGTGTGGTCAATTTGCTTGATGTACTTACTGACATAATAGAACGACTCATATACTATGTACCCCTCTGCCATCACTAGTACATGTGACCATTTTTTCCACGCAACTTCATTGCTATTGCAACACATTTTCGTCTCTATAGAGATGAACAGGATCCCCATTTTTTGTGGTACAAATTTCATCTCTACAGTGACACTTAAAAACTTTCATCGCTATAGCCACAAGTGATGGACGACACGTGTTGGGTGGAGATGTTTTTCAAAAGACTCAAATTTGTCGCTATAGCGACGTTTGGCTGTCGCTATAGCCACGACAATACTTATGCTTTTTTCGTTGTGTTGCTAAGGAAGGGTCGCTATAGCGACGCACGGACTAACAAGTTGGTGTCGCTATAGCGACACTTGGTTGTCGCTATAGCCACGAAAATACTTATGCTTTTTTCGTTGTGTTGCTAAGGAAGGGTCGCTATAGCGACGCACAGCCCCACAAGTTGTCTGTCACTATAGCCATGAAAATACTTATGCTTTTTTCATTGTGTTGCTAAGGAAGGGTCGCTATAGCGACGCATGACCTAACTAGTGGGTGTCGCTATAGCAATGGAAGGCCTAGAAAATTGCGATGAATTTGCTATACTATCGACGGAATTCACTATGCCATCTTCATCGCTAGTATAGAAAATTTGTCCCAATTTACTAGACCTGGCGTCGCTATAGCGACGACCATGTCTATTTTTAAAAAAATAAAAAAATGAATGAATGTCATAGTGAATGGTCCCTTTGACCCCTCCATTTATAGTGGTGCTCGTGAAATTTATAGAGGTTTTGACCAATAAGCAAAGTTGAGCGCAAAATGCCAAGCAAATAGATCTCATAATGCGGGGGTGGTTGTTGCTTTTCCCTTCTATCATTTTCAATAGAAAAAATTTCAATGGAAGAAAAGATCATAAAAGATCATGGAGACAGAATTTGAAAAGAATGCACACCTGAGATGGCTCGAGTTTCCTGGGTAAACTCTCTAAGTAAAATTTCCTCTCTTCACCCTGCCACTTACTCACTTCCTCATCAGAAATCATTCGTCCAGCAATGAAGCCTCATAATGCAGACAAAACCCTATGGTGGATGGTGGAAATAGGCTCCATGACATCTTGAGGAATGCTAGTACCTTCTACCCACACATCCAAATCAACTTCATTCTCTATGCTAGGAAGATTATTCTTTGGAAAGGCTAAGCATGAATCAATATCAATGGATTGGAACTTGAAATACCAGATATATGTCTTCAAAAACTTGATATGAAGCAAAGAGATTCCTCAGGAGGCTACAACACCACCAGCACCTGCTCCTTTGATTTATATACTGGTTTGAGATGAAAGGGTTCTTGACTGGTATATATTCATTTCCTTGTGTTTACCAATATATGTTTCCTACTGGCTTGGGCATATAATTTGATTTTCACCGGAGCTGTTTTTGTCTCCTATAAAATTTGTCCCTTCCATTCCACGTTCATTTTTCCATTCCCTGTACTTGTTTCCACTACAACTAAACGATGCAAAAAATTGATCATATTTACTAATATTAAACTGTAGTGGTGCACTTAACAGAGTAGCTTCTATTTTGCAACTCTTGCCTGTGTGTACCATATATGTTTATGTTAGAACTCTTAAGCATATTATTGCTTAGAATATTTTAAAGAGCTTGATAGCCTTCGTTTCCAGATCGTTAAATCACTGCATGGCTTTTTGACATTTGGAAGAGCTGGATGATGATGACCTTGTTTCTTTACTCCATAAATTTATTTACAAGGTTGGGAAACCAGTTTTCGAAACTCATGTAAATAATAAAAAAAATGTGATTCATGCTATTGTCTCCAATGTTGTCATAAATTCATGCTGATTTGTTTCTCATAGATTACCTCTATAAACTGCCACAAATATTACCAAAAGAAGTCACCCTTTCTCCTCATATGCTGGTAACTGTTTGTTCTACACAGGTTGCTACAGGATGGTTATAGTCAGCATGGAATTTATGCCAAGGATTCTCAAATACTGACACACTTAAGTTTAGGTTGGGGATCAAATGTATATTGGCTTTCATATTGATATATAATTATATGTTCCAATTAAACAGGGTTGTGTATATGCATTGACATAAATTTCCTATATTGTTGTACCTTTGGCCTAGATTCCATTATTGAGGGTTGTCTATTTTGTTAGTTTCACCTAGGAATGCTTGTCCTGGATATATATTCTGTCAATTTTTCGTAGGACCACATCAAGGCAGAAATGTGCTTTCAAGGGTATTGAACTTGGTTCGGGCATGAAAATTCCTCTAATCTAACCACTTGAGCACAAACTGATTAACCTTAGAATATTTACATTTGCAAACAATTGGGCATGTTCTTATGGACTTTGTATATGGCATCTTTATTGTATATTTTCCTCTCAACAAAATCTTTTCCTTCGGGTAATTTTGCTCCCATTAGGTAGGGGAACCAAGAAAGATATTGATAACAACATTGCTTCCAAATCAATATTAGTGTGTACTAGAGCGACCATACCCCCTTCCCAACAACCTCAACATTAGAGTATACTAGATCCCTCACCAGCAAATAGATGAGATTATCTAGCTAGATTGAATCCCTTACTAGAAATTCGAACATGTCATCCAAACTTCAACAATGCTTGACCCCTTCTAGGTAGAAACTAAGTGAGCAATGCAAATAACCCCCCATTTCTCCATGGGTATGTTAGGGCTAAGAAGATGGTGTGTGGCCTGAGTTGAATAGTCTAGGGGTCACCAAGATTTGTTGCATGCTCCAATAAATTGATCCAAAAATAGTTGTTATAGGATTCGAACTCAAGGCTGACCAAAGAAGATGAAGTTATCCTTCAAAAGAGAATTCCCATACCAATCAATAAATATTCATTTGTCATAAAAAATGGCATGGTTGGCCCTAGGTTTTATTAAACAAGTTTTCCCTACAAATATTATTAGCATAGGTCTACCCCTCACCACGAGTAAATTTCCTAATATTATAATGCACTGTCCTTTTAAAATACTAAAAAAAATATTATAAAAATATTTCCTCCAACTCAGCAGTAACCTCAAACAGATAGAGCATTACTGCTACTCAAAAGCAACAGATAGAAAATTACTGCTACAATTTATTTGTTCTTCATTAAGCTCTTTCTATTGTACACTAGAAATTTACATACTCAGGAATCAGTTCTCCTTGGATGTTGGCTTTAAAATAACCCTTGGAAATGAGAATCAACCCATGTCACAATTGCTATATGTCAAAAGTAATTCATGTGTACATAATACATAATATGGCTATTGCTTTAGGACAAGATAGTCCCATATGTGCTCAAAAGTATTCATATTTGAAAAGGTTGCTACTATAAGGTAGTATATTTGCATTCCCAATCCCCAAACTCACCCCTTATGATCCACATTTTACTTTGACATCAACAATTGAATACCACTTCTAAGAATTGTTTTTCACATTCTGCACACAGCTCCAAAGCCTAAATGTTTTCCCAAATGTTGCAATATATTAAAGACATGTGAGGTTATTTTCCATGAAATTGTCAATGGTTGAGTTCCTATGCCAATAATGCAATAATAGTGAGAAGTGAGAGACCTGCAACTAGCCATGAAGTTCAATGATTAATACAATAATCCAAGTAGCCAATAATTCAAAAGTAATTCATGTGTACATAATACATAATATGGCTATTGCTTTAGGACAAGATAGTCCCATATGTGCTCAAAAGTATTCATATTTGAAAAGGTTGCTACTATAAGGTAGTATACTTGCATTCCCAATGCCCAAACTTGCCCCTTATGATCCACATTTTACTTTGACATCAACAATTGAATACCACTTCTAAGAACTGTTTTTCATATTCTGCACACAGCTCCAAAGCCTAAATGTTTTCCCAAATGTTGCAATATATTCAAGACATGTGAGGTTATTTTCCATGAAATTGTCAATGGTTGAGTGCCTAGGCCAATAATGCAATAATAGTGATAAGTGAGAGACCTTCGACTAGCCATGAAGTTCAATGATTAATACAATAATCCAAGTGGCCAATAATTCAAAATTGATGAGAAGGAAAGGGGAAAATACCAATAGATAGTTCTTAAAGTCTCTACGAGATGCAAGCTCATCATGCAAAACAACAAAATCTCTAATGACTTGAACTCTAGGTCCATAAAAATAATTGTGGATTGCATCCTTTGGAATCACAATATATGGAATATGTGGTGGGAACTATAAAAAAGCATAAATTACTAAGTGCTAAATCAAATAATACTCCTTCACCTTGTGCTTCAAAGTCTTAGATCTTTTGGAGATATTGACCCATAATTGTAGCAGGGACCTAGACCATGAAATAATTATTAAGTGGTATTGATTACATGATAAATAGTATGGAATTTTCCAGTTTCCCTATTGTTTGTATGATCTAACTATCTTGAACTATGTTGTACCTATTTGTTCTTTGAGGTAATTTATGAAGCATTTAAAAAAAATAGTGTGATTAGTATGGAATAGGGAAACTCAAGTTAGGAGGGATCATGTAAATAATATGTTACTATCTAAGTCAAGATGTGCAATATTTGCACAATGCTTTAACAAGTTGAACAATATTCTGATATGATAGCATGTTCAACATGCAACTCAATATTAGGCCCTATATGGATGGACTGACACCAGAATTGTGATAGGCCCATGTGATTCGGGTATTGTGAAACTACAAGAATATTATATCTATTAGAACAACCATCTAAATTCCATAAATGTGTCCCTATATCTCCTTATGTAAGTTGTATTTTATTGTTAATGTATAATTGTCAAATGAAGTTAACCCAATTGGTAACTAATTTCCCTTTCTATAGCTCTTATTTAGGTAAGGATGAACTTTGTGCTTCTTCCTTTGACAAGGTTTTCTACACAACAAGAATTCATATCCCTAGTCTAGAATGAGCTAAAAGGGCATCTCTTCCCAGTACCATTGTAACAGACCAATGACTTATAGGTTGAGATTGAAAGAATTAAGGGTCCACATAAGAAACCAACATTGGTACTATATCAATAAGGACCAAAAATACCCATTTTCCCATATAATTGGACCTCCTCTTGCATTTAATTCTAGAATTGGATACTAAATCATCAAATAATGATATCTTACAATCATTAGCACACAACCCTAAGCTATAGATCATAATGGAAATAGTTGGAAAATTTTTTAAATATTACAAGGAATACCCTTCCCAGAAGCACATATAGATCATTTAAATAAAGGCAATAACAAGTATGTAAATGGCCATCTAAATATCTCCTTTTTATGTACTATCTTAGAAGAGAGGAAATATGTCCTTGTAATACGGAATAAACCTAATATTCGTTATCTCTAATGAAAGAGTCTAGGTCCATGACAATTTCTCAAGATTCATGTCTAATGCTACATTTCTGATCAGTATATTCAAAGATAGGTTTTCACCTACAAAATATTTTCTTTTGGATCAAAGAGATTCACATTGAAACCCAGCATTGCCAGGATACTAAGATTACTATTTTGTAGTTCATTAGGCCACAAGGATAAAGGTGAGCTAGAGAATCTGTCAAAATTGTTGGAAATATTTATTTCATGAAAACAGCATTGAGCTTATCAATTGATACTAGACAATATGAACATTTCCAACTATTCCTAGCTAATCTGTAATATTTGATAGAAAATTATCCAAGAAACTTCCAATTCCTAGACAATGAGAAAATGGAAATCCCCATCCCAATGGCCAGAAGGAACAATGCAGGATTGAAATCCCTCCTTTGGGAAATTTCAAAGAAGATAATCATGCCTTCCAAGAAAGGATATGCTCTTAGGAGGGGCAAATCAATTTCAGGATGCAACCCAATCAGGATTTCCTATAATTCTCTAATAGTACAAAAGGTCAAATCTTGAATTCAGATATGTGGCCAAAGAAATCAGTTGTCCTTTGGTCGGTAGCTAGGAGAAGCATTTTAATATTGGAAAACCTATGAAACATAGGATAGAAGGAAACCTACATATATGCTTTATGCCAGTGGGATGTTGAAAACTTGAAGAGTCCATTCCTCCATTATAACTTGGCTAACTTTTTTTGGGAAGGAGCAAATGAGAAGCAGCACCGGACAATTCACTGATGTCAATAAATTTCTTGTAAATTGGCCCAATAGGGGTTTCAAATTAAATCTGTTAAACATGACATGGGAAATCATTCCATTATTTTTCCTTTGGAACATTTATCTTAAAAGAAACTTCAGGAAAAAAAGTTTCCATATTAGTAATTTAACCCTAAAGGTATCTTTGAGGCATATGTGAAACCATATCAAAATAAATGTTGGAAGGAGGAATACCTAATGGTATTCAAGGATGGACGCAAGAAAGTGGAGACGCGGGGTGCCTCCATCTAGAGGTAAAAGAAAGAAGCTAACTAAATAAGGATAGAATAATCTGACAATGATTTATAGAAATACCCCGCCCCTATTTTTTTTAAGCTAAATTTTAAAGGGGCCTCATGTGACTCCAGAATAAAATTGTTAGGAGATATCATCATAAGTTTTGATGATTATCCCATCTATGTGCTTGCATGAAACAATGGGGAGACAACTAAAAATATATTGGAATCCCTGACCACTATGAGGGATATTTGAGTTGCTGCCATATATCTAGATATCAAAGATTTGTTCATTAAAGGAAACTCATAAAACCTTATCTACAAAATCCATGCCTAGAGTCTGTGCATATTGGATCACCCATGGAAAATTTGATACATCTCTATGTAGCACAATCTCATATTGGGTCAACTATGGCAAATCTTGACATAGATTTTAGATTAGGTGACCCAATATCTAATATGAGACTATGCTACATAGAGATGTATCTGATTACATTGAAAGTTTTTAAGTGATACATTTAGATTTCATGAAGTAAAAAATATAATACAAATCTTCAAATATGACAAAGCAATTCCCAAAATTACAGAAAGGTGACATAAAATCACCAAAACATAATGTCTCACCTCAGGAGGCCGAGCTTCAAAGTATTTGATGTAGTCCCCACTATTTAATTTACAATTCCATCTAAAAGATAAAGTGAAGGAAATTTTTGCTCATTGGGAACCTGCAAATAAATCAAATAAAACTATTGAGATGTAAATGACATGTTCAAAGCAATATATATGCTTAAGAAAACAAAATCATGGTAAAAAATGCAGAATTCAAGCTTAAATTAAACAAGAAACAAAAAGAAAAGCATAGCAACATAGATTCTAACAAGGAAAACATTGCTAAATAAAGCTATCAATTTTAAAAGACTGATAATGACAACATTTTGACCATAAAGAAACATGATATCTTGATATTTTCATTGGAAAACAATTATGCAAAAAATACAAAATTTATTTCTATCTTTTTTTAAAGAACAATGGGATAGAATAGCATGACATGACAAAATGACACTAAGATGCAACTTTTGTAAACCATAATATGATCTTCTATTTTTTGTTATTATAATTCCTGGGCATAAACATTAGTTTTCTGAGCAGGGTATTGTTGTTGGGGGTATTCACATGCATAGTGGACAGTCCGTAAACCACTCATAGAGACTGTTCTTGCTTCTCGATAGTGTTTCCTTCAGTGTTGGGCATCTATTTACATTTATGGGCAGCACTCTATTGCATTTGGGTGGTTGTATACATTGATGGGAAGAGTTATTGTACTAGACAGAGTTGACTAGAAGGTTGTGTCATCATCTCTTCATAGTAATACTGCTGTAATAAATTAGAATAGCACCAACTAAGTGGAAGAGGTAATTGGGACATCATATGGTCCATTCTTGAGACATTTAATGTAAGACAGTTCCAATCCATTTACTGATCAGCAAGGTAACTTTCCTTATTTGGTGTTTGCGCTTTCACTATTCATTGTTATATGTATATTAGCTTGTTAAGTTATGTGATTACATGGCATTAAAAATATGCATATGACATATTTCTGGTCTAGTTTCTGAGAAATCTGGGCAATTCTGAGGACTGTCCTACCCCTTACATGATTAAATCTTGAATTCTGGTCAATTCTGGGCATGTAAATAGCCCTATTTCTCCAATCTCAGTATCCCTGTGGATGTGGAACAGCAGCAAAAATTTTGACTCTTCAAATCTGAGCAAACCTGGTCATGAGAGAAACCTTCAACCTCTAAATTTGTGCATCAAATCAACGATGAACAGCAGGATTGGTTGATTTAAAGGGTAAGAACTTAAGAAGGATTGTTGTGCATTGGAGGTTACTTGTGGGCCTTGGGTGATTTGGAGGACAGCTTGAATGGATCCTTCTAGATGGGGCCATCCCCTTGGACATTTTTCCATTTGAGGGCATCTAGGGTTTGTTCATTATGTTGTGGGCCTATTCTTTGTAGTGCTAGCCTTTGAAGCTATGTTGATTTCCTTGTGGATGAAAACATCCCTCTTCTAGAGACTTATCTTGGATATTTGCCTACATTCTGGAGAAAGTTTTACACTTGGAGGGCTTCTAGATGCTTGATGGTTTCTATGTGGAAATATCAGCATTTGACTTGGCATTTATTCCTTGTATGATGGAGGTGACCCCTCTTTCTTACACCCGTTCGAAAAATATTACTTTTATGCCAAGAATTAGAACTAAGAATGTGCAACATGAAAAAGCATACCTATGGGTGAAGAATGCGATCCACCTCCAGTATAATGTCTTATATTTGGAAACCTTTACCATCACCTTTGTAGTGTGAGAACAGTCAGAATGCATGAAGCAAATCATATGTACGTGGGTAAGTTGAAAATGGCTCACACCTGCAGTGCAATCTAAAGCATTAGTCTGCATTTCCTTTCCCATAATATAAGGCCAATGCATAAATTCAGAAAAACCTAAAATGATCATTGGAATATTAATTGGAATATGAAATCAAAGCTACTAACCAATCATGAAAAGTTCCAATCAAGCCTTTGTCATAGATAGCAGGTAAAGTATTCCTCAAGCCCGAAGGAATTATATTCATCACCCAAACTGGTTTTATGCTTAAAGCAACAACAAATCCACCATAGAAAGAGTTCATATCCATTACATTTCGAATATCATATTTACTCACATTCATAAGCTTCCAATATTCACTGACTTGCTTCTGCCAAAATGTTGTGTCTACACTAAAATTTTCAGCAGTGACTCCTGTACAAAACTCCACAAGCTTGTCACTTGAAAAAAATGGCAGCAATCATATTCAATTTCCAACCACATGGCAAACTTAAATTTATAATTTAGTCATGATCTTAACTAAATAGAAGTCTTGATGCAAGGGTTCATGATCTTACTCTCCATTCATGCAAGGGGTTAAAACTTAAGATATAGAAGTATTGAATTCCATGCAATCTTTCGAACTATATTATTTCATTTAAGGTTCATACAAGAGCAAGAAAATTATCTGTATAACTAAACAGATAAAGATACTCCAGAAACAATATTTACTTGGGTAAACACTGATAATCAGAAACAAAAATAGCTTAATATATCTGCCTAGCCTCTATGGCTACAACTATTGATGTAGTTTGTAATGTGCATCAATTATTTCAGACATAAACTTATTGCATATTGACTAATGGTTATCATATACGACTCAACCACATTCTAATATTGTCAATCATCTATAAATGCTCGTGGCTCAAACACTTCATAACTCAGTATTTAGTTCATTGTCTAAATGTTAATTGATGGAAGACAACAAACTTATAAGCATGCCTTCCAGGAAAAACTTCTGATGATTGATGTTTGGATTTAGATGTCTTCACTCAGCTGAAAAACATATTCCAATGAGATTTTAAAAATAGCCAGGTAAATTCATAAAGTGCTCATAACTTTAACTATAGTAGCTACTTATCATACCAAGCAAAGGTTGTCTATTAAGAAGAGAAAATAGATTAATACAAGAACAAAAATATTAATTTTTAAAGAAGTACAAGCAATGTGAATGCAATGTCATCCAATTCCTGCTTTGAGGAGCCAGTGACAACAAAGCATCTGAACTACAGTAAAAGGCTACCTCAGGTCTGCGAAACAAGGTCATAAATTTACTTAGTTCTTCTTGATATTTTTGTATAGTTTAAAACAACTAAAGCATATATTAGGGTATAGAAGGTTTAAGCCATGAAAGATAAGATAAGATAAGATAATCTTATTAATGTCCAACTTGTCACGATAAATAATTCAAACCATCAAAGGGATTGTTAGATAGATCAAAAACAATACAAATACACATCCATTAAAGTCATGCATAGCTTGCAATGTATGAAGATGTCAGTTAATAATATACAAATAAACATATTAGCAATATAAGGAATTAAAAAAATTAAATAATTGCACTGTTATTTTGAGTTGCATTTGAATATGGAAACTACAAGATGCCCATTGACACCGAGGAGACAAACAAATTCATTATTGTGGACATGTCACATTATCATTTGCAATGCTGAAATGACTAAGGAGAAAGAAAATTTATTCAGATGTTGGGGTAGACCTCCCTTATCCCCAGACTTCAACCTCTTAGCATTAGGTTAGTTGCATGAGACTCAACTAGATCAACATACAAGTTAAAGGAGAGAACGCTGAACTAGAAAATACCCTAAAAAAGATCATCCCATACAAGTAAACATGCAAGGAAACGTAAACATGCAAGTCAAGTAACCATCATGAACCAAGCGTCATGAACCATGCAAGGCTAAACATCACATACAAGTAAACATGCAATTCAAGTAAACATGCAAGGCTAAACATCACATACAAGTAAATATGCAAGGCTAAACATGCAAGTCAAGTAAACATGCAAGGCTAAACATCACATACAAGTAAACATGCAAGTCAACGTATCATAATAAGGCAACATGGCGTCATACTAGGCTCATGCACATCAAGTCATTGTCAAAGGTAGGTTACACGGCCTTCTCAATTGTATGTGGTCATAGGTCTCATGTGTCTCATGTAACGAGAGGAAGCTCATAATCATTATCCCAGGATAAGAAAGGTCATGTGGTCATCTCATCTTCCTCAGGTTAACTCAGCAAGGGGTGGCCAGCCCCTTGACGATAACCATATTCCTCGGAAGATGTCACACATATTCAATAATAAGCTATGCAACAAAGTGAAAAAACATTTCGCATATAAATTTCAAAAAGCACAAACATAGTTATATTAATTGTTCTAATAAGCACAGTACTATCAAACATAGAGCTACATAAATCATTAAAGTATTGAAAAAAAAAGCATTAATAGCAGTAAACGAATTATAAACGATATGGTCATCTCCTATTCCTCAGGTTAACTCATGAAGGGGTGGCCAGTCCTTTGACGATAACCATAGTCATCTAAAGAGGTCACACATATTCAGACATATGATCTGAGCAATAACATACATATGTGAAACCTCAATTCCAAAATATCACCATGAAACAACTAGATGTTATGGAGAAAACTTCCTATGGCTTGGGGCAAACCACAATAGATAGCTGACTACCAGAAAATGACTCAATTTCCAATGCAATGCTATATAAATGACAATGCTAAGATAATGGAGAAAAGACCAACCTTCAATCGGATGTTCGAAGTAGATCCCCGTTGAGCTTTCAACTTCTACACTTGAACCTAAAGATTAGTCTCAACAACAAATACAAGCAAGTGCATATAATATGTGAAAGACATTAGCATAATCAATAGCATGATCCATGATATTATAAGCAAATATAACCCAATGTAATTTAACAATATTCACAACATCAATTGGACGAGAAAATGAGTATTTCCATTAATGAATAACAAGAAGTACAATATACAACCTCTTGTCGGCAACCAATCTGAACCAAGAACTGGGACTCTCCACTTGTGCCTCCACCACTTCAATACTCCATGTAATGGAAAACTCAAACTATAAAAGGAGTTTGGTAGGTGAACATAAGGAGTTCACAACAACAAGGATCAATGAGTGTAGACTCAAGTCACGGCAAAAATCCACTAGAGTTATCTTGCTCTCTCTCTTTTTTTCCTTCCATATGCCATAAGAGCTCAATATATAGCCTTCCAAAGGTAAGTGAAAGGACACATCGAGGCATTTTGGGGCATATGGAGGGCCAAAGGTCACCCTAAGACCACTTTTTGGGAGTAAAAAGTAATTTTCTAATGATTTTTACCATTTTACTTTGTACCCGCAGGCTATAGTGGAACAGCCTGCGTGTATGCTGGCTATAATGGGACAACAAGTGTACAGGAAGAAAAATAGGGAAAAATGTGTTTTCTGGAGGACATAAAGTGAATCTGAGTCAATGAAATGGATCCTGAAGGCCAAAGAATGCTGATGCTCACAAGGTGGAAAATTACGCTGTAACAAATGCCCCCTAATGTGTGAGGTCAGAGAATGGTGCTATGATGGCCGAAATACATTATAAATCTCAAAAGTGGAGTCACATGGAGACACAACTAGAAGGAATAGCTCACTCGTTATAGTACAATAATATCTCTGAATACATGTCGGTATAGTACAACAATCTTATACAATGGCCATGAATAGGCAGTACATAATGAATACATGTCATAGGTGATCATAGCCATTACCATCTATAGTAAGAGACAGTCTCCTGCCGAAAGGAGACAACTAGTGCAAACTGGAGGTACAAATTGCTGATGTCTAAGAGGTGATATCTCAGATGTACAGTCACAATAAAGAACAACATACTGAATGCTACTAACGTTTGGGGTCTTCTACACAAATCATCTAAGGTGCAAGTCCCATCAAGTGAATAAAGGTGCTGAGGTCGAACCTAATGTGACATCGTCTGAATATCGGTCAGTGATGTATACCGTTAATAGATGCGAGACAACCCACCAATAATGAAAATGGGAATCAAGGCACAGAGTACAATCATTAAAGTGTGAATAGATGTGTTGAAGTCAAACACTAAGATGAATCCATCGATCAGGGTACATTGATGTATTCCCAAAACTGTCGATGGAAAGAGAACCTACCACTAATGACAGCAAGCCTCAAGGTACTCAACCGACTCTAAGTCTCAATTCCGGAATAAATGAGTTGAAGTCGACGGAATGAAACTCGTTGGAAGGAAGGCATTAATGGATCCCCCATCAACTAGCATGAGGTAACAGCTACGCTGAAAGATTTGGAAGAACTCAGATGAAATGGACTAACTCGATAAGGATGGCCGACATGCAATAGTCGAGAGATCTAAGGAGTGGTCGACTCTAGTTTCAGGACTTCCTTTGAACAAGAGCATGAGCAGGTGGATAAAATCAGGCAACATAGACTCGACATAACACTATACGATGTAGGAGGCATCAACAAAGGGCTCCATAATGACTGGAAGCTTAACCAATCGGTGGAGTAAAACTAAGAAACGAGTACGGCTCCTAAGGTCCTACTATAGTCCAGACTCATAATGTATGGAGTGGAATGAATGCTTTGTTCAAATGCGACACAACAGCTGCCAACAAAAAGAATTAAATATTCTCCCATCCGGCTTTTTGGAATATTTGAGTTTTTTGGTCTTTTCATATTTGGAAATCTTGAAAAAGAATAAAATTGGTTATAGTACAACAATTGAGGGAACGAGTGTCAAATAGCGAGCAGACTAGTCCCAAGCAGTGGAACATACCTATGATCAATGCAAGGAAGCATGTACAGGAAGTGGACACTCGGGGGGGTGTTCCCTCAGGGTAAAGGGTCATCAAGCTGCAAAAGATAAATTAAGGGTCTACTTGGCTTGGAAGTTAAAGTGCTCGGGCACATGGCTAATAAGTGAGTAAGCGAGAGCTGGAACAAGGCTCAAGCGACAAGCAGGATAATGCAATGCAATCACAACTTGACATAAAAGGGGAGTCCTTTTTCGTAAAGTTGGTCTCCTCACCTGAAAAAGTGTAAAATAATGAGAGAAGAACTCTTCTAGTCACATATGACTAGAGTATACATTTTTTCGTAATTAATCCACAAAGGTCTGGAAAATGGGTAAACTGATACCTAAGTGGATGTCGCTTCAAATCCTTTAACGAGTCTGAAATGACAAGTATACTCGGCAATCTTGTTTGATTTGAAAAAGTCTAACAAGGGCTTAAAAAAGACTTTATAAAAATCTTTTTCGTAAAGGTTTAACGAGCCCAAAAAAGTAAACTCGTGACCTCCTTACTGTTTTTAACGAGCTCAAAGGAGAAATGGAAGAATGCTCATAACCTCCTTACTATTTTTAATGAGCTCGAAGTAAAGGTGGAAGAATGCTCATAATGGGAGCAGACGAGTGTCAGGGACATGTGAGACTAGTTCCAAGCGCATGGAACAAAGCTATGCATAATGCAAGGAACATTAGCAAGATAAGGACACTCAGGGAGTGTCTGTGAATTTAGATGGTAATAGGTTCAAATGCATCATAACAATGGGGAGGCCTAAACCTATATGCAAGGTTCTGAATGTGCCTGCCATAACCGAAGCAAATGTTGAAAAGGACCAGTAAACAAGTATAAGTCCAACTAAGAATCCTGTCTCCAAGAAACATAAGTACCAAGATTATCTCTAAAACGTACGTAAAGAAAAATCCGATACATGTCACTGCGGTAGAAACATTTTCAACTTTACTATTGTTAACCTTAGACAACATGCAGGTAGAGCTAACCACTGAAGGTTCCATAGTACCAATACCGGAGGGATCAAAATGAAGATCAAAGCTGAAGGATGTGAAAGAATCTGCAAGAGAAAAATCATCATCACGGGAGTTGGAAATTCTAGAAATAGAATCAAACTCTTCAGGAGCGTTGATTTGCGGATCTATAGGAGAGCTCAAAGACTCATCAGACTGAAACATCAAACCAGAGTTGGACGAGACTGTGACTGGATCCAAATCCAAATGGGTGGCAGATTGTATTATAGGCTCATCTCGTTCAATAAGACCAAGGGTGGGAAAGGAATGAGATCTATGATAGGAATCCCCCCAAGGCTCGTCATTACCATACATGGACACGATAAAATCTTCATCTAAAGGTGGAGTATCATCAAGGCATCCGTGTGAACAAGATTGGTCGACTGCCTGTGTGGGCATCATAACGGGTTCTTCCTCTCCTGTCCATGAAGAAGAGAGATCTAAATATGCAATGGCTTGTTGAACATGATGAGCAAGCTTGATTGCAGACAAGGGCATATCCATCCTAATGCACGAAACATCTCCAGACGGGGAACTCATGGAAGGTAGATTCCACGGATCACTGAAATACGATGTCCGGAAAGGTATATGATTTAGGGAGGAAGGAGCATCAATGGAGATGGTTCCTACAAAGGAGATTGGTGCAGGGAAGTCGAAAGATCCCATCAAAGAAGGGTACAATCCTACACAATTTTTCCAATTGCCGGCTAAGAATCTTTGATCTGGGGGACAACAAGTCCCGTGGATGCTGTGGAATAGGGACTAACAAAATCGAGCTAGTTGATCGTCACAATCTTGCCTTTGTGTGGAAAGAAAATAATTCTGAATACAAAGGACACAACCGCTCAAATAGTGTAAATCCAATTCCTACCCAGGAGAAGGTTGTAGTCGATGGGTGCATCAACCACCTCGACTTCAATAGGCATGGATTTCCCACCAAAGCGGACAACAAGGCAAGGGAGAATACTATGTGGCTTAAATGACCGACCATCAAATGCAGTGAGCATGGTCATAGACTTGGATAAGGGAGGAGATCCAAGAGCTTTCCAACAAGATAAATACATCACTGGCATAGAAGCACCTTCGTCAACCACCGTTCTTTTGACGATATTCTGCGAGCATTCCACATGGACTTGAAAAGCCACATGGTAAGGTAAGCGAGGTTGAACATCAGTAGTGTCAAACTTGATAACGTTTGGACTTCTCCCATCCTGAACTCCTAAAGCACACAACAGGGCATGCCTTTGAGAAGGACACACCTTTAAAACCTCAAGAGCCGACATGGCACACGGAGTTTGACCCAAATCTTCTACAATAGAGTAGTGCTGGGCGACTCAAGCATTGGGATTATGCATAGAGCGCTTGAGAACACCTTTCGGTATCCGCGGCATAGCAGTGGGATTCTCGATATGCAAAGAGGTATCAAGAGGAGGAGGAGGCTCATTCCCCATATTTAGTTGTGGTGCATCAAAATCACGTTGGCGAGTAGCAACACTAACCTCTGATTTAACCATATTCACGTATCCAAATCCACCGGTATCAGAAGAAGACGTTGTAGTTTCATTAGTCCCATAACTAGTAGCGGGAGCATTCGAAGCCATATTCTGAGGATGTGGAAGGGGATCTTTCAACACAGATGGGCTCTGTGCAAGATGCTTCGATGCTTATTCAATCTGAGGACACAAGTGAGCAAGATGATCTTCCCCACAAAGCTTGTAAGGGAATTTCACTTTACGCCTAGGTTTACGGCCCCCACCAGCATTTTTGTCATCCCGAGGAGGGTTTGCGTTCTCTTTCCAAGGAGTATTACGATTACTACCATTGTTCCCATTATTTCCACCCTTACGATTATTTCTCCCCTTCTTCTTACCACCAGGTTGTTGGTTACTCGATGGATTTTCCGATTGCATAGCTTGTACATTGGACGATGGGGTGGAAGTGGACAAGGTGTGAACCTGTCCAGGAGTAGATTGGTTAAGTGACAAATTTTGCATTTGATTAGCAACCAAATCTACGGGTGGAGTACTTACGGATCCAACAATGCCATCGGCATGTGGTCCAGGAACTAGCTTGGGCTCATGTTGTGATCGCGATGCGTCAGGAATAATGTCATACAGGATGCCATATTGAGCATAAAGTAAATCTAGTTGCTGGAGTTTTAGTATAGCTTGTTCCTCAATCATAATGCCGGACATCGAAACATCCTTAGAAATGTATGAAGGAAAAGACTTGAGAAACCATTCCAACAGAAACTATGGAGGAATGTTGGCTTTCACTAACCTCTTTCATCGACGCCACTCTTGAACGTGGTCAAATATGTGTGTGGCCTTATTCTGGCAGAAGGCAGACAAGAGTTCAGTGCTAGTATCGTAGCAAACCGACAGCTGGAAATGATCCAGAAAAACCAAGGCTATCTCATTGAAACCCCTGTACGTGCCCCCAGGCAACTCGACATACCACTTCGCGGCTGTCGCCATGAGGGTGCGTTGAAATAGTCTCAAACAACGGAATCGTGATTTAACGAGTTTGATGAGCACCAAAGGTGAAAAGTCGTGACGTGATCACCCAGATACTCACCACCCTTCCCCTCAAACTTGGGAATGTCCGAAGGGAGCTTGGTAGGGACTGGAGGCCAATTAGGATCGTGACACACTGGATCATTCATGAGCTTCAAAAGATCCGGAAGATTTAATAGAGCAAGGAAATGAATCTTTATAAGCTCCCATAAAAGGTTGATTATACGGACCTAAAGGATAAGATGGACCATAACCATGAACTTGTCCATAAGGCTGATAACCTCCTCCAACCTGACCCGTGTGAGAGTAAGAAGGTATATGTGTATTATGAGCATCGTAATGAGGTGGGTTGTAATGAGGGCCAAAACCGACTGTATTATAGTAAGGGTTACCACCATAATTATGGGGAATTTAAGTATTACTCGTAGCGGGAACCATCTTGTAAGGTCCGTAATTTTTAGGTATGTTCCCACCCCCTACATAAGCATTACTAGTAGCAGGAGCAGTCGCGTTGTGACCATGAGTATAAGGTATATTCCCACCCCCTACATTAGCATTACTAGTAGTAGGAGCAGACGTAAAAGTATACGGTATGTATCCACTCCTAGCATTAGGAGGATTGTTAACATTAGCGAACGTGGTATTGGGTTGATGTGTAGAGGCATGTGTATTGTAATGTGGATTGTGAGTCATATTGTGAAGTTCCCACTAGGAGGGGTAGTCCTAGGAGGCGGCCTTCCTCCAAAATTTGCAATGTTTGAAGGGATGTGGCCAGTCCCCATATTATGTGTGTGAGTAGAAAATGTGGTGCCCCCAGTGAGGGTATTGCCCCTAGTGGGTGCATTGTTGCGAACACCATGACTAGTGTTAGCATGACTACCAGACATAGTGGATGGATCAACTGTGTTGTAAGTAGGCATACCATGAGAGAACGGGGTAGCATTCGTAGTGGTCGTAGGACCTGTGTTAACATGCAAATTCGTCATCCCATATAGGAAATTCCATGGATTCGAAGGATCGAATGGGTCGTCCTCAGGTGGAGTAGATCCAAACAGAAGAGGTTGAGTCTCTGGTATGAGTGGATTGCCCCCCCATGACTCTCTAGGAGTAGGAGGAGCAGAGGTGTCTTTGACTCTACCCGACAGAGTCATAGGGATTTCTCCCATGCCAAAATGACCAATGATAATGTCAGCACGAAGCGCTTCAAAAGAATCAAAAGAATCGAAGAGGGCCTTCCGGCGTCCCCTCTGAACACGACGTGTAACTTCGGAGGCCGATAAACCAGCCAACCGACAAGACCGGTGAAGAGTTGGACCTTGCGCCATGGTACCTCCGAAGAGTCAATAAATCAAAGCGTTTGCTAACGCCGAAACTAACGATAAAAAAGCACACTCCTAAAGAAACTATACCCAAATGCACACAAACAGGACTAGCTCAAGGGACCTCCCGACACTACAGCCGGTATGTCTCGCCTAGGAGAGGCTTGAGACTCCCAAACTATAACTGGAGGTAACAAAATCAGTTCTAAGAGCTCCCAGACTTCACTACGTGCACAGGGTCAAATCCCTATACAACAGGCAACTATGTTGTCCAACCCCTATCTAACTCAGGACAACCGCAGTATAACCACTAGGAATGCCTTATGCGATACCTAGGTAAGGAAACTAAGGTCACCACAATATAACCAATGCTCAAGCGGACAATTGCAGGTGGGATCCGTCATATGGGCAGGGTAGCTAAGCCCGAAACTCAAGAGGTACAGATCCCTCAAGAGCCCCTGTACAAGAACAAATCTTGGAGATATATCCCATGTTCAACTAGTATTGGAGGGCTATCTCCGCAGTCAACCTCCTGTGACCTCGTGCTTAACTCTGGTTTGAGTAGAGCTTCCTAAGAACACTGATGTATATCATGGGTTTCACCACTCCCTGGTCATACACATAATGTTGGTTCAATAGTCTTGGATTGCTAACTCACAATAATCTATTCCAAGACTCTAAACCTAAGCTAGTTGGTGCACCCTATAAAATGAAAATCATTTCTAATCAATTTTAATATTAAGCGTTGATTTTAATGGCTGTAATTACTCAAAGGATATGGTCGTGAAACTGATGAAGTATATGACTCAATGGTATGCACAACTGAAAAACACTAGACTCATCTAATCAATAAAAGAGCATATCGCTAATATGACAATCAATCCAACGATTTGAAATAAAATGCAATCTCTTTAATGTTTCAATGCACAAGCAAGTAATAGATTAAATCACAAGCACTCAGATGCAAAAATGCAGTACCTAAATCAAATATTTTTGTATTTTCTCTTATAAACACAAGGAAAATGCAAAATAATGTTTTTGTATTTTTTCAATATAATGGAATGAAAAAATGCAAGCAAAATCCAACTATTCAGTAAAGAAATGCAGAGCACATCAAGTAGACAACCCAACAAAACCCAAACAGTAAGATCCAGGCAAGCTAATGAGCTAGAAAACAAAAAATTGTGAAAAAATTCAAAGCTCAAAAACTAAGAGAAAGAGGAGTTTCTGGTCATGAACGGGGCATGGGACAGTCAGGAAACAGGCCAACTAAGACTTAGGAACAATTAGAATCAACCCAGCAAACACCCACGGCCAAAAATCAAACAATATCGGAGTTGTACGCAATTGTTCAGAGAAACGATGCGGGTAGATGCGGGCTACAGTTCAGACAGAGGCGGGTAGATGCGGGAAAAACTAAGTTGACCCATGTACAGGGAAAGGTAAATGAGAAAACAAGAATTCCAATAACCCAGAAAAAGCTTCTTTTCTATAGTAGATCCCAACGGCCAATCAATGACACAGAAGCTCGACACACAACAACTCTAAATAAGGACAAATGCATAAAAATCCCCAAAAATGGATGTTCTCCCCAGCAGAGTCGCCATTTCTATTACGGAGAAAAAATCCTATGGCTTGGGGCAGACCACAACAGACAGCTGACTAGCAGAAAATGACTCAATTCCCAATGCAATGCTATATAAATGGCAATGCTAAGATAATGGAGAAAAGACCAACCTTCAACTAGATGTTCGAAGTAGATCCCCGTTGAGCTTTCAACTTCTACACTTGAACCTAAAGATTAGTCTCAACAACAAATACAAGCAAGTGCATATAATATGTGAAAGACATTAGCATAATCAATAGCATGATCCATGATATTATAAGCAAATATAACCCAATGTAATTTAACAATATTCACATCAATTGGACGAGAAAATGGGTATTTTCATTAATGAATAACAAGAAGTACAATATACGACCTCTTGTCGGCAACCAATCTGAACCAAGAACTGGGTCTCTCCACTTGTGCCTCCACCACTTCAATCATCCATGTAATGGAAAACTTAAACTATGAAAGGAGTTTGGTAGGTGAACATAAGGAGTTCACAACAACAAGGATCAATGAGTGTAGATTGAAGTCATGAAAAAAATCCACCAGAGTTATTTTGCTCTCTCTTTTTTTTTCCTTCCATATGCCATAAGAGTTCAATATATAGCCTTCCAAAGGTAAGTGAAAGGACACATCGAGGCGATTTGAGGCATATAGAGGGCCAAAGGTCACCCTAAGACCGCTTTTGGGGAGTAAAAAGTAATTTTCTAATGATTTTTACCATTTTACTTGGTGCCCGTGGGCTATAGTGGAACAACCTACGTGTACGCTGGCTATAATGGGACAAAAAGCGTACAGGAAGAAAAATAGGGAAAAATGTGTTTTCTAGAGGACATAAAGTGAATCTGAGCCAGTGAAATGGATCCTGAAGGCCAAAGAATGTTGATGCTCACAAGGTGGAAAATTATGCTGTAACACTAGATCAATAAACTTATTACAAAACTGAAAAGAGTTCATGGCTTCACTCAGTCAAATACAAATCTTAAATGTTTACAACTACATTTTTTTATGTTTTGGTCTTTTTCTCATAAATTGTAAGAGGGGGACTTAATCTTTGGTGTCTTTCCCCATTGTAGTTGTTGTGTCCTCTTTTTCCATTGATTGTGTGGATAAGCACTCCCATACAATACTTCTGGTACGTCGATTAGGAGGGGGTGGAGGTGGATGGACAGGGGCATCATCTGCAAAAAACAAGACATTTATATAGATATAAGTGCGAAGTTATTATTGATATACGTTTTTCATTATTTTCAATTTCATTACAATGATCTTTACCTGTTGGATGACTAGCCGAGTCAATTGGAGTGTTCATTGGTGTCATGTCCCAAATTTGGAATTGGGTCACAATGGCCTAATCACATTAGCCATATTCATTAGAGTTTGTAAAATTGGTGTTAAGGGTCAAATAATTGCCAAGGAGGAAAATTACTAGTTTCCTAGGTTTGGGGTGGAAGCTTTGGGATTTGGAATAAGGGGGATAATAAATGATGTTTAGACATTATAAGGGTTCAAGTATTTAATAAATAGAGTGAATAAAGAAATTCAAGAGAAATCCTAGGTGACAAATGGTTTTGGAGACATATGGAGGATGTGGGACCCATACTAGCTTGATTTTTCATAATACATGGTATCTCTCTTTTGCAAATTCGAATTAATGGGAATGTGAACACTCTTGGGTGAGTTGGTAAGTCATAACACATGTCATTGAGCATCTTAGGTCGAATTGGGAAGGATTGGTAACCTCCATGGAAGATAAAGAGTCAAAGTGGAAGTTTGTGGACACTTGGGCTAGATTCCCTAGCCCCTATGACACCAATGATGGAGCATCTATGACAACTATGACAAATTGTAGACCTGACCTCTAACATCTGACCACTATGACATGTCAGCCCCAAAAATAGGCTCAAAGAAGGCGAATTTGGGAGTTGGAGAAGCCAAAGAGACTCAAAATCGAATTTGGGAGAAGATGGAAGGTTGGAACTAGGAGACACGTGGCAAATGTGGAATATTTCCTAAATGGAAATCTATTGAATCTATTGAGAGGATTTCGACCCTTAGAAGGATAATGTTGGTTATAAAATGTAGAAATGAAGTATGAGAATGGATTTTGATCATTTTTAGAATTTGCAATTGCATTTGTGAAGAGGGAGAGCTAGTGGATGACTAGTTTCTTACCTTAGCCAATTTCGAGGGTGAAAGATTCCCATCCAAGTTGGAAATTGGAAAGGCCATTCAGACCTTTCATTTGGAGCTTTAATGGAGTCTTTATTTGCAGGTGTAAGCTACAGGGCATCTCATGGTTTCTTCTATTGCAGCTCGCTCCTTCAACCATTTCCAGTTTTGATGGCATATTCTTGATCCTTGAGGGAGGGCGTTTTTGGTGAGCTATTGTACTCTTTGGGGGAGCTTCTAATGCCCCATTTCTTTTTTAATATGAATAAAATACTCTGTTCTTCATCTCCAAAAAGTTTCAGGTTGAAATTCCAAGTAGAAATGTATAAATCTCATTTTTAATGGAAGAACAATGCCATTTCCCCACTACCTTGTTGTGAGCCAATGTATTGATGATTATTTCGAATGAATGGATGATTCTCTGATATATTTGTGATAAATATACTGCCATGGATGTCTTATACAAGTTTCATGTACTGTACTTGAGCATTTGAAGCATTTTTACTCAGTTTAATTGCATTGGGAGAAGAAACAGTGCCATTTCCCCAAGGGTTGAATTGGGGATTTTTGCAGTTGAATGGGAGAGGGTGAGGACAGTTGTAATAAACCATTAATGGTGCATATGAGACCTTAATAATATACTTAACACATTACATACCTCTGTTCATAAATTTGAGTGGGTTTGGAGGCATTTGGGAAGCCATTTTCAGTACTTACCTTAGGGGGATTTGAACCCCAAATTACTAGTAAAATTGCATACTTGGTCCAGAATCTTAAGAGAGTTTGCAGAGGTCTTTTGGTGGCCGTATTTTATCCCTGAACATCATATTCAATTCCTAATATCATTCATAAACCTTCCTTGAATATTTGAAGGCATTTGGAGTCAATTTGAGACCTAGAGACCAATACTAGTCAAAGGGAAATCACTAGTAAAGTTACCTACATTGACCAGAATTGAAAGAGTATTTGCAGAAGTGTTTTAAAGGTACAAAGGCATCCCTGAAACACATATTTATGTTTTAATATCATTCATATACCTTCTCAGAAGATTTGGGATCATTTGGGGCAAATTTGGGACCTAGAGATCGAAACTAGTCAAAGGTCGAACCAAGGAAAAAAGTGGAAAATTGTAATTTTAATAAAATTCCTAACAAGGGACATTACAATTGGCTCTGTCATTTGTTCCTCTCCTGACTGAGCATGAGAAGGTACATGCTCTGCCATTCATAGAAAAATATTAATTAGTAAACGTCATCAATTATGTATTTAAAATCATATTGAATACATCTGTTTTATAGCATACATACCTAAATGGCTAGGCAGCTCACCACCATCTTGTGGTACCGATTCGGTACCGCTACCCTCACTGCTTTTGTAGGTCTCACCCTGAAAACAAAAAAATACATTCATTTTTCGATGTAATCATTCATGGATAGATTACACAAGTTCATTTTAATGATGTCCTTATTGATTTTATTTACCTCGGAGTGAATCAATGGGGAAACTGGGGTTTGCCCCAAGATTTTTCGATGTTCCAACACATGCTGAAAGCCGTACTTGAAGCCGAGCTTCAAGTCTTCCTTAGTAGCTTCCTCAAAAAAAGCATTTCCCTGTAATGCATAACACCATGTAAAGTGCTTGTTAGAAAAACCAATTAATTGTTGGCTATAGATAATGATCAAATGATTCTTACAATTCGTGCCTTTAGCTTCTAATATCCACCCTGGCCCAGTTTGTGCTACCCATGTTTTTCCATTCTTTCCTTTGTTGCTTTAGATGTGTCAGGGAGCCTATGAAAGGTTGCAAATACGTTAGATATTGCAACTTAAATATATTTAAAAAAATATGATATGTGCCATACCTTCTTGAACCGATTGGCTTAGTCTTTCCTTGTTTTCTCGCTCCTGCTCCTTTGTATCCCCCATGAGCACCTTCCACTCCTTCTTTGGAACCATCGGAGGACATTCATACTTGTGGTTAATTTGCAAATTGTCCCTATAATCTACCCTGACATATTTCAAATTTAAGCCAGCTACTGCGATGACACCTTTTTTGTTGAAGATTTCACCAAACAAGCTGACCATGTGGTTCATAAAATCATCTTTCAATTTGTCACTTTGGGCATTCCACCGTGTACGAATGGTGGGCCCAAAAATCTCTACCGCTTTTTCATGCAAGTTCTTATGAAAGACATTATTTCCTGCAAAAAACATATGATCATTAATTAAAACTAGGTTGAGTTATGTGGCTTTGAATTACATGAATAAAAAACACATAATAAATTAAATAATACCTACAATCTTCGGTATCTTGATTGGAATGCACTCACCGTTCACCAAGAAGCTAACGGGCAATGATCCCTTGCTAAGCACACGCATTGAGCCAGGATAGAAACTATCACAATCGGTGCCACCATCCTCTCTATCATCATGTGGAGTAGCGGTGTTTGAAGGGCCATCTTCACCTCCAACATCCGTTGAGGGCATGGAATCTAAAGTGCGTTGTTGTGTAGGAGTGGAAAATAGCCTCGTTGGTACAGTACCGACCCCCTGCCACAATACAATAAGAATGATATCATATTGAAATATTGAGCTCGATATTAAAAAAAATGTCAAATGTTAACAGATGTAATATAATCATGAGTTGTGGTTACTATTACATTGATGCTATTAGGTACTATTAAACTAACATTTACCTCATCTGTCACCATTGGTGACTTTCCATGGCCAGCTTGTGGCATATGGCCACGATCACCCTGCCACAATATAAGAATTAAGACATATTAAAAATGAAAATTACATAGATAACAATGTCTCTTAAACGTGATTAATGAAAAGCATGACATATAATTAACCATGCATATTTAATAAAAAGCATGACATAAATAAACTTGATGCAAGAGAAAAACAACAAGTCATCGATCAAAGGTTGAGTTGAATGTTGTATAAGAAACTTACCCCCATAATAGCAACCCTCACATCTATTCGATTCAAACCGTAATCGATCAACAACTCTTCACCTCCATCTATTGATTTTGTTGCACATACGAATACACGATTTCCTTCACGCCCCTCAAATAGGCAATTGGGTAGCTTATGTGTTGACCTTGGTCTTGTGCTATTTATAAACCCTATGATATTTTTTGAATCTTTTGGCCTTCCATCAATATACACATTTGCTCCCTTGTTCAAATTGTTGTCCAGTAGTTGACAATAATTTGTTGCCACTCTGTATGTTTGCATACTATCGGACCAACAACAACCAGTCATTGTATTTGTAGCATGGACCAACATACTCCATCAATTCAGTTTCAATGACATATGACACCTTTATTCCATCCATGGAAAATAGCCCCAGTCCATGTAAAGAGGATGGAGCAATGCGATAATTCCTCCCATTGAGGAAGAAATCCGTGTCCACTTGGGGTAGCTCCTTGGGTAGCCATCATTTGACAAGATGTATATACCTCAGGGGCAACTCAATGTCACCTATGCACTCGTTATCATAACCACATGATCCTCCTTCAGAAACAAAAAGTTCCATGCGTCTATGAAATTTATCCTTACCTTTTCACCTCTAGTTGATCTTGACCTATTAGATCTTGTATTAGACGTCTCGCTTTCAACCTCTTCTAGTCTATCTTCCTCACTTGATGAAGATAGATCTGACAAGTACCTATTTGGTGGTACCTATAGTCATTGAAATGATACAACGTGTTGTAATTGAATTTTCAATACCGAAAACATCATTCATGGCTCATGGTTTCTAGTAAGCATGGTTTCAATACTTGAAGCACAATCATGCAGGTTTTTTTTCCCTGGTAATGCATATAGATCTTTCAGATGGCTATAACTGGGTCATACAATTTTGGAATGGAGCCAATGAGGTATCATAAAAAAGGTGTTGGAGTTAGATACAACATGAAATTCCTAATTTTCTAATTTAGAGCTTTTCAACAACAATTTTTGAACCCTAAACCTCTATCACCAAACTACTCCCTCAAAAAGTGCCATGAACTTGAAAAGGCACGTTCTCAACAATCTGGGGTCAAAACTGCACATATGATATACTATTGGAAAGTTGTTGTAAATCCATATATCATATTTAGGTCTAGTTTGCACAAGTCCTTATTGAAGAGCCACTTCACTTGTCCATCGAAGATCATATTGAAGACCTAGCTGATGATGGTATGGATGCATCTCCTTGTTCTCCTCATGGTGATGAGGAGTTGGTGAGCTCTCCTTTTCCTCTTGCTCTTGAAGACAAACATTTTGAGGATGATAGATTTGAGGATCTTTTTTATTATAATGAAGATGGTGGCCATGGATATGATGATATACATTTTCATCATTTTGATCATGATATGGGTGAGAGATCTCTTATGATCACTTTCATCCATCCTTGCTCACTCGTGATAATGAAATAGGGTTGCATAAGGAGGCTTATGATGTAGATTTTGGACTACTTGATTTACCCTCTCCTAGGGTGAATTTGGGCCATTATTTTCATCCATTTGTCTTAGGGATTGTTGCAAGTTTGGAACAGCAAGAAGAATGCTTTAATGCAGGTCCAAAACAATGGGATTTTCCCTTTCCTAGGGCAGATATGGAGCAACAAACTTGTCCTTCTCCTAGGGAAGATTTGAGGCATCTTTTCCAGCCATATATTTCAAGGTTCTATAGGTTTGATGATGGTTTGGGGCAGCAAACATGTTTTGAAGAGAAGTTATGTGTTGAAGAAGGTGGGTACTGAAGCCCTATCCATTATTGGATAGAATGAGCTTGTGAAAAGAGTTATTCTCCTTGGCAAGGGTTTGAAGACATCTTTGTTCATGATCTTATGTGGCAAGAAATTGGAGACATCTTTGTTCATGATTTTATGTATCTTTTCAGCCCTATTTCCATGAAAATAATTACATGTACTCAGCTCATTAGTGATGTTGTCTTGTCTTGGTCTATTGCCAAAGGCGAAGGGAAAATTTCTAGCATGGATGATATGCTAAGGTGGCTTCTTTGATTGTATGATTTTACTTGACATGCTCATTTCATCATGCTTGGAGTAGGTAGGTAGGATGAATAAGCTCTTGCATGAGCATTTGATGTGTTGTTGTAAAGAAAAACAATGATGTGACGTGTGTTGATTTCCTTGCTTTTGATGGTCAAAGCCCACAAGTTACTTGCAAAGATTTTGGGGTTCTTGTATGCTCTCCTTTCCAAGATCAAGCATACATCCCACAATTGAAGCCTATTGTTAACCCCCATTTTGTATGGGTGTCCACATGTGATTTTGATCACTCTTGAGGGAGTGACATGCCATGATGATGTTTTGTTGGTTCATTCCTTAGTACTTTGATGATGCCCTAACAATGATGTTGTAGATGGATGTTCATAACTTCATGGAGCATATGGATGTTTGAAGCATGTTGGGTTAATTCAATTGTTGAGTATGAAAAGCAACAAAGGAAGCAGTATGTCAAATTTTGGGTGGTTTTTGGGAGGTTCTGGGCACAATTTCCACCATCAATAGGCCCCCCTAAGAGGTAATTTTGGGCATTTCTTAGCCCTCAAAGAGCCTCAACTTTCAATCTAGGCATGTTTTGAAGCTAAAAAACAATGACGTTGAGATCTGGGAATATCTCAACTATTAAAACAGCGATAAAGAAGGTCATTTATCAAACCTGAGCACTACTACCTCCATTCTAGCCATGTTGCAGCCCTAAAAACGGATGAACAACAACAAAAAATTAGCTTTGGTGAGTTCTAGGCCAAATTTGAATGTTAAATTTCATTTCCGGGCATAGGCAGCAGTGGTAAGATACTTGAATTCTCAGTTGCATGTTGTTTAGAATAGTCTGGGTGTATTGTGTACCCTCAAACAGCAATATAGTTATACAAATCTGATTTAGTCTTTGAAGTAAAAATTATGCCAAAATGTGGTGCAGGTCGCACCCTTATTATAATCCTCTCCCCACATATCACTGGCTTTTTAGTTTTTGACCTCATTTGTGAGCTGACATGACTTGCATCTACTGTAATAGAAAGCTTTAATTCCAAAATCATTATTGTACTGAGAAAGCACTATACTATAAGCTATTTGCAGAGACTTAGAACTACACCTTATACTGTTTAAATTGTATCACAGTAGCTACTGCAGAGACTGTGTTTTTCATTATAGAGGCTTGTATTGTCAAAGATGATGGTGTGCATGTTAGGCTCCTAGAATTCCCCTTTCCAACATCATAAAGGGGAAATCAATTATGCAACAAATCCTCTGAGATGTGTAGAGCTCATTGTAGATGTTGCACTAAAAATAAAATAGAAATAGAGTGGAGGACATAGACAGGAAAGTAGCTACCAAAATACTTGGTTAGCTACTAGGTTTAAACCTTTGGTTTCACCCTCTATGAATCTAATGGGACACTTACTAGATTGATATTTAAAAGTTCTACCTAAGTTTAATGGTGAGAATTGCTTAATTGCAGAAGACCATCTTACGAATTTCCACGATTGCATGGATAACTTCTCCACAAAGGGATACAACATTTTCCCATTATTTGGAAGGGGAAGCAAGGAAATGGTTTATGAATCTGCCCAAAATTTCATAACTTATTAGTGGTAGTTCATCGAGAAATTTATGAAGAAATGTGTTATCAATAAATACAACATATACTATGTAACTGAGTTGAACACTATAAAAAGGATTAATGGTAAACGTGTTCAATAATTCACAACTAGGTTATGAAAATTGCACCCCTGCATTCTTGATGCAACTAAGCCCTCAAAACATTCTATTATAGTATCATATGGTACCTCTTTTAAGGGTAAATTTGCTTTCCATTTAAGAGAACGATGATTCCCTGACCTAGAGACCCTATTCAATTATGGAGAAGACTTGGAGAGCAACATGAAAGTTTTAAGAATTTAATTGGATATTAGATTAGATCCCCCTAATAGGAGAGAATATGTTGAGAGAAGGAGGGGCAAGGACCTTGAGGTGTCCTCCTCTCGACAAGAGCTCGTGACACTTGAAGACGTCATAAGCTCCTCAAGTCTACAACCAATGATCTTACCATGGTGAAGAAAGGATAGTCTACCCATTCTATTGTGGAACAAACTTGTAGACAAAATCCATGTATCAAAGGTAAACCCTAGTTTAGAATGCCCCCCCTACACCTCAAAGAGACTTAAGGCAAGAAATGCAAATTTACCCTAGTATTGCAGAACATAAGTAAACATAATGGAATCTTTTCCTTCTCATTATGATCCAAGAGACGAAAAGTTGCTTGATGCACCTTTAGACACAAATATGTTGTTCCACCTATGATACAACAAGATTGAGGATCCTAGCTATGTCCATCTTGGATCTAAAATTTTATTGATGACTAGAGAAGAAGAAGCTCCCCATGAAGAAGAAATTTCCCATAGGGAGGATGACCCCTTCATCCTCTCTCATACTAAACTCCAAATGGTAACAAACGATATAATGGTAGAGGTGAGGAGGAATTATGACCTAGGGCCTAGACCAAACTTTTCTAATTATAGGAGAGAAGAATTCCATTAAGCAACTTGGTAATAACAAATGGGAGATGCCCAAATTTTTCTAGTTAGGAAAGAACAAAGGATTAAGGAAACCAATTTCAAGAAACCAACAATCCCCATTAGAGTTTAATTGAAAGCAACATATCAAAATAAGGTGCATGCAAAACACAATTTCATTTTCATGAAGTCCACACATGTTGAGAAAATGGCCGAAGCTAGTCTTCCTCCTCTTTCTTCATTTGATATTAGGTATGAGTTGAGTAAAATTAAAATTCCCATGACTCTTTTTGAAGTTTTGAAGTATCTTGTTGATAAAAAATAGGTTTTGAGCTTCCTAGGTTTTAAATAACATCTTCAAATATAGGATCCTAGGCCTCAACCAACCCAAGATAGGCCATCCCATCAAATATCCAATTTGATGATCCTAAGTCACAAAACCCCCGTGCAAGCTCACCTGATAAACCTCAAAGATGACTCTCCAAAAGTAGTATTAAGAAACCTACCCGGGGATTGATCATATTACCCCACCATTTTATATTACCCTTGAACTTCAATATCTACATGTACATAATTCCCTATATGATTCTAATGCCTCTCACTCATTAATACCCTTAGATGTCATAGAACAATTAGGCTCGGATAGAGTAATTTGTACAATGAAGAAAACCACCAAATCCAAGATAAATTCAAACCTAGGTTTCCAATTCACAGAAGAAAACCAAATCATGTTTTTATGGAATAGAATGCCAAATAGAGGAAGAGGGTATGGCTTACCGAATACATCGTGCCCCTTTTATGTCTTTGTCAGTATCCTCATAATATTCTCTATAAATACCTTATGGTCTTTGCTCCTCGCAGTGTGCTCTCCGCGACCAACTCTGTCAAATCCATGTGCTCCTAGCAGGGTATTTGCTCCTCGTGACACTATGCTTTTGGTATACCAGAGAATGTGGGTGCTTTGGAAATACCTCCAAGTTTACTCCTGGCACTATGCTCTCTGTATACCAAATACGAAAGAGAATGTGGTTCTACTCCTCGCAGTCCTCAGTTGAAAGAGAATGTGGGTCTACTCCTTGCTGTCTAATCCTCGCAGTCTACTCCTCAGAGGGTCACAATGAATGGTGGCTTCACGTGACGATGGCTCTACTTCTCATAGCGGTGGCTATGACTTGCTCTGATCAGGATTTACTTTTGGCTTCTCTGATGCAGCTCGAGCATCTCACACAAGATCAACAAACACCCTCATGATTTCTCCAATTCATGGATAGGATTTGACTTTCCCTTTTTATCCGCTATCAACTTGTGTGTAATCTCATAAGGTCTTGGTGCACATTGGAGAAAGGAGGGAGAATTTTTATAACATAAAAATAATAAAGTCACATTGATTATACATCATAATAAAGTAACATTAGCATTAACATTAATGTGATACTAATGAAATATTCAATATAATAAATCATTGACGAAATAAGGTCATCCTCATACTCAGCACCTTGACCCATTGATTAATATTGCATATACATAACCACTAAAATAACCAAATATACATCTTTTAGTCTCACGTCAATATTTGGATTAGAAGTTTTTTTCTTCCTATAAGATGTGTGCCATTTTTTTATACTAAGGTCTTCGATCTTGTTTCAAATTGTAAAAATATTTTATCACCCTAAACAAAATATGTTCCTTATATGTTACGTAAAATCCCTATGGATAATACATAAACACTTCCTCCTCCAAACCATCATTAATGAAAAAATTAGAACTATTTCATAATATTACATCCAACTTATATTGTCATGGGTAACACTAATCTCATTGTGAAAAAACACTTTGTTGGACTAAATGTTTCCTCATAATCCACTCTATTCCACTAAGAAAAATCTTTTACAACTAGTCTCACCTTATGTTTGTATAACAAAGCATCGACATTATATTTTCCATGTAAACTGGTTGTAGCAAATACATTTATTACCTATTCCGATGTTGAGCTTCTAGTAACGATATTCCTTGTGCACAACGCTACTCTTCAACCTTGGTCATAATCTCAACCATGTAAGGATTATGATCATTGGAGGGTACCTTCGGAAGATCAGGTTAGATGTATGGTAGTTTTAGAGCATTGTCACCATCATGTGTGAGAAGAACCATAGGATTGATTCAAAGAACCTTCCCTCCAACCCTATCACCATGGCTAGTCTCCCATACAATACTAGGTTCTAATAATGGATGAGATGTTCCTGGTACCGAACTACTCAACGCGCTCGGAGGTGCATGATGTATTGATGGAACAATCTTGGTTATAAGGACAATCACAATTCATCTAATTTTTGGGAAGAATCATGCTGTAGAATATGTTGAGGTTCAATGTTATACTTTGATACACTCACAATATCCTGAAACTTCTATGGTGTAGGGGTTGTCTTAAGGCGCTTGCCATTTTCTATATTTGACTTCTCATTTTGGGAGTGCTTCCTCTTCAACTTTGATGCCTTTGGGAATGTTTGAGAGTGATATATTGAGGTCCCCCCACTGGTGCTTTGTCTCTCCTAGAATTTCTCTGGGTGGATATGGTAATCTCGATGTTTGCATCATCAAATTTCAGTCACATCTCCTCGGACCACTCTACAATTGCATCCTGAATATCCTTCTCTGTTACAGAAAATAGTAACACCTCTGTTGGAACTTGAAGATCTACATGGGGTGTTAGATAAACATGATGTAAATCAACTTTGAAAGCAATACAAGTCTCATACTTATCCACAATAATAAAAAAATCTGGAAAGAATCAACAGTTTCATGTATCATCTAAGTGTACCATCGTAGGAATGCCTGGTTTGTTTCTTTCTTATTTTGCTTGTCAATATTGAATCGTCAAATGTTGAACTTTGGTGTAGGAGAAGATGCAGTCACATCGGTGTTGTAATATCTTCATGTGTGGCTTCCATACAATCATAGCAAGAAGCAACAATGCCCAAGTATAGTGGAATTCCTTCCCACTTGGATTTGATCCTCAATGTCAACCTATGCATCTAGTTTGTAGAGAAGTTAAGGCTTGGTTCTATCCATACTTTTGCACAGTTGTTTCATGGTCGTGATTTGTAGCATGATTCATAACTTATTCGAAAACCTATAATCTCAAAAGGTTGGGTGTTAATATTGCTAAGGTTAGGGGCAATGATTTATTAGAAATAGGGTTTTATTATGTTTCATTAAACTTAAGGGTTTAGATGGGTTATTGATTAAGGGTAATGGGGTTAGGTCGAAGGGGTTTATAAGTTATTCTCATTTGGTTTATATGTTATTTACATGCTAGCTCATTGATTTGTTTATCATTCCTTGATCTGGGTGGCACATTGATATACATGGCATGTTGATATGGATGGAATGCTAAAAGCAACTTTCATCATTATCAAAGGGGTATGTTCAAATCCAATGATGTGGCATTGCATTGGATTTGAACATACCCCTTTGATAATGATGATGATGACGATGATGATGATGATGATGATGATGACGTCGACGATGACGATGATGATGTCGATGATGATGATGATGATGGTGATGGTGATGATGATGATGATGCTAATGATGATGATGATGAGGATGATGATGATGATGAGGATGATGATGATGATTATGATGATGAGGATGAGGATGAGGATGATGGATGACGATGATGATGATGATGATGATGATGATGATGATGATGATGATGATGATGATGGTGACAAGGATAATGATGATGATGACGATGTCAATGATCATCATCATCACCACCAGGGATGATTTTAAGAACCCCCCCCCCCCCCCACAAAGGGTTCTTAAATATAACAGAGTTTATGAATATAAATTGACTGACAACTATACATTTATCACACAATACTACTTGACACACTTGATAGTTGTTATGATTAAGGTCAAGTTCCAATTATGTGAAGTAAACTATTTTCAACTTCTCTTTTTTAAACCTACTTCCTTATATGAAGAAGCAATTATTGAGGAAACTCAGGAGTAGGTTGCAAATAAAAATTTTCATTTTGAATCTTCTCTAGAGGCAGTGTTTCATCCATATCTACAACTAACCTTTTGCAGTTATGTGGATGACATTTTTTCTATGGATTTTTTGAGCATCTCGGTGGAATGATATTTGGAAACATATGACCTTTGTGTGCATTTTTGGTAAAGCACTAAACGGTTCTTTAATTTCAAGTGTCACTAGTACTTGGGAGGTGGCATGAACACCCATACATGTGAACCTAGGTAATGAATGAACCTAATGGAATTCTTCATTGCAAGCATTGAGGGTAGCACCTATATATGGGACCCAAGATTATGGATGTAACTCATAGGTGTAACTATCGATGGTAACACTTTTTTAAGGGGGGGAAATGGTGGGATCCCCCCAGTGATGTAATAAGGGCCTAAGGGTCCATTAGATTTAATGCTAGAAATGCCACATAATATGTGTGGCCAATTAATGTAATGTGGAAAAGGCTTACTATGTTCATTGTTAGTTATTAAATAAGGTCCACTAGGTAGTTAGCATTCTATAAATGTAATATAGTCTAGTCATTAATGAGGGACCATTAGTGGTTATGATACTTATTAAACACTAAGGATTAGTTTGTGTGAAGCTCTAATAATTGTTGTCATGACTGCATATTATAGAGATAAGATAGAAAAGTACAAAAATTCATGACTAATATGATGGATCTTCATTATATTTGAACATTGAACATTGGGCCAATATATATAAACAAAATGTTACAATATTTATAGTATTGAAATAAAATTTAATATGGATCTATTTCATAATTATATTTATATTTTTATAAATTAATACATTTTTTTAATTTTGATTATGAATTTATATTATATTTTTTTTATTCTATATTTTACTTGAACTTCGATCCTCAGCCCTTGGTTCTTCGATCTTGGCCCTAAGGCCTCCTTGTGACTTAGATCTGGATGTGATGGCACCTTTAAGGCCTCCTTGTTCATACGACCTCACCACCTCACAGACCCATCTCTGCCATCTCATCGTCCACCTCAGCGACACGTACTATCACATCTGCCACCTGTCGACCATACATACTGCCACGTCCGCCAAAAGGTGATTGCCACGTCTGCCAAAAGGTTAGGGGGCCTGACAGGTCGTCCCGAGCTCCAAGCTGGTGAGCTTCTAGTGGAGTCCAATCACCCAGATCCCCCACCAAAACCTGTGCTCTATGCATCAATAGTATTAGGAATGATCGGCGTATATAAACACACAAAAATAAGTCTTCAAAACGAATGTGGGATAATACATTTTAATACATATAATACATTTTTTTTTAATATAGTTTTAAATTTTTAATTTAGTTTTATCCTTTAATGTGTGAATGATTCTAACTATGTTTTTTATGCAGGTTTTATTAACTTTAATTGGCGATATGCCTTAATCCCTCGGTCACGCTGTCCTCCTTAATGGCATGTCACTTGTCCACCTCAGATCCAGTTCGTCCTCCTCGAAGCCATATTATCATCCACATTTGATGCCATGTCACTGCGCATATCGACGCCACGTCAATGCCATGCTTGCCAAAAGGATTGGGGGCTTGACAGGTCAACCCGGGCTCCACGTTGCTGAGCTTCTCGTGGAGTCCAAACATCGAGAGCCCCCACCAAGAATCCTTTGCACTACACATCAATTGTAACTACTTAGCCTTGGCCTTATACAAAATTCTGTGGTCAATGTGGGATATATCCCAAAACCAAATGCAATCTCAACCGTCCATCATTTGATCTGACGGTCTCGATCTGCAATTCTTCACGTAATGCATCTGTTGAGTCTCGATCTGCAATTCTTCATGTAATGCATCTGTCAAGTGAGAATTTGAACGGGGCCACGACCACGACCATCATCCAACTGCTCCCCCAGTGCATGGAGCTGAAGAATCTCAAAATGCTCTTCCTCATTAGGTGCACTAACTTCAATTTCAGCATCAAAATGCCCTGGTCTTCGCAATGTTGGATCAATTGTATTAACTCTGTTTGTTGATGCTACCACAACCACTCTCTCAATGAACTTTTGGTGCCATCCACAAGGGTAAGAAGTTGGGCAACTATACGAGATTCTTGCTCCCGTATGGAGTCACAACGTGGACAGAGTGCATAGATTTCATCGATGAATATGATGGCTTGTCTACATGCTGCAGCTTGCGATGATGCTTCAAAAAAAAAAAAACTCTCGCAGAATACGTTCACTTTCTCCAGCAAATGCCCTATGAACTAGACCTGCACTTAATGAGAACAAGTTTGCTTGGGAAGAATGAGTTGCAGCATTAACAAGAGTAGTTTTAGAGCAACCTAGTGGACCATGTAAGAGAACTCCACGAGCAGCGGAAATCCCCTTGATAAAACGGCTAAACCACTCAGGACATATCCTTCATTAAACTTCAAACAAAGCATTTTTAATCGCAGCGTTTGACTGAAGGTAGGGTCTTTTACTATTTGGGCAGAACATTTTTGTTGATGGCAGAGTATCGTCGCTTAGGGTTTCCTCAAGTCTAGACATTTCTATGTCCTCTGCTACTTGATCAAACTCAGAATCATTACATAAGTCAGATTGCCATTCACTACATTCAGGAACCCTCAATGTGGCTATACTATCCACCTTTTGAATATGAACATCTACTGGTACTTCACTTTCCTCGTGAGCACAACTGTCCAAGCCATGTTTGAAATCTGTTAAGCTTGCATTTGCACTATAGCTTCATGTTAAAACATAACAGCTATATCAGAACTATTTAGCAATTCTATGCACCCTGTGTTTTTCCTTAAATGCCAAGCTACCCTATGTTCAGAGGTCATCATTCTGCTTGCTGAGATTCTGTGTCTCATCTGATTGTCATCTAGTTGCCATCAATGACAACCTGCACTGCCATATTGCCAACAAAATATACCCAAATATCTCCAAATATCTAACAGTCATTAATTATTCACGAATCTACTTGGTTTTTCAAATCTGAAAAAAAAAAAAAAAAAATAACATTAACAAACAGTCAAAATCTTCTGAGTTCAGCACCCAATACTAACAAGAAACTTGGAAAATTTTTCAAGAAATACAAGTAAAATTCATTTAAGGAGACATGCTCTTGTTTAAGAGGCCACACCTTCTACGGGTTTACTTAATTTCATTTCTCTGCACTATGGCTGTCCAAAGAGGGTTATGCATTTGAAGAAACCCACAATACTTTTTGACCTTTATTGTATTTGATGTGGAAAAGATCTATGGCTACTCTTGTTACAACTAGTCCTTCTTGTATTCCCTAAGGACATGAGGTAATATGGTGCACGAGGCCTTGTAGAGAATGAGGGCCGAATAGGATGTTTAGGGCAGTAAAGCAATAGATTGTATTAATGTCAAACTTGCCCTACAATATCACCAAAGTGCATAATTCTAGTACCCTTAAATGCATGGCATAAAAAGCATGTTTGCAATCTGATATAAAGGAGCAATGAGAAGTTTGTTATTTTTATATCAACTGAGACAAGAAATATGTTGGTAAGAAGTCACCAAAAGAGTATGTTGAAGGCCATTTAGGGCTCTTAGGCCAGCCACGAGATGTTCAAACACTTCCAATAGTTTTAAAACCTTAAGTCAAAGTAATATATGCTGCAACAATCCAAATGATAGAGGGCCGATTTGATGAAATAACAATCCAGAATGATGCATAGCTGATCTTATTGGTTATGATCTTTGCATGTAAGAGAAAGGATTGTTATGCTGCCTACAAAATGTCAAAACCCATGAATCATACGATTCTTGATCAAGGTCTTTGTGTCATCACAAAGAAAAGTTAATTTAGAAAGCTAATAAGGTTGATATATAATAGTTCCAAAGTATGTGAATACCCTCCAACATTAGAAACCATCAACCGGAAATATTATGAAGTATGATCCTTAAATGATAGGGTTGATCTTGTTTTAGAGAGGGCGTAGTTTCAATGGAAGGTTTATTCACTCTTATATGGTATAACATGAGTAGACTTTGGATATTTTGTCTCTAATGCTTTGGAACCTTGGAGTAGAATCTTTAAATATTGTTACATGCTAGACAACATAAAGGGTTTTTTCTTATTTTTATCAACCTATTAATGAGGCTTAGAGTTACAAACCAAAGGGACTCAATTAGTGTTGAGAAATGACACCAACTTGATTATAGACACAGTTAATTCTTGTCATGAAGAAAAGACAGTGGGAACAATTGCAAAGTCAAAGGAACACATGGAGGGGTATAGCTAAGCAAACCATTTTTTAAAACACCTTCTTTTGAATGACAAGTTCTGGTACCACTCCATTCAAAGGAACCTTTAGTGTAGTTATTTGAGCACTGAATTGCAACTTAGGTAGTGAACCTTCTTGATTTTAAGGAGTACAACACTACATGGAATAAACATTCACTAAAATACCCCATTTCTAGCGTATGTTTCAGCATGATTTTGGCCCAAATCTGGGAATTGTAAATTCAATAAATTGCAAAACTACAAGTTTATCAACTTAAAACTACAACCCTAGTGTTGTCAGCCTCTAAATAATCCATAATGTCATAATTGCAATTTGAACCACAAATTGATCAAATTCAAGTATTCTTAGTTTATTGGATTCCAATGTAAGTGTTTGAAAATGGGGCAATTTACGTACTACATGTTTAAGTTACTTCATCTCCTTTACAAAACAAGTCATGGAAGGATCATTTTGAAAAAGAAAATAACCCTTTGAAAAACTTTCTTTGGAGATATTTTTTTGGATGGAATGATAAGTAGGATATTGTTGCAACTTGAATATTTTATTTAAGGGGTGGACATTATTATTTAACCCTAAATTATTTTGTTGAAGAAGAGAGAAGTGATTATTACTGTTTTTTGAGGAGTTCACTCATTGTATTTTGTTTACACATTCTACATTTCCCAATCATATTGACCATTACAAAGTATCCATGTTTCCTTTCACCATGGGTTATTTTGATGATGATGAAGAATTGGCTCTTGGAAAACTGCAAGAGATTTGTGAGAAAAAATGTTATGTTGTAGGAATATCATCACAAACTACATGATGAAGTTGCTTCCTTCCACAATTGACTTGTTGCAAGGTAATGTTTCTTAGTGGTGTTATAGTTGGTGACATCAAAATGCAAGTTTTATTTCTTGGTTTTGATTTGTTATTCTTTTACAAGATCAACTAAAAGTGAAAGATAATTCTTGTGTGATTCTTTTCAAGAAGTAGGGAAGTTCCAATTTGCAATTGCAATAGAATTGAATGATATAGAAGAAATGCAAAAGTTTCTTCAAGAAGCTGTGAATAGTAGCTTTCTTTAGATCTTGTACCAATAGGGTCATTTCATGGTTTTGGACAACATATTGGAGTTTATGGTGTGTTTCTTCTTGCATGTTATGATGGAGATAAAGAAGGATATGAAGATGTGTAAACTAGATATTAGTTTTGCTAAAGTCATGTTTGAATAACATTTTGATAGTTTGGACAATAAAGTAATCTAAAAGCCAAAGTCTTATTATTGCTATGGAGAGACATTTGGAGTCAATGTTTGGTTTGAACCTTCATAGGTATGGGAAGGTTAAGGTTGTTGATTTAAGAATTAGCCATGTTTAGCATGCAACAATTGGAACCTAGATCTAACTGCCATGATCGAAGTAGACCCCTTGCATAAATCCATCCATCTACATGAGACATTTTCCAAGGATAAATTCAATCTCATTTCCTCCTCATAGTCAAGATGCTTAAGAGAAAGTTTGCCAACAGGGGTAGACTAGGGATTACAATTCATTAATGAGACATCTGAAGGAAATTCCTCAAAGTATTATGTATTGTGAATTGTTTCTACATGGATAAAATGCAGTATGACTACAATACCATTGAACTCAAGACTTCCAGCTAGCACCTAAGTTTCCTAGTTCATGTTCTTGTTCAAATTTGAGAGCAATGAAATTCAAAAAAGGTTCGTTGGTGCTGAAAAATATAATAAATTTGCCATTAGGTTTGATAAATTTGCCATGAACTTCTCTTTGTTTCGAGAATAATGTAATATTATTTACTGAACAGGGCCAACCACGTGAAGGTGGAAGCTCTTATGGCCCCTCCCCCCCCCCCCCCCCTCACATCACTCTCAATTCCCCATAACCCAACAAAATATATCTAAAAAAAAATGTGTTATAGCATATGACAACATACAGGAAACTGTAAATAACAGTAAGAAACAGTTAATTTATATGTACCAATAAAATTCATTAATTCTAACGCAATATTAAATCAAAATATATAGAGTAGATATCAATTACGATCATCATCGTCATCAATGATGAGGATGATGATGATGATGAAAATGAAGATGATGATGATGATGATGATGATGATGATGATGATGATGATGATGACGACGAGGATGATGATGAAGATGATGATGATGACGAAGATGGCGATAACGACGACGACGACGACGACGATGATGATGATGATGACAACGATGATGAGGATGCTGATGATGATGATGATCATGATGATCATGATCACGATGACGATGATGATGATGGTGGCCGCGACGATGAAGATGATGGGGATGACGATGATGAATATGATGCTCATGATGGTGCTGGTGGTGGTGAAGATGATGATCAAGATGAAGATGATGATGATGATGGAGATTGTGATGATGAGGATGAGGATGATGAATATGATGATCATGAAGGTGCTGGTGGTGGTGAAGATGAAGATGATGATGACGATGATGATGAGGTTTATGATGATGAGGATGATGACAGCGATGATGATGAGGATGAGGATGAGGATGATGAATAGGATGATGGTGGTGATGGTGGTGGTGAAGATGATGATCATGATGAAGATGATGATGATGACGGATATTGTGATGACAATGATGACGGAGATGATGGTGGTCGCGATGATGAAGATGATGATTGTGGTGATGATGATGATGATGGTGTTGGTGGTGGTGAAGATGATGATCATGATGAAGATGATGATGATGACGGAGATTGTGATGATGGTGATGACAATGATGATGGTGACCATGATTATGATGACGATGATGACGAGGTTTATGATGATGATGATGACAACGAAGATGATGAGGATGAGGATGAGGATGATGAAGATGATGATGGTGATGATGGTGGTGGTGAAGATGGTGATGATGATGAAGATGATGATGATGATGGAGATTGTGATGATGGTGATGACGATATTGATGATGATAACGATGGTTTAAACATAGCTAAATAGTCGTAAACATAATACATTATGCATAAAGCTCTTCTCACATACCTCCTAAATTCCAACATTGCTACAATGTCATTCGGATTCTTTTTCATCTAACTCAACATATGTATCATCATCGAGTTCTGAATCGCTATCGTTGAAAAGATCGCTCATATCAGGATCATGATCAATGTCATTTTCTGTTAGATATTCATCATCAATGTCAATTTCATTGTCTGCTACATCATTTAGATGATCAATTTCTTGATTAGATTCTTCATCTGACACATCTACGTCTACGGCCAACTGCTCCTTATCTGCATCACCTTCTTCTTCAACATTGTCTTCTTCCTCTATTGCATTATACTTGACCGGTCTTCCTCTTGGATCGTATCTAACAATCTATGACCAACCTGCTTTACCTGGAACCTCTGAGTAAAATACCTGCTCACATTGACTTGGAAGAACATAAGGCTCTATACCTGGTTCAAGTGCCCTTGTATTAACCATAGTAAATCCATTGGCATGCTCAATAACAGTTCTTTTGGGATCACGTTCATTCATTCGTAGCTTGTACCATTTGACCTCAAACGGGACTACTTTAAAGGAATTAAAGTCACACTCAAGTATATCTTCCAAATAACCATAGTACCTATTTTTCAGATACTTCTGGATTCCTGTCACTTCTAGAGGAAACATTAGTGACTTGAAAAACTGCAGTTATCCCACAATCAAATGTTTTCCTCTTATCATTCAACTTTTTGATGCGAAATTTACGACCATTGCACCACATAGCATTGTGATGTATCAGCTGCATCATGCCTGACTCGGTAAATAAATATATAAGAAGACATAAACGAGATAAATATTTTGATACAATGTGAAACAACAAAAAAATGAGCAGGGTAAATACACTTGCTTTTTTATCTTTTAAACCGCATGCTAAATCAATTTCCCTTTGTGTAAGTTCGGGATATTCTTCTCGATGACGATGCATTGTTTTAATCATTTTACTAACCCCTTCCCATGATAAGGTACCATAGTAATATGTGCATCGTTCAATCCATTCCTCCATCCAATCAAGATTGTTTGCAATGTATAAATGTATTGCATGCCACACGCGACCAACGATATGAAAAAATAACAATTAAGAATTGTAAATTAGCTATCATTATAGGAAATTAAGTTTACCTTAAAATACAGATGGAATAATAAAAATTACATAAATTAAAAAATTAATTGTATAATAAATAAAATGTACACCATTCAATTAACTTTCACTTTCCTCTTTCTACCTTTCCCTACTAGGACCTCCCCTTCAAATTTGTTGATGGAGTCGACATGCCAAATGCAAGGCAGATTGGTATTTTTTGCCAAATTTGGAAGATACTGACTAATGTACACCATGGGTTGATATAGCATATAGCCCTGCACCATAGAACCCTCAGGGCGTGCTCTTTGTCTAACAAAAGCCTTCAATGACTTCAAATGACTTTCCACCATCCACATTGACCTTGAGTTTACAATTCCACATAATTCAATCTTCTCAACTTGGTGTATGAGATAGTGTTCTTGTGCATTGAAAAATGTCGGAGGTAAATACTTCTGCATTTCACACGTTAGATAAGGAATTTCTCTCTTCCAATACCTAATATCTTCTTTATGGATTTCTTTCGATGAAAGCCACCTAAAAAAGATGCAAGAAAATAACATGAATGATTAACCAGATTGAGGCATATAATATATAATAAATTTCCATGCTGTAAAACACAATATGTCAATAAGAAATGCAACCAAAAGAATGAATATTTTTCATGCATATAAAATTGTTACTTACCTCATGTATTTACCAAGATCATATATAACTTGTTTTATGTTTTCGTCAAATCTATCTAGGAGAGCCAGAGGTAGAACGTACTGTAGCAAAAAGAAAATCATTATCTAATGTTTCCAAATAGGAGAGAACAATTAGTAAAAAGATTTACTTAATGGAAATTATATATGTAAATAATTACCTTAATGAATGTATGCCAGTCATGAGTTTTAACACTACCAAAATCACCTTTTTTGGTTAAGATATTTTGTATGTTCGATGAAAACCCCGTCGGAAACCTTATTTTTTGAATGACCTCTTTTATAACATTGTGTTGTTGCTCCATCAATAACCATGGAAGACTAATATTCCGGTTCCCATTTCCGGCATTGGAAATAATTACACTTTGCAATGCATGATTGGCTTCTGCAACGTCACTACAAATTTTCCAAATTTATCTTTGTCTGACCTTCCATCTAATGTCCGCCATACCATTTCAATTACATTCTTCCTGATATGCATTGTATCAAACAAATGAGCTATTTTTAGGTGCTCGTATTAAGGCAACCTACTAAATTGTATGGGATAAATCTTCATTCCTTGTGGAAGTCGATTCATGCCTTAAATACAGTCATTAAACATAAACGAAAACACATTAACAATAATTCATGACACCCATGGTAGAGAAAATTTAGTAAAAATATAAAAATCATAATATTACGTGAACATATTGTATGTTGCATATACAATTTGCATACCTCGACGATTTCTATTATATTCCAACTTCCATAGGTGAGGTGTAATTCTTCGTGGTTTCTTTGCATTCTCTTCTTTACCATTGAATTTTGTTTTTTCGATAGTTCGGTACCTATGGTTCTTAGGGAGGAAGTGCATGTACTCATCGAACACCTCCTTTGCTAAACTTCTTAAACGACAAGATTTTATCCTAGGACCACATACTGGACATTCAAATTTTCCCTTTGTTTGAATACCTGCGAGATATATGTATTAATGTTATAAAATGAAAAGATTATTAATTCAAACAAAAAAAGCATGTTTTTTACCTTAAAAACATATAATTTTAACGACGTGCAACATAAAGTTACATACCACAAAAATGTGTTAACCCAGGAGCGTCATGAATTGTCCATGCAAGAATTCCATGGAATTGAAATTGTTTCTGCCCTATTGGTCTAGAGATGTCATACATAGTGATTCCAACCCATAACTTCAATAGCTCATCGATAAGAGGCTCAATATATACATTCATATCTTTAACTTGGTACTTACCTAATTGATCAATAAACATACAATATTACTATTTAGTTATCTGTCCAAATATATAAAAAGTGTTCTCATGCAACAATTAAACAAATAACTTTATGAAATAACATAATTACAGCTTTCAAAAAAATACCTAGAATAATCATTGCCAACATTGTGTGCCCTCTCTTAATCGTCATCCAAGGAGGTAGGTTATTGTTTATGATGAAAACAGGCCACACTGAGTAAGTAGAACGAAGCTCACCAAATGGATTGAAACCATCAGCTGCCAATGAAATTCTAACAGTACGAGGTTCATCTTTAAAAATTGGCCATTTTTCTTCGATGTTCTTCAATGCAGAACCATCTACATGCATTCGAAGAACACCATCTTCACTTCTATTCTTCGCATGGTAATCCATAAACTGTGCTATACTTTGGCACCTGAATAGTCGTTGGAAACGTGGAATTATGGGAATATAATGAAGAACTTTGCGAGGGACCTCTTTTGTTAATTGATCAATTCGATATCTACTAATTTCACATTGTGGGCATTTGTTTTTTGATGCATATTGTCCACAATATATAATATGATCATTAGGACATGCATCAATAGATTAATACTCCAATCCAATTTCTTTCATAATCAAGAATACCTCTCGACTTGTGTGTGGTAAATTATTTGATGTTGGTAATAGAAATTCACCCAACAATCTGCAACGTTGACAAAAAGTGAAATGTAAACAGTATACGCCATAAATATTTCATATCCCTAATTTACAAATTAATTAACACTAAAAATATAGGAAAATAATCGGCTTTACATACCTTAGGAGCTGTGTGAAACAAGTGTTTGATAAACCACTCAAAACCTTCAATTTCACCAACAACAATATAGCAGATAGAATATTGGTTGTTGAGCATTCATAAAGAGGTTCTTGGGACTTCTCGAGAAGAGGAAAATCATGGAGGTTGTCCTCATCCAATGGAGCAAATGTGTCTTGCAGCAATCTATTTATCTCATCTTCACCATTAGTATCAATAACGTCATCTTCGTCCATAGGATCATTAAGAACCCGATCTTCAATAGCATGATCTCCATGCTCGTCGTCTTGTAAAGTAGTATTTCTACTGTTATGTGGCAAATAGCTCTTTGGCGGTCGACATCTTGGGGGCATTGTCTTTATATTTACAAACAATGCAATAACATTAGTGTATAATATACAACACATATATTTAAAATGATAAAAAAAATTGTGAATACATTATCAATACTATTACAATAAGTACAATATGTAATGAATAACGTCTTACCAAGGAATGATATTCATACCCCCTTTCAGCATGCCCCTTCTCCTTACAATGTTTTCCAGCTGATGTTCTTAAAATTCTTCTAGTTTGCAAACCTCTGCAATCATTGCAAGGGAAATAACACTTTCCATCACCCTTCGCCTCCAATGCTGCCTTAGCCACAGCATACTTCCTATTGTTTTCTTCCCAAGTATATTTATTTGACATTCTGATAGCCTATAACAACAAAAAAAACTCATTAATCAATATATAGCGTACGTCTAAATTGAATAGAGTATATATATATTAAAGGAGACCGAAAATTAAAGGAGGTGATTACTAGAGGATTACATAATCATGTGAAGAGGATTACCTAAGTTATAATTCACTTGGATTACTACATGATGTTCCAATAGGTATTGGCGTATGGCGGGTAATGGCTATTCACTTTACATAACATAATAACAACCAAAATAATGAATCTTTTAAAAAGAAATAGAATTTGGAAAATTAAAAAGAGGAATGGCAAAAAGTGGGTGTAACATTGTGAGTATTTTGAACCTCCAACTTACATTATTCTATGACAATGCATTTTTTAGACTTTTGATTTCTAGTGTTTGTATAAGGTTTCATTAAATTCTCTTTTCTTTGTGGTATTGTGATTCAAATTTTATATTCATGCTTATAATTATTGTGTAATATATAGATTCATGAATGCAAGAAACTCACACTCTCATATTATGACTTGACACCAAAGAATAGTGAGGTTTATGCTCATAGGAATCGTCAATACTATTGAAGATAACTATATTCTTATTAAGTAATCACATCCCACATTTCTACTGAACATGCAAACTCTTCATTTTGTACATTTATGTTAATGAAAGGGATGGTGACACTATCCTTTTCCATGTGACTTAGGGTTCATGTATCATATCACATGCATGTTATTGTGAAAAAAATGACAACATTTGTATTGAATGTAATTGTTTACCCCTTTATGTTTTCTTGGATTAAAATATTAATCTATTTTCATCTTCACATAATGCCACAATCACCTTATTTTCATGTTAGGTTATGAATTGTTGTATTTTCTAATCACAACAGGTGATTGATGTGCATAGATTCCCATCAATGTGAAATAAAAGCATGAATATGGGTGATTAATCATTATTTTATTCCATCCCTAGATTCTCTAAGAGAAACATGCAACTGGTAAACAATGATATAGATATGGACTAGCCTTGCTTGTAGATGGAACATTCTCTTGATTTTTTTTAATCTCACCATGCGTGCAAGATGCCAACATATAAAATTACTCAATTTTTCTTTTAATGTTCCAAATTGAACTACTTACACATAAAATTAGAATCAGGACCAATATAATCATAATGAATTTAACAATGGGAAGATATATTATTGGGAGGGTTAACTCGCTTTAGAAAAGGATTGAAACCTTGACATAGGGATATCTCACTCCCTTCCCTTACAAGTTGGTGAACAAATTTAAAATGTACAATGTAGGATAAGGAACAAAGACAAACAAAAGAAGGAATTATTCTACATTGAAATAAGAGTAATAATAAGGTGATTATAAAGAGAAGTGAGGCAAAGCCTTTGTGATAATGTTGAACACCTAAATATTCATGCAAAAAATCTAAAGGTTGGAGTGTGCTACATTTTTTTATTGTCCTTTCATAGTTATATGAATGCAAAAAGAACAAAAGAATGGTCACTGAGCACCACCTATCTAAAGAAAAATGATTTTGAAAATTTTAGAGCACTCATCATGGGGGAGCCTTGGGAGAGTGTAGATTAATCCTTTTTTCTAGTTTATATTCCTATCAATCGTGATACTGATGATGGGTCAACCAATCCTTCCTCCATGTCAATGTTCTCGATGAAACATGGGATTTAATTTATCAGAAATCATATTTCCATGCTCCATTCAACAACCCAACTTTAAAACTCTTTCTTGTTCCTACCTCTTGAGCCAGTAATCAATTAGTAGGAAGGGGAAGACAAACCCTTTTAAAAAGGGAGATCTTAGACATTTATTCCATCCTAAGAGGGGCTAAGCAATTGTGGTCTCATTGGTTATCTATATTGAGGGGGCTAGTTAAATCTAATTAGATTGTGTACTTGAAATCTACGATGATGGTCATGATATTAACATTTTAACACAAACCACCATTTAAAAAAATTCATTTTAACAGAATTGAAAATTTAAAAATTTACATTTTAACACAAATGACAAATTTATAAAATTACATTTTGTCACAAAAATCCCAAACTATATAAACATTTGCTCCATTGCATTGAAGCCCTAGTTGGAACATAAAGGGCGTAACAAAAAAAAGACTAGTGCATTGCAATCAAACTAACCTAGAAAACAAATGAGATCAAAAATTCGATGTGTCAAAACAGTACCGGGCTCTTGAAATCGCAGAACAAAAAACCAATAGAAAGATCGTTGCAACTCTAGCAAATGATTCTGAAAATATGACTTAAGAACATGTATTTGTAGATCAATGAGGGTCGCGGTTCTGGCAAAAATAACCATTAAAAAAGAAAAAAGAAAAAGTCAATGACCGTAAAAAATGAAAAATAAAAAATAGGTTTTCTTTTCTTCGGCTTTCATCGCTATAGTGACGGATGTACATTCCGTCGCTATAGAGACAACAGTGAGTCGCTATAGTGAAGAAATGTCCATCCATGGCTATAGCGACGATCGTCGGGGGAATTTTCCAATTTTTCCAAAAAATTAAACTGTTTTTCCATGAAAACATCGAATTTAATTATTTCGTGGCAAACTTTCGTCGGACTTTTGAGCCATATGTAGTAGTGCATAGACCCCTCGGGTTTTTCTCTTTGTCAAACAAATCCCTTCACTTTTTTCATGAAACTCTCTAAGAAGAACATCCAGCGATATGAGACCACTCCAATTAATTCAACCTCATCGACTAGGTGAATTAGAAGATGAACCTATAATAAGTCCATGAAACTCAACGACGGTTCCTTCTCAAACATACAAACAATCTCAGCTATCTCTTGACGCCACCGTGGAATGCTAGTGATGTAAATCTCCTTTGATGTGATCCATCGTACAAATGTAGATAGTTTAGATATGACACACCACAGGTCATCGGGAAAGTCGTGGTTCACACACCCATGCACAAACAACAGATAATGACACTACAAAGTAAACACAAAAAGTTAATTGCATTTTAACTTTTGTGGTAAAAGATATAAAAAAAAAAGTAAAAAAAAAATTGACATTATACGTACCCTTAGAGGTTGAGATGGTCATGTGATTTCAAACCCGACAACTTTTCATTTGCAGTGAAGCAACGTTGTAGAGTAGACCCATAAAAAAAGGCACCTTCATACCCAATATAACTCCATTTTCCAAATTAAGATCATCTTTCTTCAAAATCCATGGGACATCGCCTTTTTTTAATAAAAAAGAGGGGCCATCCTCTCCTCTATTTTATTGTCTTGGCCAATGCTTCTTTTTAGTATTTGAAGAAATAAGATCTTTCCTGAAAACTAGCTTGTCACTTTTTTTGGATGATATGTGACGCCAAAAATAACATGAAACGTTTTTAAATATATGCATGGGATCTAATAAGTGGGAAATATTAAGATGCTCCCAATATGAGAGCTCATAAAATATTGTTTTCCTTTTCATTCCTTTGGGCATTTTCTCAACATAGGTCATGTTGAAGAATTCAGGATCATCGATCACAGGTTGCACATTTGAATCGAACATCTATGTGTATTCCTTCTCCTTCTCTTCATCGTATATGCTAAGCTAGTCAGTAGGTGTCATTATTTCAGGCCTTTGGGTTCTCTCTCGTTTACCATTCAAAGCAGATCTTGCTCTTCTATAAGAGTAGTTTTATGGGAGGAATACCCTAAAGAAGTTGTACACTGACTTTCGTAGGTCTTTAGACCACCTAGCCTTCATTGAAGGTCCACAACATTTACATCCATAATAACCTTTTGTTACAAGACCTACAATGTTATAGTAAAGAGAGCACGTTAGTGTCGAAGATCAAGACATTCACACCGAATTAAATATGCCAAAAATCATTGCTTTGAATATAAACAAATCAAACAACAATATATTTACCTGAGCAAACTCCTAACCCCATATAATCATGTGTGTTGTATGCACATATGCCATACAATGTAAAACTCCTCTCTGATTGGATGGGTTTGGATACATCATATGCCTGTATCCCTTCCCATTATTCCTTGAATTCATCGATCAATGGTTGTAGGTAAACATCCATATTCTTCATTTGTATTTTACCAAGCGTTACAGTGTATTTTTCCACCTTCTGAGCATTAGCACTCATTGGCATCCATTATTCATTTGATTGACTCAAAATCACTTTTTGTCCTTCAGGAACCCTTGTTTCCCTATTTTTGTTCCTATACGCGAGCTGCTTCGCTGCAACTCGTGCATACACTTTTTGTACCACTATAGCCCGCGTACATCGAGTTACTTGGTAAATAATAGTAAAAACTCTATTTTTCACTCCAAAAAGCAGCCATTGTGACCTTTGGCCCTCCATGTATCCCGAAACGACTCGATTCGACCTTTCACCTACCTTTGGAGGGTTATATATTGAGCTCTTATGGTGCATGGAAGGGGGAGAAGGAGAGAGCATCGAAACTCTATTGGATTTTTGCCATAGCTTGAGTCTACATCCATTGATCCTAGTTGTTGTGAGCCCTTTATGTTCACCTACCAAACTCTTCCATATCTTTTGAAGGATTCATTCATTTACTCGTGAGTTTTCCATTGCATGGGGGATTGAAGTGGTGGAGACACAAGTGGAGGGACCTAGTTCTTGGTTCAGATGAGTTGCCGGCAAGAGGTTGTATCGTGTACTTCTTGTTTATATTAATAGAAATACTCATCTTCTCGTCCAATTGGTGTTGTGAATGGTTTATTATCATTGGGTTCATTTGCTTACATATAGAATGGACTATGCTATTGTTTATGCTAACAACTTTCATATATCATATGCACTTGCTTTTGTTTATTGTTGAGACTAAGCTGCATATTCAAGTGTGGTGATTGGAAAGCTCAATGGGGATCTACATCAAATGTCCAGTTGAAGGTTGGTCTTTTATTCCACTTCTTAGCATTTACATTTATATAGCATGCATTGGGAATTGAGTTGATTTCTGGTAGTCATCTGTCTGTTGTGGTCTACCCCAAGCCATAGGAAGTTTTTCTCCGTAACAAAAATGGCGACTCCACTAGAGAGTAACCTCCATTTTCGGGATTTTTGGCATTTTTCCTTATTTTGAGTCTTTGTTCTGTCAAAGTTTCTATGTCGTTGATAGGCTATTAGGGTCTGCATAGAAAATATTAATTTTTCTTAGTCTTTTGATTTCTTTTTGGTCCACCTACCTTTCCCTGTACGCGAGTCAGCCTTGGTTACCTCGCGTGTACCCGCTATTGTTAGTTCAATAGCCAGTGTATATACGCTATTGTTCTGTGAACAGTTGCGTATTGGTCTGGCCTAGCCTTGTTTTTTATATTTGGTTGTTACTGGGTGAATTCTGGGTGTTCCTGAGTCTTAATAGGCCTATATCCCGACCGTTCCATGCCCTTTTACTGACTAGAAACTCCTTTTTCTTTAGTTTTTTGAAGATTTGGTTTTCAACCATTTTTTCTTTTTATAGCTCATTAACTTAGCTGAGTCTTGCTTTTTGGAGTTTGTTGGGTTTTCTGCATTGCATTCTCTGCATTCTTTTCTAAAAAGTGTTGATTCTACTTGCATTTTTCATTCATTTATATTGGAAAATACAAAAACATTGTTTGCATTTTCATTTCATTTATAGTGAAAATACAAAAAAAATTGCTTTATGTATCTACATTTTGCATTAGAGTGCTTGTGCTTTCATTAGGGCTTGCTTGTGCATGAAATTATAAAGAGATTGCATTTTTATTTATGAAAAACGAAACGTTGGTTTGACTGTCATATAGTGGCATACTTTTTCTATGGATAGATGAGTCTAATGTTTTTTGGGTGTGCATATCATTGAGTCTATTCACATCATTAGTTTCACGACCATATCCTTTGAGTAATCACAGCCATTAAAATTAACGCTTAACTAAAGAATTGATTAGAACATTTTTCTTTTCTAAGGTGCACCAACTAGTATAGGTTTAGAGTCTTGAAATAGATCATTGTGAGTTAACAATCCAAGAATATTAAACAAACATTATGTGTCTGACCAGGGAGTGGTGAAACCGATGGTATACATCAGTGTTCTCAGGACGCTCTACTCACACTAGAGTTAAGCACGAGGTCACGGGAGGTTGGTTGAGGAGATATCCCTCCAATACGTGTTGAACATGGGAGATATTTCCAGGATTTGTTCGTATCTGGGGATTCTTGGGGGATTTGACCCTCTTCAGTTTTAGGCTTAGCTACCCTTCCCATACGAAGGATCCCACCTGCGCTTGAGCATTGGTTATACATGGTGGCCATAGTTACTTTACCTAGGTATCACATAGGGTACTTGCAGCAGTTATTCTGTGAGTGTCCTGAGTCAGATAAAGGTCGGACAACACAGTTGTGTTCGCACAGTGAAGACTAAGGGCCCTTATAACTGATTTTGTTGCCTCCGGTTATAGTTTGGGAGTCTCGAGCCTCTCCTAAGCGAGACGTACCGGCTGTAGTGTCGGGAGGTCCCTTGATCCAGTCCCCTGTTGTGTGCATTTGGTTGTAGTTTCTTTTAGGTGTGTGCTCTATGACGATCTAATAGGCCATTAGGAGACGTTTATTTGTTGACTTTTTGAATTCATCGTGGATCGAGATCTACCTATCCTTCGATCTTATCGGTTGGCTGGTTTACCAGCTAGCGATCCATCACACTCTCTTCACAATAGATGTCGAAGGACTACCGTTGGTCCTTTATTCACATCTCACGAGCTTTAGAGAGCTCCCATTATGAGTTCTGCATCTGACACGTTGGGAGTCCCCTCGACTCCATCCGCTAGTCCAAAGCAAACTTCCCCTCCTCACATATACTCTATGAGGACTGATTGGGAGGGAGGTTCATCACACACCACTCGTCATGGGTTTGGGACATCCCAGCCCACGAGTACAAACCCATTTGATGAAACATGGTCATCAAGTTATTTATATAGTTCATCCTTGGGTTTGTCAAGTTTTGGTTCTACATCCGTCTCTACGACCTCAACCCCTTTTTCATTGGGTATGCTTGGTTTTATGCCGACTGTTACTTCCACCATGTCTAGTAGTCATGCTAGCTCTGGTGTCGGGGTTGGGGGCACTATGCCCCCTTACACTGCTCATCAGTTTGGGAGCGGTCACATCCCTCCATATTTTTCGAGTGTTGGCAAAGGGCCACCTTTTTCATCATCCCCTAGTGTTAGTGTGAACCCATTCTCGCGTGGAGGTTTCACGATAGGTATCAGATCTACGACTTACATTCCATCCGTTCCCTTGCATGCCTTTATTCATGTGCCTGTGCCCACAAACGCTTATATGATTCTGAATCCTCCTCTTGTCTCTAGTTCGTTGATTCCAAGGAGTGGGAACATACCATTTTCATACGGCCCTCACTCATCTAGTTTTCCTTCCTTGAGTGGTTATATGGGATCCCATCCTCATGGAAGTCATTCTTATGGTTTTTCAACCGGGCCTAACTATTATCCCACTCCCTCCTATGGAATCCCTTCTATGCACGTGTATGTGTATAATAACATGGGCCAATTTGGAGGAGGTTATCATCCTTATGGTCATAGTCAGGGTTTCTACCAGAGTTCATTGACACCTCAGGTGTCGACTTCGATGTACACAATCCCACCATCTAGTTCGCAGAGTCAGTCTCTTTTGGGAGCTTATAATCAAGCTTCACAGCCTCAGCTCATGTTTCTTGCTAGGTTAAACTTACCCAATATTTCAAAACTCACAAATGATCCGATGTGTCATGACCCCACATGGCCTCCAGTCCCCACCAAGCTCCCTTCTGACGTTCCAAAGTTTGAAGGGAAGAAGGGTGAGGATATAGGTGATCACGTCACCACTTTCCATTTATGGTGCTCCTCGAATTCCTTAAACCATGATTCTATTCATTTGAAGCTATTTCAACGCACCCTCACGGGGGCAGCTGCAAAATGGTATGTCGAGTTGCCTGGGGGCACATATAGGAGTTTCAATGATTTGGATTTGGTTTTCCTAGATCACTTTTAGTTGTCGGTTCGTTACGATACTAGTACCAAGATCTTATCTACCTTTCGCCAGGACAAAGCCACACATATCTATGATCATTTTCAAGAGTGGCGTCGACGGAAAAGTGTAGTGAAATCCAATATTCCTCCAAAAGCTATGTTGGAATGGTTCCTCAAGTATTTTCTCCCTTACATTTCTAAGGATGTCTCATTATCCAGAATTATGACTGAGGAGCAAGTTATTGTTAAATCCCAATAGCTAGACCTAGTGTATGCTCAGTCTGGCATTATCTAAGACATTATAGCTGACGTGCTGAGATCAAGACATGAGCCCAATCCCGTTCCTCGACCGCATGCTGATGACATTATTGGTTCCATAAGTACTCGTTCGGTAGATTTGGTTACGAATCAGATGCACAATCTCTCTATTACCCAATCTACCCCTGGACAGGCTCACGCCTCGTCCGTTTCCACTTAGTCGTCTGATGTTCATTCTATACAATCGACAAACCCATCTGGTAACCAGCAACCTGGTTGGAAGAAAAAGGGGAAAAATAATCGTAGGGGTGGGAACAATAGGAATAACCCTAAGAAAGAGAACGCTAACCCTCCTCGGGATGGCGGGAATGCTGGTAGGGACTGCAAACCTAGAAGCAAAGTGAAGTTTCCTTGTAAGCTTTGCATGAAAGATCACCTTACACATTTGTGTCTTCGTATCGAAGAAGCATCGAAGCACCTTTGCAAGAGCCCAGCTGTGTTGAAGGATCCCCTTCCTCATCATCAAAATATGGATTCGAGTGCTTCTGCCACTGGTAATGGGACTGATGAAACTTCGGCGTCCTCTACCCATGTCGGTGGTTATGGATGCGTTAACATGGTTAAATCATAGGTTAGTATTATTACTCGCTCACGTGATTATGGAGCTCCACAACCTTCATTGGGGAATGAGCCCCATCCACCTGAGACTCCATTTCATATCGAGAAGCCCAACTCTATGCCTCATATACCAAAAGGTGTTCTCAAGCGCTCGGCGCACAATCCCAACGCCCGAGCCGCCCATAACTACTCAATTGTGGAAGATCTGGGCCAGACTCTGTGTGATATTTCAGCTCTCAAGGTTCTCCGGGCTTGTCCTTCACAAAGGACAGCCCTTTTATGTGCTTTAGGAGTCCAAGATCAATGTAGCCCAAATGTTATCAAGTTTGACACGACTGATATTCAGCCTCGGTTTCCCTATCATGTGGCTTTCCAAGTCCATGTTAGATGCCTACAAATGGTCATTAAGCGTACTGTAGTTGACGAAGGTGCTTCCACTTCAGTAATGTCATTAGCTTGTTGGAAGGATCTCGGTTCTCCTCCATTGTTGAAATCTATGACCATGCTTACTGCATTCGATGGTCGTTCCTTCAGGCCGCATGGTATAATCCCCTCCCTTGAGGTCCACTTGGGTGGGAAGACCGTGCCAATAAAAGTCGAGGTGGTTGATGTGCCCATCGACTACAACCTTTTACTGGGTCGGAATTGGATCTATGCTATGAGAGCGATCGTGTCCTCTGTTTTTAGAGTTATATGCTTTCCCCACAAAGGCAAGATTGTGACTATCAATTATCTAGATTTCACTAGTTCCAGTCCCGCATCATCACCAAGAACTGTAGTTCCTCAGATTGAAAATTCTCAGCCGGAAACTGGGAATATTGGTGTAGGATTGTATTCCTCTTTGATGGGATCTTTCGACTTTGTTGCACCAATCTCCTTCATAGGAACCATGTCTGATAGTGCCCCTTCCTCGTTGCATAATGTACCATTACGGACATCATATTTTAGTGATCTGTGGAATCTACCTTCCATGAGTTCCCCATCTGGAGACGTGCACATCGAAATGGCTATGCCCTTGTCTGCAACAGAGCTTGCGTATTGTGATATTCAACAAGCCACTGCAAAGTTGGATCTCTCCTCTTCACGGACAGAAGAAGAAGATCTCAATATGCTGCCCACGTGGGCAGCCGACTCATCTTGCTCACATGATTTCCTTGATGGTACTTTGCCTTCGGATGAATCTATTATCGAGGCCATGTACGGTAGTGATAAGCCTTGGGAAGATCTCCATCATCAATCTTATTTTCTTCCCAACCTTGACCTTACTGAGCAGGAGGAGTTTCGGTCGACTCTTGCAGAGAAAGTTGGTCACTCTGTGACTCCTTTGGATTCGCATGGTATTTACGCTGAGGGGAATATGTCTAATATTTCCCCTACTATTTCGATCAACATTTCTCCACTCCCGGAAAGATTGAAAATGTATACATCGTTGTTGATTGTTCCCCTGAGGAGATCCGCATTTACACCGAGTTATTCAAAGAATTTCAGGATGTGTTCGCCTGGTCATATGAGGAGATGCCAAGTATTGACCCTAGCATTGTCGAGCATGAGATTAAGACTTACCCAAATGTTAATCCTGTTCGACAACGTCTTCATGCTATGAATCATAGGAAGGCAGCCGATATTAAGGAAGAAGTAGAGAAACTACTCAAAGCTGGTTTAATCTACCCGGTTCCCCTTACAGAATGGGTATCCAACCTCGTTCCTGTGGATAAGAAGTAGAGAACCATCCGAGTGTGTACCAATTTTTGAGATTTGAATAGAGCATGTCCTAAAGATAACTTTCCCACTCCATTCATAGACCAAATCTTGGATGCATGTGTGGGAAGCTAAGTGTTTTTGTTTATGGACAGTTTTTCAGGCTACAATCAGGTCCAAATTAAACCTGAGGATCAACATAAGACTGCATTTATATGTCCTTGGGGTACCTTTGCATACCGAAAAATTCCCTTTGGCCTTAAAAACATCGGAGCTACTTTTCAGAAGGCCATGACCTTAAGCGCATAGTGGAGGCTTATTTGGATGATCTTGCTAGTCACTTTCATAAGAGATTAGATCACCCCAGTCACCTCCGCCTCATTTTCAAAAGATGTCGGTGCTATAAGATTTGTTTGAATCCCAACAAGTGCATCTTTGTCGTGAAAATTGGTTGCCTTCTAGGGTTTGTAGTCTCCAAAAAGGGTATTAGAGTCGATCCATTAAAGGTTGAGGCAATACTTTGGTTGCCTCCCTCGGGTAATTTGATTCAACTTCAGGGCCTCTAAGGGAGAGCCACTTTCTTATGTCATTTTATCGTGAACTACGCCAATTTTGCTAAGGGTTTCGTGTGATTATTGAAGAAGGACACTCCTTTTATATGGGATGAGTGAGCCTGGCAGTATTTTGACGCTTTAAAGAAAGCCTTGGTATCAGCCACTCTTCTTAGTCCACCCAACTTTGCAATATATTTTTTGCTTTATGTGGTTGTGTCTCAAGAGACGATTGGTATGGTCTAAGTTCAGGTAGATGATGTGCTTCAAGAGCATGTTGTCTATTATCTTAGTTGAAACCTAGTAGACGTTGAACTAAGATATTCTCACGTTGAGAAATTGGCCCTTGCGACTGTTCATGCAATCCAACGATTACGACATTATATTTTGCTTAGGAGAACCATAGTTATAGTGCATGTCAATCCGTTTCAGTTCATGCTCTCGCGATGTTTAATTGGGGGGAAATATAATAAATGGATTGTCATCCTTCAGGAGTTTGATCTTGATTTTTCTTCGGTAAATTCGGTGAATTCCTTTGTTTTCGTGGAACTTATGTCGGATCTTCCGATACTTGATGAGGAAGTAGTCCATGAAGACTCATTTGTGGATGAACATTTATTTCTTATCTCGTCAATGGACCCTTGGTATGGAGACATCATTGTGTATCTCAAAACTCTTAAGTTCCCTTCGCATTATTCGTGAGATGAGCGACGTCATGTGAGACATCATGCCAAAGATTATGTCATTGTCGGTGAAACTTTGTATCGTCAAGGAAAATACTCTATCCTACGTCATTTCTTAACTCATGAATAAGCGAAGCTAGTGCTTAATGACTACCATAGTGGAGCATGTGGTGGTCACTTATATGGGCTTGCGACAACCCAACATATCTTGCGAGCAGGCTATTTTTAGCCTACCATCTTCAAAGATTGTGTAAATGCTGTGAAGAGATGTCACCCTTTCCAGGTGTTTGCTTGGAACATGCGCTCGCATCCTTCTCCTTTACATCCGGTTGTCATCGTCGGTCCCTTCACCAAGTGGGGGGTTGATTTCATGGATTGAAACCCAGCATTGGCTAGGGGCCATCATCACATCATAGTGGCCATTGATTACTTCACCAAATGGGATGAGGCCATGCCAACCATTAAAGTCGATGGTGCAACTGCAGCCCACTTCGTATTCAATCAAATTATAGCTCGATTCGGTATCCCGAAGGAGATTGTCACTCACCATGGAAATCACTTTCAAAACAAGATGATGGCGGAATTATAACTTAAGCTTGGGTTTCGACAATATCACTCATCTTCTTATTATCCCCAAGTGAAAGGCCAGGTTGAGGCAGTTAATAAGTCTCTTAAGGCCATTCTCCAAAGGGCCATCCGACAAAGCAAGAGTAATTGGCATATTATGTTGTATCTTTCTTTGTGGGCGTATCGAACCGTAGTAAAGACTTCCACCGGTTTCTCACCATTTCAGCTAGTTCATGGTGTGGAGTCTATCTTACCGATTGAATGTGAAATCCCTTCCTTGATACTAGCTACAGAGCTCCTACCTGACACTTCAGAAGTAGATCAATGTTTAGTCTACCTCGAGAAACTTGACAAGCAGCGTTGGGATGCCGCCGTAGATATTGATGCCAACAAACATCGTGTTAAGGTTTAGTATGATAGGTCTGTCCGTCCCTGGCAATATGTTGAAGGTGACTTGGTCCTCCTTTATGACTAAGCTAAGGAACCCCTGGGGGCAGGAAAGTTCAACCCAATGTGGCACGGTCCTTACATAGTGAGGTGTGTCCTCGATAAAGGAGCCTATGAGTTAGAGGATTATGAGGGGAACGCCTTGAAGGAGCCTAGAAATGGGCTCTACCTCAAGCGGTATTATGCTTGAGCTTCTAACTCGAGCGGATACTTTTGTATACTATTGTATAGTTTTTATGTACATAGTCTAGCTTTCTTTTGATTTTTCGAGTCTACTGATTTGCTTCCGTTTGGTTGACAGATGTCAGCGGAATCTCCCGTGTTCTTGGGATTGGCAAATGGGGCTAGCCATCATACGTAGAGATTAGCTTATGTTGTGTGGGCTATTTACTCACCCGACCGTCAGATTGTGTCTTCAGGAGGTGCTTGTCTCGGTCCTACATCCGACAATGTGGTTGAGTATAGTGTTTTTATCAAGCTACTTCGTGATGCCATTTCACATGGTATCTAGTCTTTAGAAGTCCTCCTAGATTCACAACTGGTTGTGTCCTAGTTGAATGGCCAATACCATGTGAGGGATCCTACGTTACTAAGGAGGTTCTTAAGGGTAAGACTCTTGGAGCGTCAATTTGCTTTCATTAGATACATTCATGTTCCAAGACATTTTAATCATGTAATTAATGCATATGCTAATTATGTCCTAGATTGGCATTTGTCACGTCAATAAAAGAAGCACACAAATAACATTCATTCATACATTTGTACATACACAATAGCAGAGCCGGAAAATCATAGTTTTTTCATTAATAATATGTCCAAAATGTGGTGTCATAATACAAAATTGGAGCTCGTAGCTCTCAAATATACAATCCAATACAAAAAATAGTGATCCCCCATGGCATGTAAGCCCTACAGGGAGCTCTAGCCTCCTGGGATAGATGAGTCTGCATGTAGTAGTGTACGACATTGGCTATACGCCGAAGAAGCTGCACCCATGTACCTGGTACCCCGACCACAAGTCTCTACATATCCTCTAAGAGATGCTCTACCTCGATCACCGATACCCAGGTAGTCATACAAGTCAGGTTGACCCGCACAGTCTCCAATGTGCGCTCTGTCGCTGCACCTACTACCTCTCCTCCCCTGCCTCTACAGCGATGTCGTGGGAAACCCTGAGGTCTTCGCGGACCCATATCTGTGAGCAAACAATCATACATAAATATATGATACCACACCAAAAATATTTTTGCTTTCACTTAAGTAAAAAAAAAATATTCGAAACTTAAAAAAGACTAGTCTTACCAATGTCCCTGAACGCGGCCCCTGGTGGGAGCGGCATGTTTAGGTCCCCTCGATAATATATCCCCTCATATGGGCAGTTGTTGATGGCGATCACTTGCCACCGCCACCATTGAAAAAACTCATCAGAATATGGGGAGGCCTGTCGGCCACCCCCCTTCCATGTCAATATATCCTCCCACCGGGTCTGGGTTGGATCTCGGAGACTATGTGGAGGGACTTCAACCCTCGGACTCAAGCCCGACACCCTCTCAGAGAAGAAGCTGCACAATATACTACCAAAACCGAATTTTTTGGCCTGCCCTAGTTTGCACTCCGTTAGCTAGGTATTCATAGTACCTAGCAGCATTGTGCACCAATCATATATCGTCGGTCTCATGCTCTTGGCCACATAAAATATCAAAGGCCTTGAGGCATGGTGCAGTGAAGCTGATCCTGCAATCCTACCGAGAGTGAGGACAATGATCTTCATGCTTAGGCTCGCTATAGCCTCTATGTGGATCTGGCTACCCACCTTTTGGGTGCTAGCAATATGGTACCTGTTAATGTAATCACTGAAAGTGATTCCTCCCCCCACGCTACGAGACCTAAGACTCGCTACCTCCCCTCGGCGGGACAAACCACTGATGAATTATATATCTTCCATGTCCAATGGAAGTGGTTTCCCATCTAGATCAAAATGTTGAGCTTCTGCATCCCAGTAGTTGACCAATGTGCTGAGCAATCGGTTTTGGGCCCTAAAACCCCCGATCCTCCAAAATTTGTATAACCCACAAGCTTGCAATGCTTGTTGGGCAGCCAAGTCTTCGCGAAATCGCTGATCAACGACGTCATGCTCCCTCTCTCTCCATTCCAGAACCATCCTGGAAGCAAAGAAATGAATCTTTTTAGTGCCCATGTGTTTAAAAAACATCACCCACGTCGTTTTATGCAGGCTAATTTGTATATAGTTGCGCGTATATGCAGTCAACGTTTAGTTTGACCGCGTACAAGCAGCCATCCACGCAACTCGTGAAGTTGTAGCCCGCGTACATTGTCGAATAGGTTTAGTTCTTTGAAAAAATTAAAAATTGACCATTAAAAACAAAATTAAAAACCACAGAATTGAAGAGGAGGTTGAGAGCACTAACTTGATCCAGACAGCTTGTGATTCCGACGCTCGTAGCTCCCGGAATCGTCGATTGAAGATCGGAGGTAAAAACTAACCAAAAGCAATATGTGGAGTGAAAAGTGAAAATGATGTGGTAAAAGTAATTCTTTTTACTATTTATAATTTTTCAAACCCACTTTTCATTTATGTATATAAACGGACCGGGGCGTCTTATGTAATAATGCGCACTGATACCAAACTTGTTATATTTTTTGAAGGTCTGAATTTATTTGTATAATATATTGATAGCTTTTGTATTTAATGATCCAGGTCGTTTATTGATAGAAAATGCATGGTATTAGTTCAATGGACAACTTTAGTCAACATGATGGGAGCACATACAAAATTACGAAGAAGGTAAGTGTTTTTGATTAATTTATGTATTTAAATAATTTGTTTGAATTATTTGTAAAGTTAACTAATATGTATTGGTTAATGTGTGACATGCAAGGCCAAAAAATGAGGAAGCTCGATAAGATTCTTACCAATCTAAGTCCAGAAGAGCGTATAACATTCATGAAAAAGTTGTAGAGAAATGAATCAGATGAATAAAAAATAATTCAATATGAATTATTTATTAAAATTTGAGTAATAATGTACTTAAGAATATTCACTAATATGTTTCAAATAATCTAATTCACATATGTTGAATGTTATGCATGGACTAACAGCAATAGAAGTCAATGTCATCATAAAAAAAAAATTATGGAAGATGCAAATGATGATCAATTGCTCATTAGCTCATTTGGCGTGGTGCTAGAAGTTAATAGAAGGGGAAAAGAATTTTATAATACAATGAGGGATATAGTGGGTACAGTCGTACTTTTCACTTACAATACAGAAACCAATCAAGTGATTCAAAGAATCGGGTCATATGTAAACTACAAGAGGCGTTCCCAGAGAAATGGTCGATGAGACCTGTCAGACTTGCAATAGAAAAAACATACAACAACAAAAATGAATCATTAAAAAACTAGTATTCCTAAACATGTATATGTAAAATATGTATCTATAACTACTAGAAAGCGTCATTCCTTCAATAATTTTAATTATGCTATATTTTTTTCATATCGACAGAAAAATAGTTTAATGTCATTTTTCATTTCCAGGAAGATTATGAAAATCCCAAAGGATGAACGAGGTGATATGCGAAATGTGCCAATAGGGATGTCCAAAAAAGTGTACAACGAGATGGTCAAGGAAATGGAAATAATTGCATCGCAGGAGGAGCCATCTCAACAACACCGTGCTTAAAATGTATGAAATCATTGATTTTTAGGATTATGTGCATCTCATTAATTAATTCAACATTAAATATTAATTTTCAATTCTTTAATTTGTTGCAGAAAAAGAAAACAAAATGGAACCCAGTCAACACACAAGACATGACGACAAGGAAAAAAGGGGTTGATATCAAAGTTTGTGAGTATATCTGTGATTTACTTATAAGAAATTAAGATTTTGTAGTTGTTGTGATTTGTATATTTAATTTTGTTTGTTTTCACTAGCAATTCTTGGATGTCTTGAAACATGTGTTAACATACAAAAAGGACCCATTGGAATAATTAATTGACATTGGGTTAAGCAAGGGTTGTGAGTATATATTGGCGTATCAAAAATTAATTGTGGATTTTGTAAGTATATATATTGTTTTACCTCTCTCATTTTATAATTAATAAAACAACAAAAATCCTTTGTATTAAATCTATGATTTTGTGACAGGGCCTAAAAATTGCAAGAAACAAAGTATGGAGTGGAGCCACCAAAAGACTTCTTGATAGAAGGCATGAGATTTGGTTTTGAAAGAATGTGTATCATTCATGATTTAATTGTTTATATGGTATGTCACCTTTCAATTTATATTCATGTATACTATCTATTTTATTTTTCATTACTCCCGGCAATGTAGATACACTCAGTACACTTTATTTTTATGTTTGCAGATGGAAGCCGAAGAAGAGGAAAACAATCAAGCCAATAACCAAAACATTCGGCCAAATAACCCAAATGATGCAACTGACTAGAGCACCGATAACAATTCCAGCGAAGAATGATGATCCCATATTTAATTTTGATGTTAATGCAAACTGTTGTAGCTCGTTGTATATTTTGGAATAATTGTTTGTGAAAATCAGACATTTTGTATAATAATGTACTAGACATAGTGTCCAAATTGAAAAACAAGGGGTTACCAATAAGTGTAGCAATTACATGCACGTTGACATTTTGATTATTGTTATCTCTATGTTGTCCTATTTTGTATGACAAATGCACTCTTATTGATATAAATAAAATAAACTTTTTTATTCTATTGCATTCTTCAATGTTTTTGTCAAATGTTACATGTGAAATGGCACATTGGTAATTAAATGTATGGATGATTAAATATTACAATAAATGCTTGCATCTATGATATAAGAAATCAATCCAAACAAATGCAATAATTGAAATTGAAATGAATAGTACTATAAAAAATCTTTCAATTTCAAATGAATAATAGAATTAAAAAATATATATATATTTGACCCCAATGTCAGTGGCCACTGTTCAAAGAATCATAAGCGGTACTTTTGATAATTGATGTTGCACCGGTGCGCCTGAACTATACGCACCAGTGCGTTTATGTCAACGACAGGCCCGACACTCCAATGTAAATTAAACGCATTGTTAAATTTTAAAAATAAGAATCTCCACATGCTAGACGACTTATCCGGTGCGTTTGAGTTTTTTTATAGCACCGGTGCATGTCAATGGTTTATACTCACAGATAACTATCAAAGTTTATACGAACTGATTTTTTTTGCGTTTAAGTGTACGGTGTGTTTTAGTTGTTTAAATGCACTAGGTTATTTTGATAGTTTATAAGCACCGATGCATTTTACAATGGAACACATCGGTGTGGTCTTATAAATGGACAACATCGGTAAAATTTTAAAATATTAAAAATTGTCTGGTTCGTATGATGTAACATACCGCATCAATGCGTTTATTTTGTGCGTAAAACCTAAACACAAGCACATGTGCAATGTTGAAATTTGGTTCTTTCTAGTGCTTGTTCTATTTGAGTGCATCGGTGCATATTTTTACAACGTACAACACCGGTGCATTGTGTTTCTACATGCATCGACGCGCATGATTTAAACAAAACACATCGGTAAAAAACATCTGTTAGAACATCCGACCACCGAGTTTTTTTAGTTATAAAATATATCCATAATAACCTCCATTAAAACTTCCGCTACCATTGGCGGAGGTTGTAGCGAAAGTTTTTTTGACAATTTTTGTCAATCTTGTAACACTAAAAGCCTCCACTATGACCTCCGCTATAGGCTCTTTTCCTTGTAGTGGGACAAAGTCGAAATATGAAGACCATATCAACCAGTATTTATTAAATATAAAAATGAGAAGGTATGGTTTACAATATTGGGAAAACCCCCAAATTATGGTGTACAATCTTGGGAAAACGTATTGTTTACGAGAAGTGATTAGTATGTAGCGAGGCACTTTGTATTCACACGTTGTACATTAACAACAGAAGAACCTATCTAAAGGTCGTCCATCGTCTGAGGATGAATTGAAGGTACTACTATAATATAAAATGAATGTTATTGCTATTTAAACGAGAGAAACATAGAAACCTCAGTGTACTTATCACCAATAATCCAAGTGAAATATGCATGGGATTCAATAAAGGAATAACCATTGGATATACATGAACCCATTAAAATGAACTAGTCCTCTAAGTAACATGAAGACAAAAAGTAATACAATTATGCATAATGATTTGAGAACTAACAAAATAGGGTTTAGATACCGGTATGAATTGCAAAATAAATTACCTGGAACCTATACATACTTAAATGTGAAGTAAAATTAGAAGTCACATGGTCACACTAATGAATATCCTTCCATAGTGCCATGATACTTTCACCATAGTAGGTCTTTGTAACCTATACAGAAGTTGTATGTATGAAACACTATGATATGTTAAAGCTATAAGTTCATGAAATTAAGTAGAGGGATAATGAATAAAAACATTGGTATAAGACTTTGGATGAGAGCTTGGAGTCAAGGATTGTATAAAATTCCTCTATACTATACCTGCAAAAATTAAGAGATCAGTATTTGTGACCATACAAATCAAGAAGAGCAGATGACGTAAGGGTGCCTTGACGCTACAAGGTTCTTGCTTAATGATTACACACAACTAGACCACAATGTTCACACAAACAAGGTGTAAAACAGGATGCCATAAGTGGCTTATATTACTTCTACCAATCGGTTACAATGTAGAATAAATGTAAATACAAATAACTAACTATCTGTCGACCTCAGCCGTGACAATACAGAAGTAACTGTGGTGTGCTCTCTCAGTGTGTCGATCTCACCCTCTCCTGGTTCGTTGCTGAACTCTGAGCTATGGCCCAATCTTCCCTGCGTTTGGAAGCTGTGTGATTTTTCTCTCCAATCTACATAACTTCTCCCCAAACTCTGCTTTACAACTCCAACAAAATGGAACTGTCTCCTACTCTGTGTCCACGCACAAGCTTTCTACTATGCTGTTATTGTTCCCGAGACCACTGCGATCCCCGAGACACCCATCGTCTTGTCAACCGATCCTTCCATGATCCTGCAGACCTGCAACTATCAGTGCCCTGACCGTGATGCACAGCCTCTGCCTGTGAAGACATCTGTCATGTCCTTCACCCACCTGTAATAACTGCTATTAACTTCCTTAGCAACCCCGAACTATTTCCAAGTACTCCCCTTGACTTCTACACTTCCTCCTAACATGTTATAGTCAACCATCATGTCGGCCGTACCGTCCCCTGTCAGCTTCGACTCACCTATCAGCTTCACTCTACGCTTAGGCTTCGCCAGTCCGCCCCTTCCTCCTCGCTTGGCTTATGCCCAACCTATCGATGTCGCGGTTCGACAACATGTCGACCTTCCCATGATGCTACGGCAATTTGTCACATATCGATTATCATCTGTCGACTATTGACATGTCAACTCTTGACCTCTTCACTCCTGTTGACTACTTCGACAACTTTCTGCTCGACTTATTGACTTCCACGAGTCAATCTGCTTCACGAACCAGTGGTCGTTGGCATTCCCTTTGGTCGGCTCCCCTTATGTCAATCAACTTCGACAACTTTGCCTAGGTCCCAATGCTCCTGCATCAGACTCCCCACGTGAAAAAGAACTCGACTGCTTCGTCAATCTCCTGAACACTTCTTCGGAAATCCATGTCGCCTCCTGCAACTCATCATATTTCCATCGCACCAAGTATTCTTTCTTTCGCGAACTGCACGTATGCCTGACTTCATGTTCCTCTATTACTTTTGCGATATCCTCCTTGTATCAATCTGGAATTTGCAATGTCTAGTCGATGTTCAACACTTCCGCGCTTCCGCTGCTTGAACCCTCTTTGAACTTGTACAGATCTGAGACATTGAACATTGGTGAAATGCTCAAGTCATTCGGTAGCTCCAACACATAAGCGTTGTCCAAAATATTCCTCAAGATCTTACATGGTCCAATCTTCTTCAGCTTCAGCTTGTTATATGTTCCTGTCGGAAACCTCTCCTTCCGCAAATGAGTGTAGACCAAATCTCCTTCGTTGAACGACTGTAGTCTCTTCTTCCTGTTGGCTCTTAACTTGTATGTCGTGTTGCTCTTTTCTATGCGCTTTTGCGCATCTTCATGAACTTCTTTCATGTGCTCTGTGAATGATTCTGCATCTGCGCTCTTCCTAGTTTCTGTCGGCAACTCGACCAAATCCACCACTCCATGTAGGATTCTTCCCTGAACAATCTGGAATGGGCTCAAACCTGTCGATCAATTCACAGAATTTTTGTATGCAAAATTCGCTTGCGCCAACACATTCTCCCATTGCTTGGGTCTGTCGGCTTTCAAACATCTCAGAAGGTTTCCCAAACTTATGTTCACCACCTCGGTCTGTCCATCTATCTGCAGATGATATGTCGAGCTAAATTGTAACCTCGTGTCCAGTTTCTTCCATAAGGTTCTCTAGAAATGTCCCATAAACTTGGTATCTCTGTCCAATGTGATATTCTTCAGCAACCCATGCAATCTGACTACTTCCTTGAAGAATAGTACAACAATGCTTGTGGCGTCACTTATCTTCTAATATGGAATAAAGTGTGCCATTTTCGAAAATATGTCGACTACAACAAATATTGAGTCACTTCTTTGCTGCGTCTTCGGCAATCATAGCACAAAATCCATGCTCAGGTGCTCCCATGGGGTATTCGGTTCCGGTAACGGTGTATACAACCCCATGTTCTGACTTCTTCCTTTTTCCAACTGGTAAACTCTACAATGTCGCACCCACTTTTCGACATCTGTCGCCATCCCTGGCCAATAATACTTTTCTTCGACCAATGCTCTAGTTTTGTCAATGCCAAAATGACCCGCTAATTTGCCGCTATGCAACTCTCGGATTATGTTCTCTTGCACTGATCCTATGGGAATACATAACTGTCATCCCCTGAATAGGTATCCCTCTTGGATAAAATAATCCAAGTATGGAGTCCTGTCGACACTCCATGGTTCACGACAAGCTTCCCATGCTTTCACAAAATCCTCGTTGGTAGCGTACTCTGTCTTCACCGACTCTATTCTTGTTGCTTGAACTATCGCAGTGTTCAGCAATGCAACTCTTCTACTCAGCGTGTCGGCAACCTTGTTTGACTTGCCCGACCTATGTCGCAACGTAAATGTATATCCCTGTAGGAATTCGACCCATTTCATGTGCCACTGATTTAACTTCGACTGCGTATTCAGATACCTCAGTGCTTGGTGTTCTATGTACAACACAAATTCCTTGGGCAACAAATAATGCCTCCACTTCTTCAATGCCTGGACAATAGCATAGAACTCTTGGTCATAGACCGAATATTTCCGCTTCACCTCATCCAACTTTTCACGAAAGAATACAATTGGTCGGCCCTCCTGGCTCAACATTGTGCCAATTGCTATTCCACTTGCGTCGCAATCGACCTGGAAAACTTTGTCGAAATATAGGAGCGCTAACACTGGGCTCTTAGTGACCTTTTCCTTCAACTTGTCGAAAGCTCACTGAGCTGCTTTTGTCCACTTAAACTCCCCTTTGTGCATGCACTCTGTCAATGGTGCACAAATTCAACTGAATTCCCTGATGAACTTCTTGTAGAAAGTGGCAAGTCCATGGAAACTCCTTACTCCAGTCACGCTTGTTGGTTCAGGCCAATCCAGTATCGCCTTCACCTTTTCTAGGTCCATTACCAACCCTTTACCCGAGATTACGAATCCCAAGTACACTAGTTCTTCCTTCATGAAGAAACAATTTTGCAGGTTCACCATCAGCTTCTCTTCCTGCAATTTCTGTAATACCTGTCGAATGTGCCCCAAGTGTTTTACCTTGGTTGGACTGAAAATCAAAATATCGTCTAGATAGACTACAACAAACTTTCCCAAGAATGGTTTCAGCACTTCATTCATCAATCGCATGAATGTACTGGGTGCATTAGTCAATCCAAACAGCATGACTAACCACTCATACAGCCCTTCCTTCGTCTTGAATGTTGTTTTCCATTCGTCTCCTTCTCTAACCCGAATCTAGTGATAACCGCTCTTTAGGTCTATCTTCATGAAGTACTTCGCTCCACTCAAACAATCCATCAAGTCGTCCATTCTCGGCAATGGAAACTGATACTTGATCATGATCTTGTTGATAGCTCTAGAGTCTGTACACATCCTCCATTCTCCACCTTTCTTCGACGCTAATACTGTTGGTACCGCGCATGGACTCAGACTCTCTCTGATCAACCCTCTGTACAACAAATCCTGGACCTGTTGGTTGAGTTCCTGACCTTCTGTCGGACTCATCCTATGTGGTGCTTTGTTTGGCAAACTCGACCCTGGAATCAAGTCAATCTGATGGGATATGCTCCTTGTCGACGACAATCCTTTCAGTGTCTCATCGACCACTATGCTGCGAAACTCTTCGAGCATCTTTCCGACTTTGACCGAAATTTTCTCCCCCATTGTCGCACTCTTGACACATGGTCCTTTCAGAATGATAGCCTAACACCCCGACTGCTTTTCCTCTTCTATAAGGAATTCTTTCGTTGAACACATTAGCACGCACTTCTCCCAAAAGTTTCTCTCACCCTGCTTACCATCGGCTTGCTCCTCCAGTTTCGGCTTAAGAGTCCTCTTCACGCCATTCTTCTACATTGTGGCTGTGTTGGCTCAACCATCATAGATCATTTTTCGATCATATTTCCATGGTCTTCCTAACAACAGATGGCACGCATCCATTGTGATTACGTCGCACAGTACACTTTCCTCTAACTTCCCAACCTTGAAGTTAATCAAGCACTGTCTGGTCACCTTCACATAGTGTTCTTTCTGCAACCATGAGATCTTGTATGGGTGTGGATGTTCTTGACATCTCAACTTTGCTTTCTCGATCACCTCTGTCGACACAAGATTCTCAGTGCTTCCACCATCAACTATGGTTTTGCAATGCCATTCGCCGATTCGCACCTTCGTTTGAAAGATCGCCTTCTGTTGGGCCGGCTCTTGCTCATCACATATGTCGTCCAGAACCAATGTCTTACTGACTGTCATGGCTCGACTTTTCTTCTTACCATCTCCACTGTTTTCGGATGCCGATTCTTCTCTCTCATTGACTTGCTCATCTCTTCGACGTCTGGGTTTCGACTCCTCTGTAGCATGAAGGTTTTCTGGGCATTCATATGCCTTGTGTCCCACTCCACAACACTTGTAACAGATTATGGCTAGCCTGTTAGCTCCTTTTTTGTCGGATGGACCACTTCGACCATACGCACCTCGACTGCGGTTCTCACGACCATCGCGTTGATTTTCTTGCGCTTTCTCCCTTGTCGATGTCCCCTCTGGATGTCGACTATCTTCGACAGTTTCCTTCCTGTAACAGCTACTTTGGCCTTTCGCGGTAATAATCCTCGCACCTCGACCAGTCGTCCTACCTCTGGTCACTGCAGACTTCCTCGACAGTTTCTCCTCTGCCTTCAAAGCTAACTGGTAGGCTTCGCCCACTGCTCTGAATCTTTACATGCTCAATTCATCTTGAATGGCATATTTCAAGCCGTTCACATACCTAGCGATAACTTCTTCTCCTTCGTCTGTCTGGCCCGACCTTATCGACAATCTGTAGAACTCTTCCATGTACTCCTTCACGGTCATCTCCTTTTATCGAAAGTTCTGCAACTTCCTGAACAAGGAAATCACATAGTCGTTCGGCAAGAACTTCCCTTTCAGCTTAACGACCATCCTGTCCCAAGACTTGATTTTCTCCTTGCCCTTCTTGACTCTGTCAGCTTGTACATTTTCTCACCACAATGAGGCATGACCCTTCAACCTTAGACATGCAGTCTTAACCCACTTAGGATCCTCGATCTGCTCTATGTCGAATTATTTCTCCATCTCTCTGAACCAATCGATCAAGTCTTCTTGATCTAAACTTCTCGAGTAGGTACGAACATCTATCTTTGCTCGATCTCTCATATCCGTCAGAAGCTTGATGAGTTTTTCTTTTGGTTCATCTTTCGCTGCTTCCCATGGTTCCACTTCTTTGACTTCCTCGTCACTGTGGTCTAATGCATTAGGAATACAACCACGTCTTTGGCTTTCTTTGATCGCTGCGACTTCATTTGTCAAAGTTCGCATCGTTTGGACGCATTTGTCAAACATCTCACGATCAACTGTGACTGTTGCACCACACGCTCTTCGTCCTCGGACATTAATGCCTCTGTGAGCCATTTTCAACCTCTGTTGAAACTCCCACTCATCCAATCGCAACCGGACTTCAACAAGTCGTGTACAATTCTTCCCAACCTCAGCTGGAGCTGTTTAACACACTTGTAGGCTTAATATCACTTGACGTTCATCTGTGCACAGGGATTCACTTCCCGCTCTGATATAGCTATCCTTCAGCTCTCAGGATACTATAGCTCTGATACCAATTGACGCAAGGCAGGTTGGTATCGCCGCCTTTCTCCTTGCTTAATTCAACCAGACTCACTTCCGGGCTCTGATACCAACTAACGCAAGGGCGCCTCGACGCTACAAGGTTCTTGCTTAACAATTACACACAACATGACTACAATGTTCACACAAACAAGGTGTAAAACAGGATGCCAGAAGTGGCTTATATTACTTCTACCAATCGGTTACAATGCAGAATAACTGTAAATACAAATAACTAACTATCTGTTGGCCTCAGCCATTACAATATAGAAGTAACTGTGGTGTGCTCTCTCAGTGTGTCGACCTCACCCTCTCCTGGTTCGCTGCTAAACTTTGAGCTATGGCTTGATCTTCCCTGCGTTTGGATGCTGTGTGATTGTTCTCTCCAATCTACAGAACTTCTCCCCGAACTTTGCTCTGCAACTCCAACAAAATGGAACTGTCCCCTACTCTGTGTCCACGCACAAGCTTTCTACTCTGCTGCTGCTGTTCCTGAGACCACTGCAATCCCTGAGACACACATCCTCTTGTCAGCCGATCCTTCCATGATCCTGTAATCCTACAATTGTCAACGCCCCGACCGTGTTGCATATCCTCTGCCTGTGACAACATCTGTCATGTCCTTCACCCACTTGCAATAACGGCTATTAACTTCCTTCGCAACCTCGAACTGTTGCCAAGTACTCTCCTTGACTTCTACGCTTCCTCCTGACATGCTACAATCAACCATCATGTCCGCCATACTGTCCCTTGTCAGCTTCGACCCACCTGTTGGCTTCACTCTACGCTTAGGCTTCGCCAGTCTGCCCCTTCCTCCTCGCTTGGCTTATGCCCAACCTGTCGATGTCGTGGTTCGACAACATGTTGACCTCCCCACGAATCTGCATCAACTTATCGCCTATCGACTGTCGTCTGTTGACTATTGACATGTTGACTCTCGACCTCTTCACTCCCGTCGACTACTTCGATAACTTTCTGCTCGACTTATTGACTTCAATGAGTCAATCTGCTCCACGAACAAGCGGTCGTCGACATTCCCTCTGGTCGGCTCCCCTTATGTCGATCAACTTCGACAACTCTGCCTAGGTCCCAATGCTCCTGCATCAACAGAGGATTCATAAACCCCATGCAATAACAAACTAGCTTGAAAGATAATACAACTATAGAGTTAAATAAATGATGGATATGACCCATTAAATTGATAAGGTAAGTTTCCAACTTTCTCTCTTCTAAACCAAGTCCATACAGAAGTATGGTGGATAGAGAAGAGTATTTTTTTTAATTCTAAAATCCAAATATGCATAAGTAAGAATTACCAACAATAATACCATTCAGGTGCGCTAAGTAGAGTATTTATATGGTAGTACTCCAATTGTCCTACAAAGATAATGGAAAACTAAGCAAAAGCAAGCCTAGGGATTGAAACTCCATACTTGTGGCTAGTTGTCCAAAACTAAGGTTCGTAAGCAAAACCCTAAAGACAACCGAGTGTAATATATCAGAAGGAATAAGTAAGAACCAATTGCTTCACCATTCACTGCAAGAAGAGGTATACCTCTAGTAGAATTGTACAAAAGAAGATTTAGGAAAGAAGTAACAATAAACACGAGGAACCCATGATAAATCTGGTAAAGCACCTCTGTGTAACCACCATTCTCCAACTCTCGACCAAACCCTAGTAGGAACAATAAGTAGTTACCTTGTCGCGAAACTTGAGAAAAGAGTTAAGGCCAACATACATGAATCTAGGTGGTATCCAAATACAATAACACGGTATTTGAGTCGTTAAATCTCCAAAAACTACAATTAAATTTGTTCCCATACATTTGTTCATCTACCAGGTGAAATGTAGTAGTAATTTTGGGTAAAGATCAGATATGAAAACAAATATATATGTTACACCAAAATCATATAATGCACATTAATAACAAGATCCATCAAAACAAAAGGTGGCGGTCCCCATGGAAAGTAATCCAAGCTCCATGCATGTAGAAGGAAACCATGGGTTATCCATAGTCCCTAGTGTAAACATATTGCAAGTATCATAATCGGACGCAGGGTTCAAATTTGAAGGGTGGGTCTTAATTTCAGTTTGAAGGGTATATATTCGTGTGGCACTTCTAGGATGAAAAGCTTAAAAAAAATCACATTTCATTTGACAATAATAAATTAATTACACACTTCATAAAAAAATTGCTAAATAGAATATTATATTTTCAATCAAATTTATGTCACTAAATAAATCAATAAATCCATAATTATCATATCTACAAAAAACATTGTTTCAGTAACAAACACACTGAAAAAAAATAAAATAAAAAAAATTGAAGGGAAGATACACATCTACCTTGAATCCTTGTTAGAAATCATTGGTGTCTAACTTAGGAATCTTTGCTTGTAAATAGTTTATGCCCAGCTTAGGAATCTAGCACAGCTGAACCCAATCATGTTTTCCTTTCTTTTCTTTTTAATTAACCAATACCAATTCAAAAACTCATTCTTTGTAACCCTTTCTGTGGTGGAACAAATGGTGAAAACCCCAAGTATGCTTAAACCCAACCCATGCATCCATTTATCTAGTATTTTTACTTCAAATTAAATGGAAGTCCAGATCCAGGTTTCTAATATCTAGACTTGAATCTTTATAATATTGTATAAACACTCAGATATTTGGATGACCGTACCTTGTCCCAAACTCTGCAACCTGATATTTTATTCAAAATCTCCTTTTTTATTACACATGGCTCCCTCTAAGCTTCCTCTCTGCACTCTCGAATCTGCCCGCATATTCTTTCTAAGGCAAAGATATTCATTCTTATATAACATTTACCCATTTTCAATTTTTTAATTTGTGACATTTGAATTTATTGGTTTTTGGTGGGATGATTTAGTGTTGCTGAAATGTATTTATAGAAGTGGGGAAAGACGTCTATTAGCATTAGTGAGAAGCATGGGCTATTCCCTATAAGAAACACCCACTATGAAAATGCAATGAGTAATTGAAAAACAATCGGTTTGTTAAATGAATGCGTGTATAGTAAAATGAAAATCTATCCCGATGAGTAATTTTGTGGTTGATAAAGGAAATTATGACGTGACACAACCATTCTTTTCTTGTGATGGTGGATGGGATAGAGACTAATCTTAACGGGGTGAGCAAAGCATTGAGTCTTGGCAGGACAGGCTACCTCGAGGAATTTCCTTGAAGTGATACGACACCCTTCATCAATACATTACATGTTTAGAAATTAATAGAGATAAAATGACTCGTTCTATGGTATGATCAATAGAAAGTAACTTAGATAGATATAAATACAATTGAAGAAGATTTTATTCAAACTAACAAAATAACAAGCAGCCAAATGAATAATTTTCAAACCCAAAGCCCACTTGATCCTCTTCATGGGCATGCCATTTATACAAAGCCCATTGGAGTCGAGATTACAACTAAATTTTTTCCATGCTCAAAATTGTCACGAAGGCCATGAATTAATCAATTTGATGTGAACAAAAGGTAGTCGATTTCTATCATGTATCACTATGATATGTTCAGTAATGGAAACTCATAAATTCAAATGTGACACTGAGTAAAATAAATTAAGCTCGCTCGGTCGCTAACCTATCAAGTTTGTGCTTTTATTATTAAAGAAATCAAGAAACAAATAAATCTCAAAACTTGTTGAGATTAGATATGAGAATAGTGGAAGATAAGTTCGTAACAATGTACTTAATAGTTTTTATTTTTATTTTTTCAAGGGGCAAACTTGCAAATAGAGATGGTTAATGGCTGTCGTCCAACCCAAAAAAAATTTCAAGGAGAAAAAAATCGTATTTTTGCTTTTATGTAAAATCAAAAAGTACTTTTCCACATTACATAGACACTCTAGTCATGGCCATAAATAACTATTTCATCGAAAAAGACTGATGCAGAAAAAGATCCTAACCTTCCAGATAAACAAACGATCGGAGTCAAAGAAAGAGCAGCCTACATATCTGCTATACATGAAAAACCTTCAAAACAAGGAAACATAAAAACTTTTTCAACAAGGAACCCAGATCAGCTTAGTCTTCAAGGAAATGAGCACATCCATTAAAGAGTAGAGCACCATCAATCTACTCTTCCCAAACTAATTTTCCTTCTTCTTCCTAGAGAGATATTTCATGACACATTTAATGCTAGCAGCACATCACGAATTGAACACTGAATTAAAAATATTGGACGAGTAGTTTGAAACTTAACACTTCATATGTAATTTTAATATATAATTATTGCACTTTTTCATAAAATGTCAAAATTAAAAATTATAATTTTTTTTGACCTGCAATTTTTTTATAACACTTCTGGGACTAGGACGTGCTAGGAGCCCTTTGACGTGCTGGGATGTGCTGTGACATGTTCAATTTTGAACCCGGACGGTGTGAAAATCTCCAAGATATTTGAGATGAAATACTAATAGTCCAGGCCTCCGAATGTCTAGGGGAGAGAGTTCCATAGTTGTACGGGGGTACCAGTAGTGGAGATATAAGTGGAAATACTTGGTACCATTTGTTATTCATAAAAGTATTTTATGTACAAGTAAATGTCAATATTTTCATGTTTTTAAAATTATTTAAAAAAAAACTTTCTTCTACATTTTGAAATAAAATGAATATTTGAAATCAGAAATTTCATTTTAAGTCCCATCTACTTTAAGTCACATCAATGTTCACACATTGGCCCCAAGCAAAAATACACTATGGTGACATTAGGACTAGACAACATGGAACTTTGTGGCTTACATGGCATCCATTTGGATTCGGCACACCTCAAGACCAATATGGTTGGATAGAGAACATGACAAACTATATATCATAAAAATTTGGAGGAAAAACAAGCTCGGGAACATGAAGAATTAAGTCGCATAAAAAGGGGTAAAAAAAACACTCACTTATTGGCCTCCCTCCCCTAAGCATCTGTAAAGCAAATTAAATTTATGATTATGCTGCGAACTAGTAAGAGAGTGAGTACACGTGGCTTTTTCCTTAAATGCAAGGTGACTTGAACACACAACCTATGTGCCTGGCACAAATTTCAAAGCTTACATCATTCACTGGTCTTAAGATTATCCATTGAAAAATGATTTCTGGTACAGAGGCAATAATGCATTGGGGCAGCGGTCAAATTTGAGCCCGTCCGAGCCCGTCCGAAGGCTTTTAGACCGTCCCTGAAGTGTTAAAAAAAAATACCCGTCAAAAAAAATTTTGATTTTTGAATTTACCAGTCCCGTAAGAAGGGTTAACAAAATTTCATTTTTTCACAGGAAGGGTGGCTCGTTTCAATGCCCGTCAAGACTCAAGATTGATTTGTAGCAAATATTGCAGGCTGCAGTCACATCATTGCCTAATCGTTGTGACAGGGCACTGCATATTCGTATAGCCAGGCTTTGAAAGTCCAGCACTGCAGTCTGCGTATTGTATAGCCGTAAATTTAAATAAAAAATTCCTTATTATTTTCCTGAAAACCTGCAGAGTGCAGTGGAGAGAAGTACTTCTGCATCTGCAAAGATTCACCGATTCACCAATCCCAGTATCCCACAGTCCACTTGCCAAACTTGTTAGTTTCCATCGACCGGCGCAGTGCGAGCCTTCCATTCACGCAAATTCTCGATGCCATGCAGCAGCCATTGCCCATCAAAACGGTAAGTGCAAGTTGTAACACCTTCCATGGAGCCCTGTGCACCTACAACGAATTAGTTTTTGATTTCTCGCCAGGGCTGAGCACTCTCTTGAAAATCTATTTAAACATATCTCAGACTTAGAGTTACGAGTCAGTCTCATACAGTCTCCTCTGTCCAGAGACCAAACCAGTTTTATTTCTTAGCCCATTGCTAACTTGGGGCGCGCTGAAGTTTCCAGAGTCCAAACCAATTCTCTCCAGACTTCATCTCAATCGGGCTGCAGTCTGCAGACTTCTGCAGTTGGTTAAGGTAATTTTTTTATGGTTTTAATAAAACGCACATTTTGTAATTTTTCTCCAAAATAAATGTCAAATTTATTTCAGAGATATGGAATTTGGTTTTTTTTATTATTACAAATTTACATAAATTTGTTTTCTGAGATAGGGGATTTGGCTTTTTTATTATTACAAATTTACATATATGTATACATTGTAGGATGGATCTACAAGTCTGATTCCCAGTCTAGGAGTATACGTTTAGTAGATGAATGAATTCAGGTTTCAATCTGAGCGTTTCATAAAATTTCTTATTCTCCGTCATTGCCAGATCTATCCTGGACCTATTAAATGTAAATTTTTTAACTTTGTTATCATATACCAATTACCAACCGATGTATTCTGCCTGAAACACCAAAACCGTTAACGAACTTAATGAAACGTTGTGCGTTTTCAGTCAATACTATGTGTGTACCCACTACCCAGTATCTCAGTGTATTCATCCTCCTCGCTGAGCCTTCTCCTAACGCCGAGCTTGATAAGAATGGTGAGTGATCAGAAGCTTGGATGATTGGTAAACTTCCGCGCAGTTTGTGCGCGGGTGTATAAGTGTTTTGATTTACCTCTATTACAAAGAGAGAGTCCAACGTATAGTCACTACTCACTAGTCAGGTTATAATTATTCAAACTTACGGCTTAAGTAATTGTTAAATTTTGTTTAAATTTTGAAACATTTTATTAATATAAGGCTGAATATATATTGCTTAAATATCATTGTTTACATATTAGTCACCTTGTTTTTTCCTTGGAATTCACGACCTGGGCGTGCTAACTCAATGTTGACAAAAATGAATTTGATGCCATGTCCAACTTCAATATGAAAGCCAAGCACTGTATTGTACCATGCCACAGTTGCTTGTTGCCCTCTTCTCAATCTTAAATCAGTCCTACTAGTTTCCTCAAGTTTCGCCAATTCTCTCAACTGTTCAGAAATTATTTCTTCACGCTCATGCCTCCTTTCGCTCAGTACTTGCATCATCTTCTTGAGATCTTTAGTTCTGCGCTTGGTAGATGAAAGTGATTCTACGTTGCTCAACCATTGTTCACGTTTGCTTTCCTTCACTGTTTTAGTCTGAAGATAGGTGTCCTGCAGTATCCCCAGGCGGTCTTTAAGTTCTCTAACCATTCCCCGACAATCAATAATGTCTCCAGCAGTGGAATTGGAGCGTTGCAAAGAGTGAAAGGCACAAGTCTTCCATAGGTCTATCTTTCGTTGCACTGTTGCGGCAAGTTCATTGCAATCCTCTGCTCCGGATTTTAGTCTGTGTGTTCTTTGATGCATTTTTGCTCACGGAGATATTAGTCACCTTGTTTAAATACATTATTGTATTATTTAAATATGTTTTGCGTTGTGTAAATATATATGTGGATAGGTTTATCATTGAAATATTTACATACATTGTTTTAACTCATATGTGTGATTGCATTGTCGAGTAGAAAATTCAGAATATTGTTGTCAAAGTTTAGGGTATAAATTACATTGGTTAAATTTATGGCATATGGTTGCATGGACCACTGGGTCGTAGTAGCGGTTGATAGGTGATAGTTGATACACTGAAATATTTATAATATGGAGGAAAGCTTTACTTCAGTTATTGATTAACAGAAGAATGAGTGGCAGCTTCTCAACAATGTCAGTTGCATGTGTTTTGGAGGTCATATTGTTAAGATTGAGTCCAGTTTTGGATCCGATAATCTATCCTAAATGCAATGTTGCAGTGAATATGTGTGTTAAGTGTGCAAGTTAGTTCCTCCCCACATTTAGTTCCTATCCCCACAAAATTTCAGGACCACTTTTATTTATAATATATCGTAGGCATTTAGTTTTGGAGTTCCCATAAGATTCTCCACCATTTCATATTGTTCTAGTGGGTTCTCAAGTTTTCATGTTTCCGTTGATGTCTTTCTTAAATTGTGTTATTCATGGTTAAATCGATATCTTATTTAAACAATCATATATTAAATCGATATATGTAAACAATCATATATTTAAACAATATCGATTTAAATAAATCATATATGAGTGTAATAGTTTTATAAATCTATATCTTATTTTAAGTTTTGGATTTACCACAAGATCCTCTTTCATTTCATATTGTTAACTTGTGGGTTCTCAAGTTTGCATGGTCTGATATAAAGTAGTGAATAATTAATAGTGAAAATTTATTTTAATTATTCAAATAATTAATAGCAAAAAAGAAATTTAATTAGTTAAATTTCAATAATTAATTTAATCAATTAAATAAAAATAAGAAATTTAATTAGTTAAATTTCAATAATTAACAAAAAAATAATTTAATCAATTAAATAAAAACAATTTATCTTATTTGTGAAGGTATTCATAGCTTAATGTTTCATATATGCCTAAATTGAAAAGAATAATAATTCTTTTATATTTCTTTCATTTTAATGTGAATTTATTTTTTATATGCATTTTAAGATTAAATATATTCTTAATTTATAATAATGTATTTACTTATTTTATTGTTTGTATTGATTAAATAGGTATAAAGCTTGAAAAATGTCTCTAATTGGTCGCCCCAAGAAAGATAAAAAACAATTATCAATTGTTGATGCATTTGGTATCCCACAACGGTGTAATCAACCATGTGAAGTTGATACTCGTCCACATGAAGATGATGAATCTGATAGTGTAGAAATTGTTGAAGGGGAACAATCATCAAAGAAACGCAAAAGAACATTTAAATCTAAATGGAAAACAAGATTTCCATGGGCTTATGTTGTAAAAGATTGTAATGGTAATGAAAGGATAAAGTGTTCTTGGTGTGTTAAATTTAAGAGAGACACTCCATTTGCCAAAGAGGGAAGTACCACTCTTCAAGTTAGTGGTTTAAATGTCCATGCAGAATCATAAGCACATAAATTTTCTTTATAGCTTTTGGAGGGAGAAACCAAACGAAATAATATTCCAATTACCAAACATGTAGAACTAATGGTAGATGCTGAGAAGGAGAGAATTATATCAGTGATTGAAAACATGTATTTTGTTGCCATACATGATTTACCTTTAGAAATGTACAAGTCAATTTGTGACTTGAACAGGTACAAATGCACTCCACACATGCCTTTAACAGATGAATATTCTGCATACACAAATACAACATCCGGAAAAGAGTTTCTTCAAGCTGCTAAAGAGGTATATTGGAAAAAGTTAAAAGATGAGATTTTACAAAGCCCCTTCTACTCAATTTTAGTTGATGAAAGCACTGATAGAACAATGTCACACCATTTGATTGTTTATATCACATATTTGACAAATGAAGGAAGAGGTAAATGTGTAACAAAATTTGTATGCTTACTTCAAATAAAGGATGGAATGGCTCAGTGTATGTATGATGCAGTGAGGTCTCTTTTAACAGAGATGGATCTATCTTTGATAAAGTTAGTTGGCTTTGGATCTGATGGGGCATCGTCCATGAGGGGTATTCGTGAAGGTTTATCTTCTAAGCTTCGTCGAGATGCTCCTCATTTGTTAGATGTCCATTGCATTGCTCATAGAGAAGCATTAGCAGCAAATGATGCTTCATCTCATTTTCCAGAGTTGCAATATATTGACAAATTTGCAAACAAAGTTTATTCATGGCTTGGAAAATCTACTAAAAGACATGGAGAATTGAAAGAACTAATGGAATCATTTCAAATCACTAAATTAGAGGTCTTACAAATTCATCAAATCAGGTGGCTCTCTAGAGGTAAGGTCATGGAAAGACTTGTTAAACTCATGCCTGCTTTGCTAAAAGATTGGGAGTTAGGGGAGAAAAAAATGTATGAGTTGGCAACAATATTTCAAGTACAATTTTACATCCATTTACTTGCAGATGTGTTCATTGAGTTAAATAAGTTGAATCAAAAGTTCCAAGAGGATCATATTGATATTACCTCTATTTGCACTACTCTAGATGTTTCTATTAGCATGCTTCGCAAACGGTTTTTGGGAGGCATATTTGGGGTAGGAGCAATGAACATATCCTCCTTTTTAAGTAAAGCACAAGGCGGAACTCTTGAATTTGCAGATAGCACAGGTATGGTACATTTACATCCATTGAGGTTTGAAAGTTTGCCAAAGATGCAAAAATTAGGGACATTAGATGATTGTATAATTTTGGGAAAATGTTTTGTTATGAAGGTGATTGAATCTCTAGATAGGAGGTTCACAGATTTACCTATATTCAATGCTGCTAAGTTCTTCAGTCCTCGACATTATTATGAAGAAGTGAATGATAGAGACTGTCAAACAAAAAGATGGTTGCAATGTTTATGTGAAAAATTTAGTATTGGGGAGCCACCTATTGTAGATACTGCTAAATGTTTGGGTGAAGTGGATGAATTTATTTGTACTATTTATAAATCATACCCCAAAAAGCAGATGTTTGGAGCATGGGATCTATGTGGAGATGAACCTGAATGGTTTGAAGGATTTCCCTATTTGATGCACTTATGGCAAGCTATTCTTGTTATTCCAGCAAGTACGGCAGTGTGTGAAAGAGGCTTCTCAAAATTAAACAGGATTAAAAATGAAGATAGATCAAGACTTTCATTGGAGACATTGGATATGCTAATGTTTCTCTCTCTTAGTGCACCTCATGCTTTAAATGAGGTAGATTGGAATGGCATTTATGATGTATGGAAACAAATGAAAGCTAGAAAGCCTCTTCCATTGGGCTAAGTTCATGTTTTCAATGATGTAATCCCAACTATTTTTGAAGAATATCAAGCGAATGGAAGGAGGCTAAGTTCATGTTTTCAATGATGTAATCCCAACTATTTTTGAAGAATATCAAGCCAATGGAAGGAAATTATGTTTGCTTATGTTTTCTTATTAATTTGTTAGTAAGATTTCAGAGAAATATTACAATGTTTTGATGTATTTGCTATTTGATTTCTTAAAATTATAAATATTTGGAAGGGCATTATTTTATTTTCACATTTTTTTTATTGAAAGATTAACTTAAATTACACTTTTCCATTGAAGTGCAATTATTTTAATAACTTTTCATCCTTGAAGGATTGAATAGTTACATGCCCTTCCAAAAAAAATTATGACTAGCCCTTCAAATTTGACCACTGCATTGGGGTGATTCATATATATTGCCAGGAACATAAAATAAACAATTTATTAAAATATTTTTGAAATTCCAACCCTAAGATTCATAAAGCTGTCAATATAACTAACTGGATTAGGTGGATTAAATGTAAACTCTCAACTTAGAAAACGATGAAAAAAAACATGAAAGACACTTTAGGTGACTTTCAAATCCTAGGATGTAAAGGGCCTTTTCTAGGCACGGCATGCATTCAACGGGTAAAAGCGATGAACATGTGAAGTAGAAATTTAAAGAAGCAGTTGGCCATTATGTTTCACGTGCAATTTTTAATTTTCTCTTTCTCCTGCTGCTGTCTCCTGCTGCTGTTTCATCTTCCTTTTAAAAGTCAAATTTCTTCTGGTACTTCATAAATTACTCTACCAATTCTCCTGTTTGTTGCTTTCCTCGCTGTTCTGTCAATCTTCATTTCTTACTGTTGTCCTCGCTGTCCTTTCAATATTCATTTCTCGCTCTTGATCAAATCTGTCTCCTGCGCTTGTCTCCTGCAATTATACTATTTAATACGTTTATACGAACATTGGTTCTGCAAGACATGCTGTTTTTTCTCCAAACGATATAATTATGTAGGTACCTCTGTCAGACTACTTTTTTCACTCATTACTTCAGCTCGTCTTGGGGATTCCAGAATGGCTCTGCTCGAGTTTAATTGTTATCAAAACTTGCACCTGCCGCTGCCACATGCATGTGTTCCCTACCGCCAACCCACTCTTTTCTATGCATCTTCCCCTTGTCTGTCACTAAGCATTGCTTTCCACAAGGTCAATACACACTCAAACAGGAGCTCAAATTTGAGCAACGCCCATCAAGCATTTTCTCACTGGTTGCATCCATTCCATGTCGTATCAGTGAATATGCTAATTTACGAAGTGCCCATTTAGCTCTGAAACTGATTCAGGTGGCCTATGCAGGTACGAAAGTTTTCCTCTGCTAAGCAGAATATATAGAGAGGGGCGTTTACTCATCGAGTTGCAGATGGGTTTGAATCTCCTATGGTTAGTATTGATGGCATTTACGTCAAGCGCTCATGGCCAATCCTCTAATGTTGACATCACGTTTCAGACGGTCCCTGGCAATGTCACTTCAGCAAATGCAGCACTGTTCGTCTTCTCATTGAGAGATAACAGAGACACAGGTCCCTGTGGCAACTGTAGCATTAAATGTAAGGTTGGTAATTACTCTTCTGTAATTTGATCCAGTATAGCCTTACAACTCAATGGAATAGCGTCCAAACCCAATGCTTAGGATCCCGCGAGGAAGGATTGGTCTTGGGTCGCAACACCATTTATAGTAGTGGGTAGGTTGGAGTATAAGCTTTACTGGCACAAGTTCTCAGACCGGTTGTTGCCTGATTTATCATTGTTTATGTGGTTAGTCATTGCTGTCGTCATCACAAACCAGTTATTTTGTTCTCAGAATTTGAACCTCGTTACGATTCTTAAACCTCAGGCACGCACATGAAATTGGCATTGGCCTTCAGACAATTAGATTTCATTACCAGTTATATTATCTGCATTTACTGCACAAGGAATGATACACCAATTCATTGCAGGGTCTCTACCAGGTGGTAGAGTTTGATAGGCCAATAGACCATTTGATATATCCTAGCTGCTGTACGTAACTCAGACGGAAGGTACATTTTTCACAAATTGGGAGAGAAACTTTGCCTCTCGAAATACAATCGGTTGAACATTTTGCTATTGTTGAGGTCCAGGCCTGTTTATTATGAGTCGATACCTGTTTATTATGTGACAAGGGTAAGTATCACATATGGTATTTCCTAGTGATTTTAAGGTTCAAAATTCGGCTGAGAGTACTAGCCAACTTTAAGGGGTCACTTCCTTGGCCCAGAGCAGATGCACATTTGTCTTTTTCCGATCTCCAACTCAAGAGAAGCTCTTAGGCTCTTCCAACTCTGAAGCATTTCCTTAACTGAAAAAAATATCTTGTGCAAAATACCGAAGTGAGAATCAGACTCAACTACACAAATAAGGACTTCATTGAACTCCCCTTGACACTGTCACAATTTCTGGTCTCTAAGAGACCCCATTTAGATGCACAGGATTTCATGGGTTTGAACATCTGAAGTGGGTGTGCCTAGTTACAAGTCTTATCACCTTCCAGCGTATCTTCTTATTCTCGTTTCATTGAAACCATTGTTCCAACGTACATTTTATTTCCAAATGACTAGTAATTGCATGGTGTGCTTGATATGTGATGAAGGATGCAAATCTTTATCTTATGCCCTCTGGACTATTGGTCATTCTAGGATCTAGATTCTAAGCATGATGGTTTGCAATGTGCAACCCTGCTGAGGCTTGTAATATAGATGCTAGTCATTGTCTTTCATTTCAATTCTAAAAAAGTGACACTTCTATATAATAATGTGAAGCTTTGTTGCACATCTACCATGTTTGATGTTCTCCAACTCTTTGAAGGTTGTTTCATACACAGTTCTTCTTAAACATGCATTGAATACATTTATCAGCACTCATCTTTAATTTCCAAGGCTGTGGGTTTTGTATATTAGCATTAATGTTCTCAGACATGGACTTGGTCAAGACACGGTTGGTATGGGACTCAGCAAGACTTGGTGACTTGGGAATGACTCGGTAAAGACTTGGGAAAGACACGGGAAATACGAAAAAGACCTCAAAATATAGTCTAGGCAAGTATGGACCAGTCTGCCGAGTCTGGCTGAGTCTTGCTGACCCTTGGCCAAGTCTGGCCGAGTCTTGATGAGTGGTGAGTTCATGGCTGAGTATGAGCTGGGTATTTGGCCCAGTTAAGACTCAGCAAAACTCGTGAGAGTCAAACTACAATGATTAGCATATATCCATCTTAACCCTGAATCTATTGAACAACCATGATGATAAACAAATTTGAACTGCAAACCTCAATGTTTTTGCACTCTCTGATACAATTTAACAAACATTGAGGTTTATTTATAGTATTTATTTGCATATGGTAAGTAAGATCAATAATGATTTGGGTTTCTCTTTTTGAAGATATGGCAATTACAAAATATAAGACGCACACACAAACATCTCCCCCCACTCTGGCTGTAGAGCACCTCATTTTTTTGGTGCAAATATCATGTATAATGCATCATAGCATGTATATCTTCTGTGTTTGACCTTCTTCGCAGTCATACAATTCACATGAGATTGTGAACCCTCAATAGAGAATACAATATATGGATTTTGCGAATTATTTAGCATGTCAGAATCTCTCAAACAATTAGATTGGGAAAAAGTAAAGAACATTGAAGCTATGATTTCACCTAGGTTGTTGCAAATGAATGTGATCAGAAACAAGAACATACAATTCCGCTCTGATGTGTGGAATATATGTGGTAAATAGAAGGGAAAAAAAAGAAAATTTGACCATCCCAATGCATTCCCCAATCAACATACATTGACAAGGGAGGCCGGAAGTTTGTATGAGTTGATCTAATCATAAAATACCATGTACTTGAGCTAATAGAAGAAAATACATTTTTGTTGATAAATTGACTTTCTGTGCTTGCATGCTTTTCTTGATTTTTCTATCATGAACTTGTCTACCTGTCAATTGTTGTGGATGCTGCAGTTGGATGACCTGAGCTCTACAGATTGTAGCAGTAGGCGCAGTTCATATTCCTCCTTGATTGATGGACAACACACTTTTGAAGTTTCAGTTAACACACAAAGTGGAGTCCATTCTGCACAATATACGTGGATTGTTGGTGAGGATTCATATCTGATGAGGCTATTTAAATTCCAGATACCACTAAATCCCATATTTAAGAAATTTTTTAGTGATTATGCTGATCTAATATGTAAACATGTTTCAGACACAGTCCCCCCTACAGCTTCTGTCATAGCAGGGCCAGCTTTCACAAATGCTTTAAATGTTTCTGTAAATATTTCCTTTAGTGAGCCATGCACAGGGGAAGGTGGCTTCAGGTGTTCTGCTGGATCCGACTGTAATGTAAGTTCTCTGTATGTGCCTTGCTACACTTTCAGATTAGCTTAAATTTTTGTCTTCTTATACCTTTTACTAACTGAAATTGTTGCAGATGCATTACTATTAAGTTATTAACTATTAATGACAGGAACAAGAGTCGGCGGACTATTTCTTTAATCATTTTCATGGCCATCTTACCAATAGCAGGATTCACAAAATATTGTTACTAGGGGCTGCAATGATTCAAAAAAGTTGCTTAATAAGAGATATGTGCAGTTGCACTTTCCTAAATACTGATTTGATATAGCTGGCAACATTCATATCATGCATTCCTCGGAGATTTTCAGAGCAAAAATTGCCTGAAGGTTTGGCCACTGCATTGAAGGATTGATGCCTTTGCCATAAACAAGCAATAAGATCCATAATCCTCCATCCTGGTATATTATATTCACATAATGAGATTTGCTCATGGAACATAAACAACAAGAGTGTAGACTTCTAATACTTTCAAGTTTCCCTCAATAAGAAACAATATAAGTAGGCTCCACCTTCCAAGGTGTGTAACTCATTTAACATTTCGTGACATTTTCAAGGCATCAAAAGGGTTCATATTCACTTTGAAAATTGGATTCAGTATTATGGTAAGCACCAGTTATGGTGGGATTAACTTTGGAAAAGGAATGCATGAACTGTTTGGAAATTATTTGAGATCATAGGTAAATAGTAATAAGTTATAATATCTTAGTTTAACATAGACTTGTCAACTGGAGGAAAAAACAATCTTATTATTATATTGACAGACGTATTGCTTAATGCTTATTTCATCAAGATACTTTATGTGCACATTTAGTCATACACAATCTTGCTGTATGAGATACACTGGTCCCTAGCCAACTATCCTGCGGGAGACAAATCAGCTAACCTCTTAAGATGAAAGCAGGCACCTGCTATTATAGAGTGTCATTTAGGGTGTACTTCTAGATTTCGTTTCTCTCTCTCTTTCTCTCTCTCTCTCTATATATATGACATACATCATATATGTCATTATAAATTGATATGTATACACACCAAGATTGTCATATCCTGGAGCCAAAGACTTGTCGCACAAGATCCCTAAGTTGCAGGAAATGCCTAGAATGGTGGCGTACGAGTCCTGATAATGTGGAAACTGGTACGAAATTCCTTGGAAATGCTGCCAGCTGTACAGTTTGGCATTTCCAAATCTGGAAACATCATACAGTACATCCAGTGGTGTTTCCAAGGTGTTTTGGCCATTTTCAGTGACATTTCAGGCACTTTTTTGGAAGTTTCCGGGCCCACCCAAGTGCCCATGAGGGGCGTGCAACCTATAGTAAAATATCACCTTGTCCATGCCAATGACGCTTTAAGACAAAACAGAGACAGGGGATTGACCTCGGAGGAGTTTGTCACCTTGTAATTAATAGTAATATTAAATTCTTAAAGTAAAAGTTGACATTCTCCTTTAACTTACCTTTTCTATCCCAAAATTGACATTCTCCTTTATCTTGCCTTTTGAGTCTTGACATTCTCCTTTATCTTACATTTTCTATCCCAAAGTTGACATTCTCTTTATCTTGCCTTTTGACATTCTCCTTTATCTAACTTTTTCTATCATAAAGTTGACATTCTCCGTTATCTTACCTTTTCTGTACATTTACATACATTACCATTAATTGTTTCAGGTTGTTTGAGAGTGGTTCCTGTTACCACACAAATTAACACCCTTCCGATAGGTCACAAATGCCGATGCTAAGAATGGAAACTAATTAGGATATGCACCCACTGTCACTACAATGCACTCTCCTTACGCTTTAGGCCAACTCCTAGAGACCAAGGGGGAGTCCCAAATATAGGTGAAGTGGTCTTGCACAACAAGAATACCTCACGAGCAACCTCTTGACCAAGATCAGAGTGTCTTATGGAGTCAAAGCAATGAATACAGACATGTTTACCAAGTACTTCAAGAGGATAGGAGTTAGAATGGATAAATGTTCACAATTATTGCATATGATTAAAAACCTTGCTTTTGTTATAAGTGAACAACCACAAAATATGTGCTCAAATATATATAAAAACCACTTAGAACAATGCTGACTTACCAAGGAAGGTATCCCTGATGGAGAGGGATAATAATATCACCTCTAGGGAAGGAAATGAATGAGTAATACACATCTGGAAATGACTTACCAGATCTAGTTTATGCCCTAACTAGCTCCCAGAAATCACAAGAAGGTCAACTTGAACCACCAGATGAATGCCAGAGAGTAGGGTTGATAATGACCTTTTTTCTAGCTTGTGAGAACCTCCAAAGATGAATTTTGATGGCTGTACCTGTCAATTCAGATATGAAAAAAGCACACTAGAATTTGCACATAGCTGTAAATATCTCAAATTAGCCACATAAAAAGTATGATGTTCAAGATTGACCATGAAACCAATGAGGGTGCATCAATTGAATGGATAGGGCCCCATTTTAAGGGTAGGTCCAACTTTGGTGATTTTGGGTGCAAAACCTTCCAAAGCCCCATTTGAGTCCTTAAACGACCATTTTTGGGATAAAAAAATTGCAAGCTTAGCTTGCTGCCTCTCGATGTTGTTCTGCACATTGAAAGCTTTGCAACGACATACAAATTACCTCAATTGGAGTTCATATGCAAAAGTTATGCCTCTCACAAGTTGACTTATCTTGGTGACCATAGTACCTAATGGCTGCCACATTAGCTTCAATTACTCAAACATGTGGAGAGTCATCTGTGGACTTTCAAGAAGATTTTAGAGGGTTCAAAATGATAATATTAATTGGGGATTGGGGCATACAAAAACCCTAACCCTAATGCTAGACAACTATTAGGCTATGTTAAATGCTGGATTGCTAGGAAAAGAAGGGGTTCCATTTTATTTGTATTGTTATTGTTCCATAGTTGAGTAGAGCATCTAGGAGTGGGATATTGAAGCATAACAGAGGAAATATAAGATCTTGTAGCATCCATTTAGGCCATAGTGCCCATGGCAAATCCATAGTGAGTGCACTTTCTTTGCACTTACATTTGATGACCGAGAAGAAAAGAGCAAGAGCATAGGCCTTGTTGCCGCCTAATCTGCACCTCCAGGTGAGAAAAACCTTCAACTCATTGGGTGCAGCCTTAGGGGAAAGCCTTGAGTCGGGTGAACTGTCACCTGACACTTGACTTCTCTGTTTAGGCTAACTCCTAAACAAAACCAAGGGGGGTGGTTCCTAATAAAAGAATCTAAGGATGATTTGTTTCAAAACAAACTTTAGGAGTTAAAAAAATGCAACTAAAAAGAACTATTGAAAAGTAAATCTAATCTATCAGTTTATGGAGATGCAAATTAGCAAAGCAAGATAGGTCGAAGGCTAATCAATGCTCAAAGCATGACATATAATATAAAAATGAAGACCAGTGCCTTTAAGCAAATCATACATGACCTAGACACTACTTGCAGTGCGAAATCTTTAAAGTTCTTTTTAAAACACCAAATAAAAAATGAGCTAACTAACTGAAAAATAAAGAAGAACTAGTTAGGGGACAGTGGCTTGGATCACTTTTCTAAGACTTTTACAAGTAAATGGGACAACTTTAAGTAACACTTACTGCTGGTTTATAATAGCCAACAGTCAAGCCTTACCAAATGATAGAAACTTAGCAGTAAAAGGTAGAAAATTTCCCTTGGATGTGTACCAATTGATTGCCAACCGTGAAGGTGCAATGCTGATCCTTGAGGGCTGCCTTGGGATTGCCCAAACCTGCACAAAAGAGGCTGCAAAACAATAGCAAACAATCATGCAGAGACTGCCACCTAGCTTCTCACTGATCCTACAAAACCATGGTTATTTGTCCTACAAAAGGCTACAAGTTAGACCAAAAACTAAATGGAAACTAGGCCTAAACAACAACAAATAAATGATCTTTTAGGGGATGTCTTTTGAAGGCTGCTAGGACAACGAGAAGATATCCATGCGCTTGTACTTGGCAGCCTTATTGAAATCTGCCACCTATAAGCTCAAAAGGAACAAGTGATCAGGCAGATTTATGGTGTAAAGCAATCGGATCTAAGGATGCAAGGCTAAACAGAAGACATGCATGCAAAAGATTGCTATTTAGATGATCTATCTCAAGTTATTCGATGATTTGACAAATAGATCTAAGCATGTAAACCAATCCACTTAGGATTTGTTGTTATAAGCGTAGATTCCTTGCAAAAAATAAGAAATAAAATTTGATTTTCAATAATGGATGAGTTGAAAGAGAGAGGTAGAGGTGCCAAGAAGAATGGCAATGGAGTCAAGATGACCAGCTAAGAGGGCCTTGTCCGAAAGGGTCACCAAAGAAAGGAAGTTGTGGTAGGCTAACTTCAATCCTCTTAGTGAGTGAGTAATCTTGCAAACACAAATAAACTGTAAAGGAGATTAGATCTCCTCTTCAATCCTCTTAATAGTGCAACCTACAAGCAAGAGATTAATATAGCAAAATCCAATTGAAGGTAAAAGTACTAAAATCAATCTCTTACAAGCAACTTACAATAAGGTTTTAACTAAGCATGCACTTAAGAAATAACTTTACCCTACAGAGTAGCAATACTCTTTCAAAGGCCTAATATAAGACAAATGAATTAACAACCACAATGATATAGTTTACCTCATAAACACATGACAAGTTTAGCATCACACATCTGCGAAGATGATCTTGATGTAGCCTCCAAAGCCTTTCTTTATTAACACAATGCTTTTTCTCCAAAAGTGTATTACAAATGAGATCTGAGCTTCAACCAACAACATAATGAGAGGAGTATGCTTGCTTTTATAACAAGGATGGAGAGAATGCGCCCCCCTTAGATATCTCATGCATGCAGAAGGTAGTGTGCCACCTCTGTGGATTTATTGGAGGTCAATAGGCCCTTGTGTGCCACCTCTAGGAGACTTAATGCGATCTCTTAGAGTGGACTGAGACTAAGTAGGCCTTCATGCACCAACTCTATAGTAAATTGGGACTGGGTAGGCCTTCATAAGCCACCTCTAGGGTGAATTGAGATTGAGATGAGGAGTTAACTACACTTGATTGAATTCACATGCAATGCTCCTGCAATGAACTAGAGCTCTAGGAGAGTGCACCCTCAAAAGGAATATTCATTTTCCTTAAATCAATGGAAAGCTCTCCAAACACCGTAATTTATGGAAAAATTGCCCCAAAAAGGTGCGCTAGTCTTCTCATGTATATCTAAAGGGGTTTAAGAGGTGTATTAAGGTATTTCACACCCCACTTGAGCACATTTTACAACATTATTACATATTTACCGCCCTAGGGATGTAAAAAGACACTTTTTACAAGGAAAAACATGGTGACACACTAACGCATGACATCAAAACTAAGGACTCATACACCATCCTGGGGTAGATGCATTAGTACATACTCATGGCTTTGGAGGATTGAGTGAAAAAACCTAGATAAAATTTGATCATTATATAAAATTTGATCATTAGGATCTAAGTTCATCTAGGTGAAAAAAACACTCCAGAACAGTACTGAGATAGGTGACCCATTTGGGCTAGACCTTTTACACATATAATAGGATGTCATGTCATTTTACAATTATCATCTTTTGACCATGGACAAAAGAGATGTAGAAGATAAAAGACAAGGACAAGAAGAGTGCTCGAGTTGGATCATGGAATTGAGGGTTCCCTAGGTCTTTGTCATCTTCTTTCTGCTAATCATCCTATGCTAACTAGGTGATAACAAGCCTCACCTTCTAGTTGGGTTTTCCTATGGTACATCTTGTGTTCATTATGTGGATGGTGTGTTATTTGCTTGCTTCTTTCATTTCATTATCACTTATTTTAGTATTTTCATACATTAAACTGGTAATATTAAATCTATGATCTAAAGTAAAACACTCCTTAATAAGATATTGTAGAATATTAGAAGATCTCTTGTGATGAACTATACTAGTGGAATGTCCATCGCAGTTTACATATCATATTGGAATTAGAGCAGTTTTCTTTGAGGTTTATATGGGAAGTTACAAGATCCAAGAAACGCCATAAGGAAGAAGTCTTAGAACCCTAGCCATGGGGGATGAGTATAGTGATAACAATCCAAGGGATGAGTTAGAAGAGAGATTTTCAAAGCTAGAAGTAGAAGTCACTGACATCTCTTGTAACATGGCCATTCTCTTGGCGACTCTCAAGAACAAATCTAGACCTTTTGGGGAGTTTGGTAGCTCGAACTTAGAAGATGGATTGGATGGGAAATCTAGAGATAAAGAAGACCTAGAAAAGGAGCTAGAGAAATAGAGACCAAGTTCCATTGCCATCGCTTCTTCCCAATCTTTGTTTAAAGTGGACATCAAACTTTACCAAGGTGAGATTGATGTTGTTAAGTGGAATCAATGGTTGCAATCACTAGAAATTTATTCCCATGTTCATAACATAGGAGACGAGAAAAATATTTCATTTTCCCGACTGAAGTTAGAGGGCCATGCCCAAACTTGGTGGGAAAGCCACACAATGATGCTTAGGTTGGAGGTTGATCCCCTAGTAACTAAGTGGGAGGTGTTTAAAACTCTCATTAAGTCCCAATTCTACCCTATTGGGGACAAAGAGGACCAGTGTATCCATTGGCATTACTTCTGTTAGAAGCAAGGGCAGAGTGTGCAAGAGTACATTGTCAAGTTCAAAAAATGGCCACTATGTTGGGCATATCTCCCAAGACCCTAGAGGTACTTCTCAAGTATTTGTGTGGTCTACATAGTTGTTTATGGAGGCAAGTGATTCTCTTCAAACCTAGGACAGTTAATGAGGCCTGTGTGCAAGCATAGTATCTAGGGAATATGGGTAAGACTAAAGGACAACCAAGATGTTTCCAAGAAGGCAAATAAGGAGTTGAAAGGAAAGGACAAGAAGACATGTTACCCCATATCTTGTAGGGGTGATTATGAGGTTTTTTACTTTTGATTTCCAAATCATGAGTGCTTGATGACAAACTGCTAGAGTTATGCTTCATGGATGATGATGCCCTAGATGATTGGATGGCCTAGCGTGATGATGTCCTAGAGTTGATGATGCCTTGGCACATTGTTTTCATTGGGTTTGTGGCTATGGGTTGCTTCATGATGTTTGGCCATTGATGTGCTCTCATTTGTGGAGCATTCTCATTGATATGGTATATTTAGTGGTTGGTCTTTCATAAGAATTTTCATCTACCCTAGCACTATTCTCACTTCTAAAATTGCCATACTTGCATAGTTACAAACAACAAAGTGGTGAGACTACAATGGCCTTTAAGGTTGTGGCAGGGGTGTTAGAATTTCCACAGAGTAAAGGTTTCTTTTCATGTAGTTTAATTGCTTATCGCTCGAGTGAAATATCATTGAAGCTTGCTATTGATGAGAGAGGACTGATTTTAGAGGGTGGTAGAGCAACAATTGATACTTATAGGTGACAAACACACAAATTGATATGTAAAGGTTTCCATCACACAGTTTTAAAATAGATCAACAAATTGGATAATGTCATGTTACTTCTTCTAGTTTGAGCGACAAAGGGTGCTTATTACATATGCAAATGGGTTGATTATTCTATGGGATATTTATGAAGCTCGAGTGGTTGCAGTTAGAGGTGGTGCACATCTTCAATTCAAGAATAATAAGGAAGCCAATTCTCCAAGTGGGATGGGAGATGAAGCATCTAGGTTAGATACAAATGGTGATAATGAAGAGAAAGAAATTTGTTGTGCATGCTAGGCATTTGTTGATGTAAGTATCTTTGTTGTTGGGTATATTGATGGAGATATCTTGTTATGGAGTTGTTATCACCTAAACTGTAGTTACCCCTATGGATGTATCCAGTCATGGATGGCAATAGGGAAGGGCAACTCAAAAGGTGCAACCACGATCACCTCGACCTCTAGTATATGGTTGTCACGCCAGTCGAGGCAACCTTCGCTTTATGTTATCTAGCCCAGACAACAAAGGGGGAGACCCGATCTACTCCCGACAGGAGAGATCAAAACCAAAACACCAAATCAGGGTATTTCTAAGTGAAGTTAGGTGTATGGTTTATCCTAGACCTAATAGGTTGAAGTCACAAGCCAAGTGAGGGGTTCAATGGGTATAGCTTTGGTTCATGGTTGATGTGAGAGTGACTTATAATGTTTGAAGTGAGATCTAGGATGAGTGTACTAGGTCAATGTCAAAAGATCCACTGCCTTGGGAACTGTGTCCAATGCAGGATATTTCTGAGGGATGTATTGGGGCTAACTAGTACATAAGACAAGCTTGACCATGATTCATGATTGCTTTAAGGGTATAGTTCACCATGCAAAAGTCAAACCACAAGTCAATCCAACCATCTAGGAGAGTTGGGTTGTCTTGGAGATAAACCAGTGCCTTGGGAATTGGGAAGTGGAGTCAAAGTGGGGTTGACTTATGGTTAGGACTCCTACAACATGAGATAAGTGGACAGTATAGGTCTTGATGGTTAAATGTGTCTAGATCTAGGTTTGACCCAAGTGGACCACAATCCCTTAAAACAAGGAATGCAGTCCCCAAGGCAAGATTTGACAAAGTGACAGTCTAGACCTAGGTTTTGAATTATTCTGGTTCCGGATCTGCAAGAATCTCAAGTACCCAGTTCCTCGAAGTGAGTGAACTCACTTCTCTAAGGTGGTGCGACTTTACCTAAGGAGGCTTCAATTTGGGTTTAGGTGGGTCAAATCATGTCGGATGGCATCCAAACTTTAGATCCGGGTAGATCAGTCAAGTAGGAGTATGGATCTATAATTTCGTGGCAATCCACCGGTTAGATCTTTGTAGATCTGAGTTTAAGTGTTCCAAGTGGTCCAAAATGGGGATTAAATCCCTCAAAATGTGGAATGGGGCCCACAAGGTGAATTTCAAGAAAGGGACAACCTGGGTGTATGTTATTTGATGTGTAGATGTCAAATTAAGTGGAATCTCAAACACCCATGTTCTAGATCTAGGTCAACTTGCTCAAATGGTGAAGTGCGCCTTCCTTGGGAGAAGCTAAGTTGGCTTGGGAGAGGGGTCAAACGGAAGCCAATCCTCACCAAACTATAGATCCGGGATGCCGTGGATGCTATAGAGGTGGGTTTTCATTATCATGCCCAACAACCCACTAGATCTCAGTAGATCTAAGAAAATGCAAAATTGGGGTTTTAATTAATTAGGGTTTTAAGTGTTTTTGACAATTGGATAGACTATGGAGATAGAACTTACCTTGAGATCATACCTGAATGATGTGGTTGAGATGCCTTGATGTTGAGGAAGATTCCCGCAGAGATCAAATGAGAGATTGTTGATTTGCTTGCCAATTTGATGCCCTAGTCCACAAGTGCGCCTTCCTCTACCTGTCAAACCAAGGAATAAAATTCAATCAGTAAGATCAAGTATGGAAGAAATACAAGAGAAATGCAAATAGTAACATGAAATAGAAGGTCCTGGGACAGTAATACTCCCTGTTACCAACGAAGAGCTCCAAAGAAGAAGTAGGGAGAGTCTTCCCCTACCAATACCTCCTCCTCCAAGCAAATCGGCCTCCACCTGTAGATGCAAAATCGTGGTACAAAAGATATGGCAAACAAGATCTCCAATAACTCAGTGCAAAGGAAGAACCAACGAACGAACACCAAAAACATTCACCACAACATTGGAGATAGATGCAATAATAATTTTCTATTCCAATAATCCAGAGCCAAAAGTCCCTTTACAATGAGAGGCTCTCTCCTTTAAATAGGAAGGAGAGGCACCAAAACCCTAACCACTTTTTGAATGAGTGGCTAAGATTAAAAGATACAAATGTCTAATCAATGGTTGAGATGAGCTCAACAACATAATACATGGATCACACATAAAATATAACATAAGTGGACAAAGTCGCCCTAGGAGAGGGGAGTCCCACCAAATCATGATGACAAAATATCATAAGAGGCTCATGGTGGGTCCAAGGGGTAATTTTATCCCTCCTTGGTCAATCCCCATGGCACAATAACCAATAAATAATCATGAATATACCAAATCGTGCCTCCAAGGTGAAGTCGTGGTCCTCAAAAGACCTCAAAAATCCACAGAAAGTGCCATAAGTGATGGATGCGGGCCCCGATGAAGCTGAAACTGCTGGAGGAGGTGTGGAAGGTCCCGATCTATCATCACTGATCATCCCATGCCATAACTTTGCCTCAGTAGCCCAAATCGATTTCCTCAATAGCCATTTCTACCAATCCTGAAATGCCTCGGGAAGCGTGAAACTGCCCAAACAGCCTCCTGGAGTGATGGCGCTGTCAAGGTGAGGGCACCTATGTGTCCGGGAGGGGGGTAATATGGTAAAAACAAGTGGCTGGACCACCCCCTCCATCATCAGCGCCCTAGGTCAACCGGATAAAAGTCATCTCTGCTCCGACAGGGCCTCCAACAGACCAAAACTGCACTAGGACAGCCTACTGAGGCTAAATCATCACTGTAAGTGCCCGGAACTGAAAACAAACTGTCCCATTGGACTCAGAAGGTCCAAATCCATCCAAGATGTGTACTCATACACCATATGAATCTCTGCATGATCAAAATAAATATCCAATGTACCGGAACAAGGCCCATAATAATGATCTGTAAATGACCAAACACTGCTGTATCCCAAGAATCATCATCATAACCCTGTAGCTGCTGCATAGAATCATCCTGTATGTGTACATAGACCATATATCATCTATCCATATCATCATAAGGTCCAACATCTCATGTCCCATGGTCCTCCATGGTCAAACTAGGTCTAACCAAGGCCAAATACAACTCAGACTATCATCCATAGCTGCTGCAAGGTGTCAAGGTTAATACATGCTTTACAATTTATTCAAATAGCCAATATAACACAGAGTAATCATGACTGGCGATCTAAATCCAAATATATAGTGTCGTTAATTATTATTATTACTCAGACTAGACTTTCAGGACCATACTCACTTCATAGTTGTGATCAATTTGCTAGTGAAGGGTGAAGGCTGAAATAACTGGCTAGGCTAAGGGATGACTTGACTGACTTGACTTTGTGACACTTTGGCAAGGGAAAGGGAATACACACCATAGTATATACTGAATGAGCAATAACACAGGGAATGGCGGTGTCTCACAAATGGATGAGTTGTTTAAAGAGGGTTTATTCACCTTCACAGATGCGCACAATCCATAATACAAACAAGGCCAGCAATTGTTTTAGATATAACATTTAAGTTCCATTGCTTTTTGGGCCTGAGGTTTCCATAGCCTTGATCTATGTGTGTTTACAAACACATTGCATAGATTTACATTTATTTTTAGGCTTTCTGCTGCAGGTGTGTTTTTAAGGCACTTGTTTACCTGAGCACTTCTAGGTGTGTCATGGATAACTTGTTTACCTAGGTATTTATTTTTCCAAAAGATGTAACATTTTATTTTTCATGGCCATTTTCAATTGGCATTTCTTTCACATACAAGATATAGCATTTCATTTTTCCAGATTTTGTATTGATGGCAGCACTAAAAGTTTCAGGTTTAGCCAACACAACTTTAGTGACTAGGGGGAATTCTCAAGGAACTCCAACTCACCATAGGTAAGTTTTGTCACCAACTCAGAGCCGAGACATAATAAACAGGGAGGCTCATCCAATACAGAGGCTACAGTGGGGAAAGGTCCTCCATGTCACTAGTCAAGTAGCAAATCAGGGTAATAATCTAAAAGGTAGGCCATGGATGGATGAAGACAATGAAATGATGGAGCCAACACTAGCAAGCCAGAGTATGGTGTAATGATCACCTCTATTCTCCCTAAGGAGGGTATGTACCAATGAGTATGAATAGTGAACTTATAAGTCTGAGTAGGGACAATATAATATAAATAATAGGTCGACCAGGTCCATGTATCTATATGATCGCCAGATCATGACACTAAGTGCTAAGACATGCTATAAGAATAAGTATAAAAGCAATCTAACCATAACACAATAATATACCTGCTGAGTCATATACCTGAATGCACATCAACCTGTACCATCATCTGTCCTCTGGAACTGCTGCTGTAACTCTGGGTAATACTGTCTGCTCTGTACCAATGGCATAATAGCTACATCGGTCACCTCTCTGAGTGTCCTGAAACTCAGTCATGGCATGGGGAATGCAACTGCCGTCCACAATCTGATAGTAATCCATTATAGATGCTCATCTCGGCATCTCAAATGTAAGGGAACTGGCTGAATAGTGTATTGGAATGAGAAAAATAATGTATGGTAGCCCGGCTACTATATATGTGATAACATCTGGCTCCGGCTGGGACAAGTGCTCGGCTGAAGTGAGCGCTTGAGAACCTCAGAATCTCTGGTCCTCGAACTCTGCTACTCGAATCCACGATCCAGCACTCTACCATTTTATTTCCAGCTTTATTCTTGCAACCTATTTTCTGCATTCACAAACATCTAAAGAAAATACCTCATGCCGCATGTGTGGGAAAAATATAAAATCAACTGAAATAAAATCTATTCTATGTCAGAAATATAACGCATAAAATATAAATGCAAAAAGTAAATTAAACTACTAACATAATTTGCAAAATTTGAAGTTTATTGTGTAGGAAAAGAAAAAGTGACAGGTACTCAGTTAAACTAGGAGCTTACAAAGGAGCTTAGAGACTAAAAAGGTGCCAGACTCAATGGCTGAAAAGACTAACTACTGCCTAAGTAGGCTTATTTGTTTTCCTACCTACCCTAATCTACCAGGCAATGCAAGCGGAGAAATCCCAACTATGTGGGATCAGGGATGTGATCCCTCAAGTCCCTCTGATGGACAGGATATAAAATACGTCGTCCACTACCAGTGGTCAGAAAGCACATGCCATCAATGCATCGCTCTACTGTGAAAGGTCCAACCCATAAGTCATCAGCTTGTCCCGATCTTATATGCAATAAATGGTTGGGAATGATGACTTGACTTCCTGTAGGAAAATTATTTCTATTGACTGACTCAGGAATGACTCCAATGTTACGAATAGGCATGGGATGGATTTCAGCAGGGTTTTGCGTTTGAGGTGTGACAATCCTCGAGTTTCTCCTAGAAGGAACTGCATCAATTCTGGGTGGACCACCATCTAAGGAAATAACAACTGTGCCAATAAGGACTTCCCTAACTTCCCTTCTTGTTTCTTGTATTACCTCATTTGGCTCTTCCCCATGGGGAGACACAATTCTCTTAACAACCTCTCCTACAGTCAAGAAGTCTCTATGTTCTTCCAAGGGAGGTGGCTCTCTAGATATGACAGTGTTATGACTAGAACCTTCCCCTGAAGGAACAGGAATAACCATGTTTTCCAGTCTGGGAGAAACTGACTCAGAATGAAATGTAGAGGAAGTAGGAATGTGAGAAAGATCATGAGTATGATGACTAGATGACTCAGACGGTAGGAGGAAACTAGGGATATGCGGATATGTAGATAAAGCATGGCTTTGAGGCTCTGAAGGAGTTTGAAAAATAGCAAGGTTATTTAGATTATAGTCTCCTTCAGGAGCATCATTAGCTAGGGCATCCTCTTCCCAACTCAGAGAGTTATCATGGACTTGAATTAGGCTACCGTCTTCTAAGGATAAATGAGATAAAGAATCTTCTGTATCGGAAAAATAAGTGGCTTCAGGCTCTTCATTTGTTTCAACCCTAGTAGATGTTGCAAGATTGTTTTCCCATGGGTAAATAGGTGCAAGCCCTTGGTTTTCTCTTTCTCTGTTGTGATCAGTCAAGGCAAACCATTCCCTAACAGTGAAAGGAATTCTTTCTCCCCTCCTAATATCATCAAACTCATCTTCATGTATTGAGTTTTCAATATTCTCCTCATTATTTATTTGCTCATGAAGGTTTTCTATTGGGGAAGCTTGTTCCATGCTTTGATCATCCAACAAATTCTCATCTCTTCCTATATTTCTTATGCCATCCTCAACCCCTTCAAGTGTGTGATTTTCTATAGCAGGTTCTTGAATGGTTTCATTGTTTTGTTCATGCTCTTGGGGTTGATTTTCATATCCTCTCAATTCATCCATTTCCTCAACAAATTCATTTCCAATTGTTCTTGTTATTTCAATCATTTGCTTATCTTCCCAAAGAGAATCAGAATCTTCCATGACCATACACATACTTTGATCAACTTCATATAATTCATCCTCATCTTCAACAAGGTTAGTTTTGGCATTATTTAACAATTCATCCCCATACGTGTTTTTTAGCCCTTCATCAAAAGAATCAACATGCTCATTATAACAGGGTTCTCTGTTAACCCGAATCAAAGCTCCATCAGGGTTTGGGACACAAATAAATGATAAGTCCATCATAAGGTATCCACCTAGACCAGCTGCCCACTTTCTAGATAAAAGCATTCCATATGCTGGCGGCAAGTCAATGACCACTACATCCATCATGGTGGAAATGTCTGAACATGCGAAAAGATCAGCTCTAAGGTTTTTGATCAAACCATAAGATGGCACTCGTCGGGAATCTATACCACAGACATTTCCATAAGGTCTAGTCACTTCAAGTCCCATTTCCTTCATAACTTGTAAAGGCATAACATTCATCGCTGCTCCAGAATCCAACATACAATTATGAAGGAGCATGTTTTGAATGTGCAAGGTAAGGTAAAAGGGGGAGTGACCACCGCTTTTTCTTTCATAAATGGCTGAATGGATGTTTATTGGTGGATCCTTCTCTGTTTCACTAGGTTGTGTTCCACTAAGCTTTTGGATATGACATGACTCTAGGACCGGTTCAGGAGTTTTCTCTTGGCCAATACCGTTGAAAAATTCCTCTACTTGGCATCTAACAGAGGGCACCTTCATTAACTCAGTGACAGGGATGTTACACATTATCTTGCTTAACTCTTTCTTCATATCAATCTTGAGATCATAATCATCTATGGCAAGATCTTCTTCTTCCTTTTTATCATCAATCTTTTTATGTTTATCAAGGAAAGAAGGCTGGGAAGTACTTCCTCGTTTGTAGATTTGATACTTTGGTTGCTCTTTAGGTTTTGGGAGTTCTAAGGCACAACATGTGGAGCTAGGTTCTTCAACAATATCATCTTCTTGCTCCCATGGCTCTTCTTCTAAAAGGATTCTTCCAAAGTCTTCATCATAAGATAAGTCATTTATAAAGTTGATGTTTTCTGGTTGGTCATCATGGTCAATGGTGTCAGAGGGTATTTCTTCTTCTTCATCACACCAATTGACTTCTTTCTTTTCAGAGTTTTCTGGGTACTCAGGTCGTCGTCTATCCCTATCCCCATCAGGCCTTCTATTATTATTCCAGTAAGGTTTAGGGCCATAAGGATTCCTATGTCTCTCAGGGTCATTCAAACTTGCCACATTCTTAGTTAGGACAGTTAATTGTTTCATTATTTCTTGCATGACTTCTAAAGTATCCTTGGATTCCTTTGGCACACTCACAGGTTCCTTTGGTTTTCGGAGTCTAGGGTCAGATCTAGAAGTGGATGGGGTGAACTGATCGAAAAAGTTTTGTTTCCCCATGGATGCTACATTTTGCTCAGCCATTTTAGCATTTGATTGAGCGGTCTTTAAGTCATTTGGGTTCTTATCCTTTAGTTGATAACCAACCCATCCCTCAAAAGCATTCAAGTAGTGAATGACAACTGCTTGATCTTTTGGTCTAATTTCTTCAGGGATAATAGCTACAGTCTTGTCAAATCTTATGTTAAACTCATGGACTGTTTCATTTTCTCTTTTCTTGATGTCAAAAAGTTGGTGTAAAAGAAATTTCCCATCTAACTTTCGGGACCACTCACTGTTTAGCTTGTTGACAAAGTTGTCATACCCATCAATGGATGAGGCAGGCAACCTGTCAAACCACTTCCTAACATCTCCTTCCAAGGATGCCAGGAGACCCCTCATGAACACATCTTCCTCAGATGCTCCATATGCTTCCATGTGTTCCCATACTTTATCAATGTGGTCTTCAATTGATATAGCGGATACTCCATCAAATCTGGGAACCATTTCAAAATACTTTTCAGGCATGTCATGGGGTGCACCCTGGATTTGGGAAAAGTCTAAAGGAGATGGTTTTGCCTTTCTTCCAAAAATCCTAGGAGCTTGTGGTGGAGGAACATTCTGGTTTCCCGGGTTTGTTCCGGCCATTGGATTTGGTAAGTTTGTGTTTAAGTTTGAACTAGGAGATGAGGGAGGAACCGACTTGATCAAAGGGGATCCTAAAGTTCTGTTTGGAGAATCGTTAACCAATTTCCAGAGGAAGTTCGATGGTTGTGCTTTAGGATCTCTTTTACGATATGTGATTGGGGTTCCTTCAACTTGATCTAAGTTTACTTTACTTCTTGTGTTGTAAGGATGTAAATGAGCTCGCTCCTCAGCGGAGTCACGATTGGGAGTCGCCAGGTAGATTTAACTCTTCTACCAAGATATGTGTCGTTGTATATGCAGGAAGGACTAGGGTAAGCCTATTGCGTCCCCGGCAACGGCGCCAAAATGTTATCACCTAAACTGTAGTTACCCCTATGGATGTATCCAGTCATGGATGGCAATAGGGAAGGGCAACTCAAAAGGTGCAACCACGATCACCTCGACCTCCAGTATATGGTTGTCACGCCAGTCGAGGCAACCTTCGCTTTATGTTATCTAGCCCAGACAACAAAGGGGGAGACCCGATCTACTCCCGACAGGAGAGATCAAAACCAAAACACCAAATCAGGGTATTTCTAAGTGAAGTTAGGTGTATGGTTTATCCTAGACCTAATAGGTTGAAGTCACAAGCCAAGTGAGGGGTTCAATGGGTATAGCTTTGGTTCATGGTTGATGTGAGAGTGACTTATAATGTTTGAAGTGAGATCTAGGATGAGTGTACTAGGTCAATGTCAAAAGATCCACTGCCTTGGGAACTGTGTCCAATGCAGGATATTTCTGAGGGATGTATTGGGGCTAACTAGTACATAAGACAAGCTTGACCATGATTCATGATTGCTTTAAGGGTATAGTTCACCATGCAAAAGTCAAACCACAAGTCAATCCAACCATCTAGGAGAGTTGGGTTGTCTTGGAGATAAACTAGTGCCTTGGGAATTGGGAAGTGGAGTCAAAGTGGGGTTGACTTATGGTTAGGACTCCTACAACATGAGATAAGTGGACAGTATAGGTCTTGATGGTTAAATGTGTCTAGATCTAGGTTTGACCCAAGTGGACCACAATCCCTTAAAACAAGGAATGCAGTCCCCAAGGCAAGATTTGACAAAGTGACAGTCTAGACCTAGGTTTTGAATTATTCTGGTTCCGGATCTGCAAGAATCTCAAGTACCCAGTTCCTCGAAGTGAGTGAACTCACTTCTCCAAGGTGGTGCGACTTTACCTAAGGAGGCTTCAATTTGGGTTTAGGTGGGTCAAATCATGTCGGATGGCATCCAAACTTTAGATCCGGGTAGATCAGTCAAGTAGGAGTATGGATCTATAATTTCGTGGCAATCCACCGGTTAGATCTTTGTAGATCTGAGTTTAAGTGTTCCAAGTGGTCCAAAATGGGGATTAAATCCCTCAAAATGTGGAATGGGGCCCACAAGGTGAATTTCAAGAAAGGGACAATCTGGGTGTATGTTATTTGATGTGTAGATGTCAAATTAAGTGGAATCTCAAACACCCATGTTCTAGATCTAGGTCAACTTGCTCAAATGGTGAAGTGCGCCTTCCTTGGGAGAAGCTAAGTTGGCTTGGGAGAGGGGTCAAACGGAAGCCAATCCTCACCAAACTATAGATCCGGGATGCCGTGGACGCTATAGAGGTGGGTTTTCAATATCATGCCCAACAACCCACTAGATCTCAGTAGATCTAAGAAAATGCAAAATTGGGGTTTTAATTAATTAGGGTTTTAAGTGTTTTTGACAATTGGATAGACTATGGAGATAGAACTTACCTTGAGATCATACCTGAATGATGTGGTTGAGATGCCTTGATGTTGAGGAAGATTCCCGCAGAGATCAAATGAGAGATTGTTGATTTGCTTGCCAATTTGATGCCCTAGTCCACAAGTGCGCCTTCCTCTACCTGTCAAACCAAGGAATAAAATTCAATCAGTAAGATCAAGTATGGAAGAAATACAAGAGAAATGCAAATAGTAACATGAAATAGAAGGTCCTGGGACAGTAATACTCCCTGTTACCAACGAAGAGCTCCAAAGAAGAAGTAGGGAGAGTCTTCCCCTACCAATACCTCCTCCTCCAAGCAAATCGGCCTCCACCTGTAGATGCAAAATCGTGGTACAAAAGATATGGCAAACAAGATCTCCAATAACTCAGTGCAAAGGAAGAACCAACGAACGAACACCAAAAACATTCACCACAACATTGGAGATAGATGCAATAATAATTTTCTATTCCAATAATCCAGAGCCAAAAGTCCCTTTACAATGAGAGGCTCTCTCCTTTAAATAGGAAGGAGAGGCACCAAAACCCTAACCACTTTTTGAATGAGTGGCTAAGATTAAAAGATACAAATGTCTAATCAATGGTTGAGATGAGCTCAACAACATAATACATGGATCACACATAAAATATAACATAAGTGGACAAAGTCGCCCTAGGAGAGGGGAGTCCCACCAAATCATGATGACAAAATATCATAAGAGGCTCATGGTGGGTCCAAGGGGTAATTTTATCCCTCCTTGGTCAATCCCCATGGCACAATAACCAATAAATAATCATGAATATACCAAATCGTGCCTCCAAGGTGAAGTCGTGGTCCTCAAAAGACCTTAAAAATCCACAGAAAGTGCCATAAGTGATGGATGCGGGCCCCGATGAAGCTGAAACTGCTGGAGGAGGTGTGGAAGGTCCCGATCTATCATCACTGATCATCCCATGCCATAACTTTGCCTCAGTAGCCCAAATCGATTTCCTCAATAGCCATTTCTACCAATCCTGAAATGCCTCGGGAAGCGTGAAACTGCCCAAACAGCCTCCTGGAGTGATGGCGCTGTCAAGGTGAGGGCACCTATGTGTCCGGGAGGGGGGTAATATGGTAAAAACAAGTGGCTGGACCACCCCCTCCATCATCAGCGCCCTAGGTCAACCGGATAAAAGTCATCTCTGCTCCGACAGGGCCTCCAACAGACCAAAACTGCACTAGGACAGCCTACTGAGGCTAAATCATCACTGTAAGTGCCCGGAACTGAAAACAAACTGTCCCATTGGACTCAAAAGGTCCAAATCCATCCAAGATGTGTACTCATACACCATATGAATCTCTGCATGATCAAAATAAATATCCAATGTACCGGAACAAGGCCCATAATAATGATCTGTAAATGACCAAACACTGCTGTATCCCAAGAATCATCATCATAACCCTGTAGCTGCTGCATAGAATCATCCTGTATGTGTACATAGACCATATATCATCTATCCATATCATCATAAGGTCCAACATCTCATGTCCCATGGTCCTCCATGGTCAAACTAGGTCTAACCAAGGCCAAATACAACTCAGACTATCATCCATAGCTGCTGCAAGGTGTCAAGGTTAATACATGCTTTACAATTTATTCAAATAGCCAATATAACACAGAGTAATCATGACTGGCGATCTAAATCCAAATATATAGTGTCGTTAATTATTATTATTACTCAGACTAGACTTTCAGGACCATACTCACTTCATAGTTGTGATCAATTTGCTAGTGAAGGGTGAAGGCTGAAATAACTGGCTAGGCTAAGGGATGACTTGACTGACTTGACTTTGTGACACTTTGGCAAGGGAAAGGGAATACACACCATAGTATATACTGAATGAGCAATAACACAGGGAATGGCGGTGTCTCACAAATGGATGAGTTGTTTAAAGAGGGTTTATTCACCTTCACAGATGCGCACAATCCATAATACAAACAAGGCCAGCAATTGTTTTAGATATAACATTTAAGTTCCATTGCTTTTTGGGCCTGAGGTTTCCATAGCCTTGATCTATGTGTGTTTACAAACACATTGCATAGATTTACATTTATTTTTAGGCTTTCTGCTGCAGGTGTGTTTTTAAGGCACTTGTTTACCTGAGCACTTCTAGGTGTGTCATGGACAACTTGTTTACCTAGGTATTTATTTTTCCAAAAGATGTAACATTTTATTTTTCATGGCCATTTTCAATTGGCATTTCTTTCACATACAAGATATAGCATTTCATTTTTCCAGATTTTGTATTGATGGCAGCACTAAAAGTTTCAGGTTTAGCCAACACAACTTTAGTGACTAGGGGGAATTCTCAAGGAACTCCAACTCACCATAGGTAAGTTTTGTCACCAACTCAGAGCCGAGACATAATAAACAGGGAGGCTCATCCAATACAGAGGCTACAGTGGGGAAAGGTCCTCCATGTCACTAGTCAAGTAGCAAATCAGGGTAATAATCTAAAAGGTAGGCCACGGATGGATGAAGACAATGAAATGATGGAGCCAACACTAGCAAGCCAGAGTATGGTGTAATGATCACCTCTATTCTCCCTAAGGAGGGTATGTACCAATGAGTATGAATAGTGAACTTCTAAGTCTGAGTAGGGACAATATAATATAAATAATAGGTCGACCAGGTCCATGTATCTATATGATCGCCAGATCATGACACTAAGTGCTAAGACATGCTATAAGAATAAGTATAAAAGCAATCTAACCATAACACAATAATATACCTGCTGAGTCATATACCTGAATGCACATCAACCTGTACCATCATCTGTCCTCTGGAACTGCTGCTGTAACTCTGGGTAATACTGTCTGCTCTGTACCAATGGCATAATGGCTACATCGGTCACCTCTCTGAGTGTCCTGAAACTCAGTCATGGCATGGGGAATGCAACTGCCGTCCACAATCTGATAGTAATCCATTATAGATGCTCATCTCGGCATCTCAAATGTAAGGGAACTGGCTGAATAGTGTACTGGAATGAGAAAAATAATGTATGGTAGCCCGGCTACTATATATGTGATAACAGGAGTATTCCATCTGGTTCTTTTAGTGAACACCAACATGAAGACATCTACATTTCTTCAAGTAAGGTTTTTGCCAAACTATAGTTGTCTTCTAGCAAAAGAAGAATCTCTGTAATAGTATTATAATGGTGTCTAAGTCGAAAGACACTTCAGAAGGAAAGGGATAACTCTTTGTATATGGTGGCGATGAAATAGGAAGTCTTGAAGTTGTGATGGTTTTGGGTTTGAAATGGTCTAATGGGCTGACAAAATTGACTTGTATTTTATGCTTGGATCTTGAGCTTCATGGATCTTTTTCAAACATGATACTATTACCAAGTGCTGGAATCATGTGGAACAATCCATCTACTTGATTTCATATACTGGCAAATCTAGGCCATTTACATGCATATGATGGGGCTAACATATTAGAGTTATCTCTTAGCATGGAAGAGGAGAGGTCTCCCATCTCTTTCCTCCTTGTTCCTATACATGTGTTGTTGGTTGAACCTTGTGTAACTATGACAAAACTTGTACCTCTTCCTAAAAATGTGAACACTTCTAAAATATTATCAAAGCTACCTCATGCATTGAAATCAATTGCACCATCTAATCTCTCATTTGGCACAAAGTGGCTTGTCATTGGCAGAGTTCATGGTTCAAGGCCATTTGATAATAGTTCTAATGTGGAGATTGTTTACATAAGTGGGCATGAAAATGGCATTGTTAAAGTATGGGAAAATGCTCCCATATCAACATTGGAGTTTGCACAATTTAAGATATTTTGGTTGTTGGAGAGGAGCAAGGTTTGGTGCAGCTTTATAGGCTCAGTGCCAAATTTGGTAAAGTGAGCGATCATGTTGTTACAGAAGCTGGAAAGCAAGTCCATGTTCTACATTTTGGAAATGGTGTCCAGTGTGATGCTATCTTTTTGTTCAGAATTCTACAATTCCTTCCATTGCATTTGCATATGCAAAACGAGCCTGCATTGCTTTTGAAGATGGGATGGTTGATCTGGAAGTGGATGGTTAGCCCGGATTTCACTTGATCAGAAAATGACTACAACAATCCATTTTCCTTCAAAACCAAGAACCTTTTATTGACCGTGCACTTCACATGAATATGAACTTACTTAACCAAACTTCTTCAACTTGCATAAATGAAATGCACATGTAATTGCAGAAATATAAAGAGCATAAGATATGAACACCATAAAAACTTTGATAACGGAGTTCACTAGACCTCTTGGCTATGTCTTCGGGTCCACTCTCAACTAGTGAGACCATTTTATTATAATGTTCAAATCATAACAATTGCAATGGTGACTTACAATACAAGTTTTGGAGACACCCTCCAAATCCGGGGCTCAGATGCACAAATGTATTTCACCGCTGAGATGCTCTCGAAAAACTGAGAAGAACAAGTATAAACTCGACCATACTTGAACACAGTGCTCAAAGACCCCCTTTGGCATGTACATCAAGACAATGCCCTGCAAATCCACTGCTCGGATGTTGAAACGGACATTAGAATCAGACTCCCCTCGAAATCCTAAGAAAAACGACTATAAACTTGCCTATGCTCTCTTCAAGTGCTCAAGGACCCCCCTTGGCATGCAAAACAAGGCTATACTCGGCATTGTACAAATCTCGCCTCGGGATTCGGGCCAAGTCTCTCAAGAAGAGCTCACCCCAAACTCTCTTCAAGAACTTCACTTTGAAATTCCATGAGCAAATAGTGAGGATGCATCCCTTTTTATAGCCCCCAAAGGGCATCTTTTTGGTTACAATCATATTAACTTCACAACAAGTATATTAATTGTCATTACTTAACATAACCAAAGTTGTTGGCATATTGGTTAAATTTTTGGAATTATGCTCCAAAGACCAGGGTTCAAATCCCATATAAGACAAATAATATATATACGTTTCAAATCCCATATATATAAGACCAGGGTTCAAATCCCATATATATATATATATATATGGGATTTGAACCCTGGTCTTATATATATATATATATATATATATATATCAGTGTTGCACATATCGACGATATATCAAAAATATCGGATATATCGCTGAGATTTTCCCCCTTCCGAAATATCGGATTTAAAAAATCGCGACATTTCTGATATATTTTGACATATTCAGATATATTTCGACATATTTCGATATATTCCGAAATATTTGAATATGTCGGCCTGCTGCCGGAAAGTGCAAAAAATTGTGCCTGTTCATGCCATTTTTTGTTGATTTGACATGTTAGAAACCACATCTAATGAAGCTAGGGCTTCAACAAGACAAATTTCCTTTTGATTAAGGAGGCTAAAACAAGGTCTATTTGTTGTTGCTTTAGATATTTAAAAAATTGAAAAAAACGAGCAGTATTGTATTTTTTTGAGGTCTTGCAACACTTTCTGAGATTTTCCAATATTTTCCGCTGATACCACCAAGAAGTTATATTCCAGATCCTTGCCGATACTTTCCCCAAGACGATACCACCGACAAACCATATAAATACAATACGTTGAACCATGTGAACTAATTGCACGCAAATTGAGGAGGGCATGGGGGAGGTGCCATGTGGCACCATGTGATTGGTCAGCGTGGCAGCCATTCATTGGTTGCCGCCACATCATCAATGCCTAGTCATGTACCACGTCACCATGCCACACCATCATATCACGTCATCGTACTGACTGTACGGTCATGCCACCTATTAGCCACCTTGGCTGTACGGCTTGCCATGTGGCAGTCTGTGGGCCTGCCACATGACACCCTCCTACAACTTTTGCATGTTCCATCAAAACTTAAGAAGGGCATATCTTCCTCATACGACATTTGTTTGAGGCGATTCAAGCGTCGTTGGAAAGATCTCGCCGAGATCTATGCAATGGTGTTGTTTCCATTGACATTCAAGTACTTTTATTTTTTAGCATCTCAGATCCACCTGGATCATTCCTCTCCACTGGAAGAACTTTTGGACCTCCAAAAGTATGGGTTTACTAAACAACTCTGCGATGATAAAGCTCCCTAACGTTTCTAGTCTCTATCCATCTTGCTGACCTGCATTGCATCCTCTTCGACTACAATTTCTGTGAGGACCGACAACAACATCCTCGTCGACTGCCATTTCTACGGGACCAACATCAGCATCCCCTAATGGCCTTTGATCGTTCAATGCCGGGACTGCATAACAAATGCCTCTGTAAAGCCACACTCTCTTTCAAATCCTTCACCTTTGTTCTTCAGATCGAGAATGTTGAAGGCCAATACTTGTGTCAATATGCAAACGTGTAGCTACTTTTGCTGCACAACATCTATCTCTGAAAGACCACACCCTCCTTTAGATCCTTCACCTTTGTACTTCGGATCGAGAATTTTTAAAGACCGACACTTGCATCAATGTGCATAGTTGTAGTTGATGACCATAAATCTGCAAGATCTAAGCAAGTTCATACTTGCCTCATCGTCCCAAAGAGCTTATGAAACTTGGGAACAAGTTTATAAAGTTGCCAAATAGACTTTAGGAAAAACAATGCCTCTCACAAAGAAGTGGCTACAAATCCCATTACAACATGGCAACAATCGTCTTCAAGTCACAATCGGCATGCACTTGTGGTTGACTTCTATGATCTTTAAAAACCACTACAACAATGTGCACATAGCTAAGTCACAATGCTGAATACAAGTACTTAGTGGAAAACTCTATGGTCTTGGAATCCACTATACAAAATGCACATGCCGACTTCCTTATTGGTCTTCGGTCCAACAAGGTTTGGACCCATTGTCCATGGCACACTTCGATCCCTTTATGCCCTCGGCCTGCTCTTATGGCTTCGACCTTATGGCTTCGACCCTTGTGTCAATGGCTTCCTTGTATCAAATGGCCTTTGAAGTTTGACCACTATCTTGGATTTCCATCTTGGAGCTGATTTTCCATCTTGGATCTCCATCTTGGATTTCTATCTTGGCTCTCCATCTTGCTCTTCATCTAGGAGCTTCCACTTCGGATGTCCATCTTGAATCTTAGAGGTTGATTTTTGAACTCTCTTTGTTGTTGAACATTCTCAATAAAGGCTGAAAACTATGTTGCATATCGAGTGATGTTATAACAGGTCATCTCGTTTCCCTTCTTCGGTCATGCCACTTCAATTTGATGCCACCTCGGCTCATGTACATGCTAATGATTCCCACTAACAAGTTTGCTACTGCTTCCTGATTTCAAAAGTGGTTTTGGGGAACCTTCTCCAATGAAGTGCCTCTTTACCCATCTTGCCAAATATTACAAGAATGGTAAGCACAACATGCTATTTCGAATTAGCTATGCATAAATGATATCCATTGTCCATGGCACACTTCGATCCCTTTATGCCCTCGGCCTGCTCCTATGGCTTCGACCCTTGTGTCAATGGCTTCCTTGTATCAAATGGCCTTTGAAGTTTGACCACTATCTTGGATTTCCATCTTGGAGTTGATTTTCCATCTTTTATTTCTATCTTGGCTCTCCATCTTGGCTCTTCATCTAGGAGCTTCCACTTCGGATGTCCATCTTGAATCTTAGAGGTTGATTCTTGAACTCTCTTTGTTGCTGAACATTCTCAATAAAGGCTGAAAACTATGTTGCATATCGAGTGATGTTATAACAGGTCATCCCTTTTCCCTTCTACGGTCATGCCACTTCAATTTGATGCCACCTCGGCTCATGTACATGCTAATGATTCCCACTAACAAGTTTGCTACTGCTTCCTGATTTCAAAAGTGGTTTTGGGGAACCTTCTCCAATGAAGTGCCTCTTTACCCATCTTGCCAAATATTACAAGAATGGTAAGCACAACATGCTATTTAGAATTAGCTATGCATAAATGATATCCATTTCTTACCAAGCCATTCTAATGGATTTCCTTCTTCGGGTTCCTCCTTGATAAGTTCTTCTTTTGATGGATGGCCTTCTTCATGAATTGCCTCTTGGACTGTAGGTGCTTGATCAACTCTTTCATCAGCTACCTTTGTCTCCTTGGGTATTCGTACAAATTTCCTCCAATGCTTTGTAGGTGCTTGCAAAACTTTCTTTCCCTGCTTTGGATGAAGCTGCGGATGAACTTTCCAGCATTTGCCAATCCAATGGCCACTCATATTACAGTGAGTGCAATAGTTTTTTCTCTTGGACAATGAACCTTCCTTGCCATTCTCCACTTTTGGACTTGTTTTCCTTTACCACACTTTAGTTTGGCTCTCGTAAGCATCCACATGTCAAACCTGCTCTAATACCACTTGATCTGGAAGTGGATGGTTAGCCTGGATTTCACTTGATCCAAAAATGTCTACAATAATCCACTTTCCTTCAAAACCAAGAACCTTTTATTGACAATGCGCTTTGCATGAAAGTGAACTTACTTAACCAAACTTCTTCAACTTGCACAAAGGAAATGCATATGTTATTGCAGAAATATAAAGAGCATAAGATATGACCACCATAACAACCTTGATAACGGAGTTCACCGAACCTCCTGGCTACGTCTTTGGGTCCACTCTCAACCATAGTTTTAAAAATTGGCCAAACTGGTTTCGGAATCAACCGATCTACTAAGCATGCGACAACACTCTTCCCCAAATGGGGAAGAAGAACCAAACAAGTGGAGGACGACTCCTCTTAGCTTTTTATAAATTTTGATACAATTGCCTTGGGAGATTACCCTTGTAAGGTCTTTGAAATGAAAATAAACTGAAATGAAACTAAGAAGCTTTTGATAACTTTTACAAAGGAGAGTGGTTTTGGTTCTTTGGCTTTGCACTTCTTTGTCTTGTTTGTCCTTCTTCTCTTCTTGGTTTTTGTTCTTCTTGTTTTTTGCAATGATCTTGGTTTCTTTGCTTTTTCAAATCTTTTAAGTTTATTCATTTGGTTCCTTCTTCAAGCACCTACACTTACACACCAACTCAAACACCCATTTGTTAATCAATCTAAGACATTTAAAGACTAAACTAAGATCTAGAAGAAAATGCAAACTATTTCAATGTGAAAATCAAACCTTAAAATGAGATGCAAAACCCAAATCCAAGATATAAAATAATGAGATCTAAATGCAAAAATGCAAGCTTAGCAAAGGACTAGATGCAAGATCTTAAATATGAAATGCAAATCAATAAACCTGAAAGAGACTAGATCCTAAGCATGCAAAATACAAAGTCTAAAAAGATGGCCTAACTTATTTGACTTTTGAAAGAAAGCAACTAACTATTAACAAAAGAATTAAGAAATCTATTCTAACAATGAAAGTAAATGCAAAACTATGATAAGAAAAGGTTTAACTATAACTTTGAAAGAGAATGCAACTACTAACTCTAACCAAACCTTGCTTGTTTGTTTGGATGCTTTTTGCAAGTTTATTGAAGGTGGACGAGAGGAAGAAGGAAAGCTTGGAGCAATGAGAGGGCAGCCAACTAATTGGCTGCACAAGATAAAGGGACAGCCAACAAGTGACTGTAAAAAGAGAGGGACAGTCAACAAATGACTGTAAAAAGAGAGGGACAGTCAACAAGATTTGGGGGAAAAGACAGTCAAATAAATGGGCAGCGGACAGTGAGGTAATGGGGCAGCGGATAAAAGGAGGAAGAAAATGATAAAGGTGGGCAAAGCTAGGGCAATGAGAGATCTAGGATGAGAGGAAAATGTACTAGCACATCAAAGCAAACGAATCAAGGAGAAAGCGGAAGGTTTGAAGAAGTAAACCCTTAGGATGTAGGTAACCAAGTTTGTTTTTTGAACTTTAGTGTTGATAGAAAGAAATAAACCCTTAGTTTCGATTGCAAATCTTAAGATTTTGTCTTTGAGATGGCTTCCTGAAAACACAAGTGTTAGGGCAAAAATATTGATGGAGAGGAGGAAGAGACAACCGAGTTCACCTCCACACTATCTTTTGGATACCTGCACACATGCAATACTTACACCAACAAACACAATCATGCTTAGTGTGTTAGACCAAATCGAAATAAAAGACAAACAAATATTACCGACTACTGTTTGTACTTTTAAAACAAATCTAGCCTAAAACCAACAAGTAACTTGGACCATCAAACTTGTTCTTTGCTTCTTAAAAAAGAGTTCTAAGCTAAGCAATGATTAAGCATGAAATGATATAAATAAAACAAAGACAAGTATCACCTCAATGATGGAAGATTTGCTCACAAACACAAGATGCACATCATAAGCCTCCAAAGCCAACTTTATTTCCAAAATATAGCAAATAGCTATAAGCTCTTACAATCTCTGCAGAGTAAGTTTACAATAACAATCCATGAAGAGAGAGCCCAAATGGCTTCTCTTAAATAACAAAACTAACTGCTAAAACCCTAATTCGAATTTGGCTAAAGAGAGCCAAATAACACTTGACAAAACTTGATTTCCAATCAACAACTAGTCATTAGGAGGCTTGGAGTGGTAGTAGATGAGTTGACATAGGTTTGGAGTAGCATGGGAAACTCCACCCACCAATAAAAAGCCTCTAACTAGGATCCACGTGAGCAACAAGGAGAGATGTGTGAGCTTTGATGAGGGATGCATGAGTGTAAGGTGAGGCAAGGTAGGGATCTCATTCAGTTAGCAAAGGGAGCCAAGCTAATGATTGCACAATTAGGGGAGGCACCTACCATAGGCTTTAATGCCAACCAACCAACCCATTCATTGCTTGACACATCACCAAATCGAGTTTCTAAGGGAGAATGGCGAATTGGTTTGAAGGAGTCTCTTGCTGGTGACTGGATAGTGGTCTGGTTGATGACTGAGATGATTGGAATCCTCTTTAATGCCCAGTGCCATGTCAAGTAGCCTTTTATTTTATTATTTTCTGATTATTTTGGAGATATTTGGAAATCTCCAAAATATTCATTTTTATTATTTTAATTAATAATTTCTTTGTAAATGGCTTTTTAGAGAAAATATTAATTATGAGGCTGAATTGACATCCGAAACTTGGGTTTAGCTGGTCCATGGGTCATGTGTGATTTTTGGCTTATGAATCGAGCCATCAATCACTGAATTCGGACCCCGGACGACTGACATATTACAAATTAAAATTTCTCTATTTAAACTATAGAGAAATTTATTAAAATTTAAAAAATAATTAAAAACCCCAAACCGGAGGACCTGGTAAAATTTTTTCGAAATTTTTCTGGGGGTCCTAGAGACTTAGGACATGACCAAAACCTATTCTAATAGTGTCTAGTAGGCTTATATACATTAGTTGGACTCTAAAAACCCCCCATGGCTCAGATTTTCAAAATCGGGCATTCCAGCTTTGGAGGAAGTGGGAGAAAACCTCATCGATTATAGTTCCGCTACAGGCAAAGTATAATTGACAAGGAAAAAAACTCCCTGGAATACCTTAGTTGCTTAATCAAGTCATGGGGAATCGAGACACTCAGAATCCTACTAGCACACTTTATTACAAACCCCATGGGGCCATGGTCATGTCAACTGAAAACAAAAACTGGCTAGGCACAAATGCTGGATCATCTGATACATTAGAGTACAAACATTCATCATGCTTGTCAAATGGCGGCTCTTCAGATAATCCGACTATGGTACAAATAAGTTGGTAACAGGACCCTTGCCGATTTTTTGCCGATGCCGATTTTTTCCATTATGGTAAAAACCCCCCGATCCGAGAGAGAGAAGCAAGGCAAGCTCCCTCTACAAGTGCGCCCCTCTCCAAATCGGCCTCCCTGCTGCAAATCAAATATGGGTCTACGAAAAATACGAAAGGTACAACAAACATCTAACAGTGCAAGAGAAGACTATCATTCAGTCACCACATCTCACATTCAATCACGGACACAAGAATTTGATGCAAAAAAATTCTTTATTTCCAATCAAGGTTTTAAAAATCGGAATCCGACTCGGAATCGGAATCAGAATCGGTAATAAATCGGTCGATTTGAATTTAATGAATCGGTTTGCTCAAAAATACATAAAATATTTAATTTTTTAAGAAAAACAATATTTTCAAGATTCTAATTCATGATTCTATAGCATTAGAAACAAAATATCCAATCTCTGCTCATGTATATACCATATAAGAGTCAATATATCAAAATGGCACAAAGTGTATTGTGCAATACATATCTAGGTGACTGGAACTGGAACAAAATAGTGAAAATACATAATCCATGAGGCCTATAGGCTATATGGCCAGTAGAGTCCAAAAAATAGCATGATATATAGTCAACTACATCAATCGAACTGATCAAACTCATCACCACTGGCACTGCTACGGCAAGGTGTAGAAGTAGAACTAGAACCAAAAGAACCTGAAGCTGAAGGACTAGCAAAGGCATCAACATCTGGCTCAATCTCAGGCTCCTCAGGCTCAGGAACACGGTCATCTACTACTGCAGTAGTAGTACTGGCTGAATGCCTACTCCTACGTCGTCGTTGGCTATAAGTAAGAGGTCCTGGTCCACTAGTGCCTGCTGTGGCTGGAATATCGGGATCCACACCTGTATGAACTGATGGCATCGACAATAGAGGATCTGAATCTATATGAGGCTGCAGCAAGTCCTCCAACTCAACATCCAGATCATCACCAAACTCTGCATCTGCGGTCTCCACTACCCAATCTGAGGTAGGATCTATATCATCTAACAGAATGGGATCCGTATCAGGTCTTTTGTTCATCAACTAGTTGCGTCTGAGTCGTAGGTTGTACTGCAAGAAGACTAGATCATTTAACTGTTTATGCTCTAAACGGTTTCTCTTCTTCGTGTGAATCTGCTCAAACAAAGACCAATTGCGCTCACACCCAGAAGCGCTGCAGGTTTGACTCAGGACCCGAATTGCAAACTTTTGCAATTGTTTTGTATGATTACCAAATGCCCTCCACCATTGTGCTGCAATTGCAAATGCGAAGGGTCAAGGCAGTGAATTCAACAAATTAGATTGTAAATTTGGCTAAGAAATTAAGAATCCAGGTATTTACATTTTACAATTTAAACTTTAAACTTTAAAGTTAAACAACATAATTTAAAATTTTAATAAAACAATGGAATTGTTTACCTGGTTGGCCCTTCTCTATTGTATTTTTAGCCACACTTTTGCCGAAGAGACTTGTGGCCTCTCTAAAAGAGGTGATCTGCAGATGTATCTCCAATTGGGTCGCCTCACTTGGGACCATGTGCTCAAGGCAAGTATACAATCCATCCGCTATCTCCCCACTCGGATCAACATCAATGTCATCTCTATATTGATACTTCGGGTTCAGGAAATACCCAGCTGCATGTATAGGGCAATGGAGTTGATTGTTCCATCTCCTATCAATGATCTCCCAAATAGGCCCATACTTGGATACTCTATCTTTGTATGTTGCCCTTATTTGCTCCTTTGCCTGATCCATAGCTTCATAAATGTATTCCATGGCCAATTTTTCCCCATCCACCAACCGCAACACCTTAACAAGTGGCTCAATAATTGCCACAACCTCTGCTGCTTTTTTCCAAAATGATGAGCTTTTAATTCTCCTCTTTGTGTCTCTTCCATCTTGGGTGCGAGCCCAACTAGATGAATTCCATTCATCACTTGAAAACATCTTCTCGAAGTTATGTGCTTGGGAAAGGAGAGATTGCAACGTGAGGAAGTGAGTTGCAAATCTAGTAACTGCGGGCCTAACAAGCTCCTTGCCCTGTGTGTGTCTCCTCATCAAGCTCAATACCCAACCATGGTTGTAGATGTACCTAGTGATGTTTTTGGCCCAATCCACAGTGTACTTGATCCAATCCTATTTGCATACATCCTCAAGCATGAGGTCTATGCAATGTGCTGCACATGGGGTCCAGAATATGGTTTTATGTTTTTCCTCTAACATCCTACCAGCAAGAACATAGTTAGAGGCATTATCGGTGATGACCTGCACAACATTATTTGCCCCCACCTCCTGAACAATCTCATCCAAAAGATGAAATAACAGATTTGCATCTTTCACCTGATCGGATGCATCACATGATTTCAAAAACATGGTTCCCCGTGGGCAAGGTACAAGAAAGTTTATAAGGTGTCGCCCCCTTCCATCCATCCGACATGATAGTGCATCCTGAATTTACCCATCCATCCGACATGATAGTGCATCCTGAATTTACCCATGAAGCTTTGAAATCCTTCAGGTATTCTTCTATGGAAACAATCTCTTTTTGCAAAAGAGATCCCCTCAAGTCATGCATGCTAGGGCCTTTGAAGCCCTTACCAGCTGCTACAACTGAATCCCACATAGGTTGGTAATAAGAAGAGCGTGCAACATTGAATGGGAGATCAACATCATACCACCATCTTGCAATGTACTCATGGGCAACTTCTGTGTACTGCTTCTTCCAATGCTCATCTAAGGTGGGTTGAATTTCTGTTGGATGTTTCATATGAGAAGCATTCACACTGGCAAAAGTGGTGGGAGTTGTGAAATAGTCATCAATGCTAACCCTCTTTTTGGCTTTGCCCTTATCTTCTGTAGTCTTGGATGGCGGAACAAACTGGAAAGGATCCCTAAGAGTGGTAGAAGGGATAGATGAAGAGCCTTCATTTGAACCAGGGGCATAGGTCCCACCCATCATTTCAGCAAGCCTCCTCTTCTTCCTCTATCTCCTTTTGCTTCGTCTTTACCTCTTCAAACTTCTTGAACTGTTCTTGAATCTCAGCTCTAATCTGCCCAATAACATCCAGTGGAGCTTCACATGCCTTAACTTGGCCTTTGATGGCAGCCAAGTGCTGTTTAAGCCTGTAAATTCCCCCACCCTTAATCAACTTCTTGCAATACTAGCAATAAATGTCCCCCCGAACAATATCTGCATGGATCCATGCAGGATCTTTTGCTTTTGGGGCCATGATTCAATACTGCAAAATTTCAAACATAACAAGAAATTAAAATCAAAACTATGTTACTATTATGAATTTATGTGTAATTCATAAATTTCAAACATAACAAGAGATTAAAATCAAAACTATGTTACTAATATGTGTAATTCATAAATGAATTTTTAATTTATGTTTAAATTTTTAAAATTAGAAGTTAAAACTATTATTTTTGTTTATCAAAAACATCAATAAATCTCTTTATCAAAAACATCAACATTGATTTGTAAATGCAGGAATTATGGCCCAAATGCCTCACCAACAGGGATTTCTGGGGAAACTATTTTGAAATTTGTACTCTATTAAATACCAACTGATAAGGTCCAATGCCATATCCTTGTTTAGTTGTGACTCAATCACAAGTGCAAATATTTTTATGAATTGGATCATCCTTTGGAGTTAGACTGTAGCAATTAACTATATCAGATGGTCATTCAAATTTCAAATTGGCAATTGCACTGCCATTGACAAGACGGATTCAGTTTCATGAGAAATCCCAATAGAACTTTGTTCTAGCTCATTGGGGTATTACAACTGTTAGATGTCATATATCAACCTTTTATCAAACTTGTTGAAAATGTTCTTTCTGTGCATGTCCTTGTTAGAGGAATAGTTGAGAAATCCCATTAGAACTTTGTTCAAGCTCATTGGGGTGTTACAGCTGTTAGATGTCATATATCAAAATTTTAGCAAGCTAGAAGAAAATGTTATTTTTTCTATGGTTGCCCTTGCTAGAGTAACAGTCACAACAGATAGCTATTTACCAAAGAACTACAGATATTTATCAAATGTTGGACTTGGAAGGGTAACAAAATTGATTTAAACTATGACTACTGCGATGGACAAAATTTGCCCACCTTTTAAGTTAATGCATTCTATTGTTTTAACATAGATATCAGTGTGACATGGGCAGCAGGCTTAATTTTGGCATTTGGTCCATATATTTTGCCATTATGTATGGCAACTGCATGTGCCTAACTCTATTTTAGGCAACATAGATTAAAATTATCTGTAAGAGATTAATTTTATGTGTGAGGGCTATCTTACTTCTTTGGGCAATCTTTTCCTACCACCCAAATTTCGACAGCTTTGCACTGACATAGTGTAGTTACTAGTATGAAGTTTGTACTACTTCTATAGGTGAGAAGTCTATTTTAATTTTTTAAAATCAATGTGCAGTCACGACTCACAGCACTCAACAGTCATCAATGTATAATTATTAATTCCATTAATAATGTAACAAATTGTAATTCGGAATTTTTTTTAAATGTTTTATTTCTGTTAAAAATTTAAAAAAAAAAATTGTAAACTCTAAGCTTACACTTACCTTGGATTCTAGAAATGTTCTGTTGCAACCACTTGCAAATTGCTTAAACTCTAAGCTTACTCCAGCCCAGCTTACACTCCACCAACGGCCACCCCACCCACTCCACGGCCACCCACTCCACGGCCAGCACACACACTCCACCCACTCCACGGCCAACTCCACGGCCAGCCTACCCACTCCACGGCCAACTCCACGAGCTCACCCACCCACTCCACCATGGCCACCAACTCCACGGCCAACTCCACGGCCAGCTCCACCGCAGCCAACTCCGCCAGGGCCAACTCCACGGCCAACTCCACCACGGCCAACTCCACAGCTAAGTTGCTAACTCCATTACTCCACCACGGCCAACTCCACTCCACGGCCAATTTGCCGACTCCACAAATCGGCCAGCTCCAGCTCCACGAGAGACACCTACGGCTGCACTACACAGTCTCCACTCTCCACTTCGATGCTGTTACAAACAAAGAAATGACAATGGGCTGGGTTGGGGGATCGCGGAGGGTAGTGTAGGACCCATAGGTTAGGTTAACAATTAAAAAATTTAAAAAAAAAACTAAAAAAAAACCAGTTTTCATGCCCGGGCCCACACGTAAAAACTCGGCCGAGTTATGTCGTGAATCGGCTGGTCGGACCGGTTCGGTACCGAACCGGCCGATTTGATACCGAATCGGCCGGTTCGGTACCGAACCGGTCCTCCGAGCCGATTTGGCCACTGGTTCGGATCGGCTAGGCATCAAATCGGCGAATCGGCCGATTCCGATTCCGATTCCGATTCAGCTGATTTTTAAAATACAGTTTCCAATAATCCAGAGCCAAAAGTTCCTTTACAATGAGGGGGGTCTCCCCTTTAAATAGGATCCGGAGAGACCAAAACCCTAACCACTTTTCAAATGAGTGGTTGAGATCAAAAGATATAACAATAATAATCAATGACTAAGATGAGTCGGACAATACAATACATGGATCACTCAAATAAAGGGGGCGTGTTCCCTCAATGACGCCCTAGGGGGGGACTTATAACATAAGTATGACTATGAACATGACATAACAACATGTTGGGGGGGTCTAGGAGCTAATAATATCTTCACTAGATCAAGCCCCACGTACATCAAATATAAGATACATCAATAAGTGTAAAAATCACTAGGACGTGTTGTCCACAATACATAAGAAGATGCCCTCATCTGGTGACTAGGAGGACGTGTGGACCCCATTGAAGTTGCATAGTGTAATAGAAGGTGTGGGATGCATCACAATGAGTCTCTGATCAAACCTCATGCCATTTCCTTGCCTCACTGAGCCAAATCGTTTTCCTTGGTAACCATTTCTTCATTTTTTATATGTCGGAATATCACCTCTAAAAGATAAAAATGCCTGTAACTCTCTTCCAAGTGCTCCGAGCACCAAACTGACTGCACCAAAATGTCCGGGGGTAGGATAATATGGTAATAACAAGTGGATGGAACCTATGCCCCCTCTGTTGCGCCCTAGGAGAACTCAAATAATCTCTGACAATGCTGAAGAGGCCATTTTTACATGGAAATATGCTGTAAAGTGATAAATGACCATATCATCACCTGTAAGTGCATGAAACTCATAATTGAGTGTCCCAATGAACTCAGAAGGTCCAAATCAAGTAAATATGACTACCCATACGTCATGTGACCATTAGGATAATCATCTATAAGCTCATCCATGCCTGGACAATAAAAATAGTGGTATGTAAATGCAGATAATAATAAAACTCCAACAAACCATCACCTGGAACCTCCGTTTGATGCATGGAACCACCTAATGGGCACCATAGGACCATGAATAATCAATCTCGAACATCATTGGCCCAACTCATCCCGGAACCTGCTGTTGACTTGGTCAAACTGGGTTGACCAAGTCAAGAATGATCAAAGTGATGACTGATGCTAGAAATAACTGATGCTGCAAGTGCAAATGGATAAGATATGCTACTTTAAATATTTCAATAGCAAGACCAAAGTATAAAGTGGCATTATATCGGCGATTACATACAAACCATCAAATATAAGTCTGGATCAAAGCAACTAATTACTCAAAAGAAGAACCTCAAGTGTATACTCATTTGTGGACATGGCCATTTTGCTAGAGATGGGTGAAGGTGAAAGAAACAATGCTAGGCTAAGGGAATGACATTACAACCTATGTTGCACTGGCTTTGGGGACCGGGGAACGAGTCCCCGGGACAACTAGAGCGCACCCCCAATTTTTCAGGGGATGGCAAGTTGGGGACGGAAAATTTATATATATATAACTTTTAAAAGTTATAATTCACCATTAACATTTGTAGTTGCTTGTAAGCACAATAGTTTATACTTTATAGTATTATGCACATCCCTTACACTTGCTAGTTTTGAAAAAACTCAGGCAAATAAGAAAAGGACTGCGTGACCATTATTGGCACTTGAACGTGAACAAAATGTAGTTTAGCTCTAGGAAACTTAAGTTTAACTATTTTCAATCTGCATTAAGGTCCATGAAGGGTCTACGAGAAGAATGCTCGTCTTTATAACAACTCTTCTTCCTTAAATTTCTTGTTTATAATGATTGGGTTAAAAAGCATTCCCTTCATAATAGGTTCTACAGGTTTTTACAGTTGTGTTGAAAACCACTACAAAACACTTTGGGATATACATGCTTGTATTCTGTAAAGAGATTAGATTCATATTTTAGATTAAGAAGGCTATTCAATAGGAATTTATTCAAATGTTTAGTACCCAATCTAAATCTTGAATAACTCCCGAACACCTATGTACAATATGTTAAAGCTAAGATGACCCTAAAAATGAGAAGAACAAGAGCAATGCCCAAAAGGATCAAAGCTTTGAGTTGTTGCATTTCTTATTTTGTTGACATGGAGGCTTTGCTACTTGTAATGATGTTGATAAAAGGACAATAGTTAAATCACTAGGAACCCAAATCAAAATCCATCATACACAGCCCATATTTTGAGCTGCAACTTGTACAGATTTAGATTTAGAATAATACAAAAAATATGGATGGGATAACTGATCATATTGTCCAATCATCAATGTCCATTGTCAAAACTTAAGATACATGACCAAAACATCTCCAAAATCTGATGAGACATCTCTGAAATCTACTTGGAATGTCTCCAAAATATTGCCGGAAGTCCCCGGAATCTGTTGGGGATGTTTTGGGTATGATCAACAAGTCCCCAAGTCCCTAATGAAGTCCTCAAAAGATTAGGGACGTTTCCTAAAGGTCCCCAAGTCCTCGAAACACGGGGACGACGAGCGCGGGGCTTTTTTTGTGGGGGCGGGTCCCTATGCAACATAGATTACAACCTATACAATGTGACATCTTGGATAAGGGAATAAGGGAAGACCACCCAAACATATGCTAGACAAAAAACACATAAGGAATGGTGGTGTCTCACAAATGGAATAAGTTGATTTGAGGAGTACCCATTCAACTTTAACAAATGTCTACAACTCACATCCAAGCTAAAATCAAGCTCCGTGAGGATCTTTTCTAGAACCACTATGACTAGGTGCACAGTCAATCGTAACTCTGAGGTTCTAGGGGACACTTAGAATTAGTTGTCCCTTACTCCATCTCACATCCCAACCCGTAGGCTTCGTGAAGAAATAATCATTACATAAATAATATGGCCAACAGTCTTTAGATTTAACATTTGTTTATCCACTTATTTTAGGCCCTTTTCAATTTCATTTCATAGCCCTCTTTGTTGTGCTTACAAGCACAATTTATTTTCAATTTTACCATGGGCTTGCATTTCGGAAGATACATCAATGGATCACATAAATGCATGTAATGATGGTAGTACAATTTGCTTCAAGTTTTAGCTAACACAACTCAGGCAACTAGAGGGGATCATCCACAATCAGGACCAAACATCGGGGGAAACTGACCAGAGAGGTCAAGGCTTCAGAATCCCAACTCACCTAGGCTCAAGACCCAACACCAGCGGGTTCTCCTAGCCTAGAAGGGTCAAGGCTTCGGCCAGTTTTGTTGCACAGCTCAGATCCGAGACACATAACAACAAGGAGTCTATCCAACACAGAGGCATAGGTGGGGGAGTCCTCAATATCACAGGAAAAGGTGTAAGTCAGGATACAACCAAATACGGATGATGATGGATGAATGGGGACAGTGACTGATGATGCCATAACTAGCAAACCAAAATGGGAGAATGACCAAGTCCATACTACTACGAGGGCATGACCAATGAGTAAACACAATAATTTCTAGTTTAAAGCAATTGAATTACTTCTATAGAACAACATAAAGATATTGCCAAATCATGACCACTCTATACCCAGTCAAGATACCAAGATAAGTGAAAGAGCACAATATAGAGATCCAATCCACAACCATATACCTGCTGGGTCATATACTTGTATCCACCATCTGAACCCTGAATAGCAACTGGAACACTGCTACTGTATAAACCATAGGCACTGTCATCATGTCTACTCTGTATGAAGAAAATGGCTAACTCAATAATCAAATCTGTGGTCATGAGGCTTAGTCATGGCATAAGGATAAAAGTGTATGTGCTCTGGGTCTACTGAAAATATGAGTGATCATAGAAGAACAAGCCCATCAACTGTTGATCTCATGCATTTCATAGCAAAGGAATGGCTCGAAAAAGTACTGAAAACTGGTCTGAAGACATGGTAGCCCCGGCTACTATGGATGTGATAACAGATCCAAATAATTTTTGTTCAAGATAGTGTTTGCATGCAGGAGGGCGACTTCACTTGGGTGTTTTTGTGGGATTCCCCAACTTGTTTCACTTGAAGACGCTTTGTAATCATGGGGTTTTTGATAGCATCTTTGATCTTTGATATGCTCTCTATTATTCTTTTTCATCTACAATTCTTATTTCCTGTGCATCAAATCTTACTTGTGCAGTTTGCTTTTGCAGGGAAGAGGGGCGCACTACCTCCTTGGGGCAAATCGATTTCACTTGGGGACACCTCCAAATCATCTCAAATTGATCGAGAAGGGATAGATCATCATTTGCAAGGCATCTACAAGATTTTTCGGGTAAGATCTACTCTAGATCTCTTGTTTTAAATTTCTAATCCACTAGTCATATCTATTTACTGCTCAAACGCTAACTCCATAACTATAAAAATTTATCTGGGTCATCACATAACTCAAAATTTTGGCGATTCCTTTTTGGGTTTTTATCTCAAGGATTAGCTCAAGGTGGGTTCCCTAGGGTGTCACCCTTGGAGGACTCGATCTACCCATTTCCCAAGGCACTGCTCCTCAACCAATTTGCCCTTTTGGATTTTGTCATCTTTTTGGTTAGTTTGTGATCAGATCTTGGCTTGTGTGTGTAGACACTGTCATATCTATCATCAAGCCACATCACATAGGTGCTAGAAAGCCCTAATCTTCTATAGATCTATTACTTTGGTTGTTCTTCTCAAGATCTAAGTCAATTCCCCAAGGTAGTAGGATTTGATCATTTATGCTAGCACCTAGATCCTAGATCTCTATATAAACTCCTAAGTCACTTTAATTATACACATTGGGTTCACATTTCATTAATCTTAAGCCTCTCAATCCAAGCATAACCCCATAGTGACTTCATCCCATATATCTAGGGTTTTATCTACCTATCACCTTACGTACTCTAGTCTTATAGTTTGATTTGGTGATTTGGTTTAGATCTATCCCATCGGGATTAGATCAGGGTCTCCCCCTTTGCTACCTTGGGCTTTGGTGGCATAAAGTGAAGAGTGCCTCGATTGGCATGACAACCGATCCATCCGGGGATCGAGGCTCTCTTAGGTCACTTCTTTAGTTTCTTGGCCCCTCTACCATCCTATATAGGATCATCCTTTAAGGGGAAACTACAAGTTGTGTGATAATAGACTTCACAAGAGAAATCTTGGGGAAGATGGTTTCATCCAAAGCACTTTGGATGAGATGCAATGCCTTTACATCCTTGGTTATGCTTATTTGTCATGGCTTGTTCGACTGCTTCGTCCGCTGGTTCAATATACCCATGGGATACATAATCCTAGTCTATGTCTCGAGCCTTGAACAGAGTCATTATTTTGATCAAGCATATTTCATAATTCTTCCCTGTGAGATGGGGAATCTGGGAGAAAGTTTGGCTGCTCGAAGCCATTTTCTTCATCTCAAGAACTATCACTCCCCCTAGATTGCTTAGTCGTGACTATCTCTCTATTGCTCCTTCAAAATTGGAAAACAACGACACTATCACTCCTTTAAGACTGTGAGAGGGCGATAACCCTATCCTTATTGCTCTATGTGCACTATGTGCCAGCGATAGCCTAACTTCAACCCTTTTTTTTGGCTCCTTGTTTTCTTCTGAGATAGGGGTTCGATATTTCTCTGGCTCAGAATGCCTCTCTTAGTGGCTTCTTCTGAGCCATTGAGCTTCACTGCTCACAAGCATCGGCTTCTCTTCACTTCGTAGATCTCAACGCACAACCTCCTCTTTTCTCTGGAGTGGCGGATCTCTACTTTCTGCTCTCCTATCTTTGAAGAGTCTTAAGCCTGCTCTCCGTTCTTTGAAGAGCCTCAATCCTACTATGATCCCATGTGAAGATTCAAAGCAGAGGCAAAGCAATACCCACCAAACCTATGGAGCGTCACACAGCTCTTCTCAATATTAAATTCTAAATATAGGCAATACAAAAATTGGATTTCGACATGTCTTCTGTGTTGACAGGTCTTCTCCACTAACTTCATTAAATAAATGATAACCAACTAACTACTCTTGATTACGGCAGACATTAACTCATAACGTCTAATGGGAGTAATTAGGATAGTCAACAGCTTTGTCATGCTGTAAATCTTCCTTAGCAATCATTTTTCCACAGTGGTTGGATTGTCAAATTTACAGCTATTTCTATGAATCCAAAATGATGTGCCTTTTTTCTTCTCATGATGCAATTACTTGTCTGAGATTCAATTCAGAGCAATCTTCATCTTGAATGCTAACATGAAACAGCTCTTGGACATGTATAGTCATCTTTCACAACATTTTTAGATGATTTCTAATCTACATAATCCACGTAGCTTGTTTTTGACTGTTGAGTGAGGTATTTTTGCAACCATTATTTTTTTTACTCAAATTGATCATTATTACGTAAGCCACATTTGACAAATTTGGGTTAAATCAGAGTGGTAGCAAGTTATGCTTCTCTCGAAACGTTGAATTTGAATGTTTAGTTCACAAGATGTATCTTGTCATATCAACTTAGGTGGCATTTGGATTGCTGAATGGGAATGGTAATCTAAATTGAATTAATGGTATCTATTTTCAAGTGTATTTAGCTGTAGATGGAGTGCAATTGAGAATATGTTCTGTATTCAATACCAATTAACTCGGTATACTTTTTGACAGCTCCTTGTTTATGGTCCTGGCCAAGTGATACCGGCAACATTAAGAGTGATTCAGGCTGACTTGAAATACAGCATAATAGTCGGTTTGTCTACTAGTATCCAATACGGAAGGGTGTTTTTGGTGATGGACAGAAGTTTCTGCAGTGACTCTGCAGGAAATAGGTTTCAGAGAACTCGAAATTCAAGTGATATCATTCATTATGGTAGTAGCATTTCCCCGTTTCATGTCAATATACTCTTTATGCACTTGCTGCTCTAAATGCTGACTCCTACTGTTCAACATTTTCAGATAGAAGGAGTGTATTTGCAAATCTGTGGACTGCGATTCCCGACATCCAGCTTAAGGTTAACAATGAGATTAGAACAGTTGAAGCAACCAATAATAAGAAGTCACTGAAAATATATTTGGATTTTACTGCACCATTATTGAACTCATCTGCTGAAATTCTAAAGGCTATTCAAACTACAGCCGGTGTTCTAGATTCCACCCAAAGGAGAAGCCATGGAAATCGTCGGTTTGGATATGTGGTAAAATACCTATCTTAAATAAGGACATTCTCATCGAATAGATATTGGGACCTCTGAATTGTGTTCATTATAATGGGTTGGAACCGTTGCCAGCAATTCTTGAACAATTGCTAGCTTATATAGGGAACAATCAAGTGGTCATACTATTGTCATTCACTGTTTTTTTTACATTCTTTCATGCAGCTAAAAAATCTTTCAAGTGTTTCTGTGGTGAATATAAACCTGGAGACGAGTTCAATCATTAGTAGACAAGGCACACCTGTTGCACCAACAATTCCAATTGCTTTTCTTTATGGTATGCTCCAATCAAATTCTTAGATTTAACTTTGCTATTTACAAATGCCAGGCTAACTGGATTTCAATAACTAATTGACTTGGTTCTGTAATTTAGTTCCCACTTGATTTCATGACCATGTTTCGAACTAGTAAAAATTGCTTCGGCATTCCAGATTCTGAAAGGCCTACAGTGAAATTGAGTACCACATCCACTGCAAAGACAAGGGAGCGAACAGTGCCCATATTGATACAATTTAAGAAATCTGTATTTCATTTCAACTCTTCAGGTCTATCAATATCTGGAGGATTATTGAAAAGGTGTGAGCTTGCTTATTGACCCGGCCTTCGATCTGAACATTGGTCTCGGGAAAACAACTGTTTGCTTTCTTTGAGCGAGAGGCGTATTTTCCTAGAGTTTTCAAACTTGCTGTTTCTTACTCTTACATTTTTTATGCTATGCAGCTTTAGAGAGATAACTCGGAGTGCCTATGTTATTGAAGTAAACATCAATGATGGTGTAATATCTGTGAAAGTTCCAGAAAACAGAACTGCGGATGTTGCAGGGAATCTGAATCTTGCTTCGAACCTTCTGCAAGTGAGGCATTGTAAGCGTGCATTCAATTTCCTTTTTCAGATGCACTATTTTACGTATGTTCAAAACTAGCAGCTAGTGAAATGTCAGCATGCAACGTAATGTAAAGATTTATAAATACTATAGGGAACATTAGCGTACTGTAACTGAAAAAAACGGGTGCAATTATGTACGAATAATGAGACGTAATTTTTAACTAAAAACTAAAACTATTTCAATGGCAATTGATGGTGCGCAGATACTGCGCCGACAATTTCAGTGTTCCTTTCTTCTTTCACAACTGCCGCTTTACTGTCAACATCTTTAGCTGCTGGAGCACTTACTATTTCCACTGCAAGCCTGGAAGCAGCAGGAGTACTATCAAGCCATTCAGCCAGTTCGATTGTCTCTGACCCATCCAGAAATCTGTTGGTGAGGTGCTAGATTTTAACTAAAGGAGTTTCTCGTCCTGAAAAATATTCATCCTTTTCTATGAAAAGTTCTATGGGAGGTTCTTTATTTCATGTTATCCTTGAAGGCTATTTCCCTCTTAAAGTTAGAAAACAACCAACCAATAGTGTTTGAGAATTTCGATGTCTTTAATTTTAGAAATGACATCCTTAGTTTTATGTATACTGGATATCCAGGACAGACTTACTGATGCCGGCTGTTTGTCTCAGCGTATGTCATGCCATCTTCAGGTCTATGCACTGTGTAAATGGTTGGGTGTGAATTTGCCAATTGAGTTTCATGAAAGTATAAAGGGATTGCAGTGGATTATCCCTCATCTAGATTTGCCATGGGAGAAGCCACACGTGCATTCACATTTGGTAGATTCAAGCATTCCGGTTACAACACCTTACAATACAATGCACCAGATTACAGGTTATGCTCCAGCAAGACACAAATCAATGATTTTAGGCAACTGCAGCAAAGACTTATTTTCAGAAGGCAGGCAGAGAAGAGAACGTAAACTGGGAATAAATGCTTCCATATTTGGGCAACCACTTCGTCCAATGGAGTATAAATTGTTTTTTGAAGTAAATATCTTTTGCTATTTATTGTTTTGTGTCTGGACTCTGCTTATAAGCTTTTAGAAGCTTAGTATGAAGTTATGTTCCATGAGAAGAATTGCATGTTTAAACACTAGGTATTTTTTTAAAATTTGCAGAGTCAGGGGACAAAACCTGTGGCAGACTTTGCCGTGAAGGCAAGGAATTTTGACGGGTGAGTCAACAATATGCCATTTAATCAATTTTTTTTGGATGATAAGTGGCTTGTGCGTACTACTATCTGCTCTCTAAATTGTATAGAAGGTATATAGCACTATATCCAGCAAATTAATCTGATTACCATACTTCTGCATGATGTCATCTTAGATCTTCCATTTGATATTTCATCTTTGGTCACTGACAAAAACTTAGATCGTGAATAAGATATGGATTATGGACTACATTCTCGGTTCATATATTCTCAAAAGGATACAGCAAGCCTAGCATCTAGTGTCAAAAGAGTTGCATTGGGACTTAGTAGATTAGCGAAGCAGATGGGTTTTGACTGCACAATCAATTTTGATTTTCCGGGTGGAGAGAGAACAGGTTGGATTAATTCCTTCGCTTGCTAGAAAATGGCTGGTGAGAAAAGGGTGTCATTCTTGGGGAGAATCTTGGGAGGACTTGGTTACATGTCTATCTTGGAGAACTCTTAACTGGTCTTGAAGGATCTAGGCTATGGACTATGGAAGCCATATATGGATTATGTAAGTGAAAAATTTTATTCTAAGATTCGACGAACTAATCCCATTACCGACTGTCTAACTATGAGTTGAACAATCAAGACAATGAAACAAGATGGCTTAGGAGGTTTCAAGGTATGTGGAAGTCTCACTTTTCTTTTAAATTTCAAGACACTTTAATGATTTTTTCTTGAATTTAGTGGGGAAGGATAGGCTACGTTATGCTACCCATACAAATGGATGCTTTGTGGTGTGAAACAAACCTGAAGTGGTTAAGCATGTGTGGAATTGCAAGGTTGTTGGAGCTATTTGGCTATGGATTGCCACGGAGGAGAATATGCTCTTTGTTGTCTGTCTTAAATCAAAAGGGGTCTTTTTTGGTAAAAAATGGATGATTTGACAGGCAGGCAGGAGTGTGTGGGGCGTGATTAAACTGAGAGGCATGTCCTTCTTATGGAAACAATGGTGTTACTTAACGTTTAAATGAGGTGACTACTCTATTCTAACTTGGTGAAATTTGAACATTTATATCAAAGTTAGCTATGCATATCAGTTCAGATTGTCATTTTTAGAAATCGTATTGATGCTCTTGACATTGGAGCCAAAGTGGACATGCGAGCTCTCCTTGCTTATGTAGGTACTAGGGAGGAGTAATTTGTGTGACAGCCTATTTACATTGTTAAATAATGAAATATACAATACTTGCTGGTGAATGTATTCCTCTCCTTATTCATTGAAGAATTGGATTTGAGTTTATATGGTGATGTGGAGGGAAAATAGGATAGTGCTTACATTCAGATTGGGCTTGTAATAGTGCAGGATTAGGAAAATTCTGTGGTGCTTACCTTTTTGAGAGTTTGGAAAGAGTATAGTTCTCTCGACATAATTCTCTATGTTATGTATACAGTGCTGTTGATGAAAAATAGGATACTACCTACATTCAGATTGGGCTCGTGATAGTGCAGGACTAGGAAAATTATGTGGTGCTTACCTTTTCTAGAATTTGGAGAGAGTAAGGAACTTCTGTTCAAGATACCTTCAAATGAGAAGGGTGAGCAAAGAAAATGATACAGCAGCGAGGATGATTTAATCAAATATGTTATATCACAAAACCCAATCACATCAGATAGGTCCTGGGATATGCATTCAATTTGCAATGCTCATCAATTGGGAGAAGGTTCTGAATTTCCTGGATGGCTAACTGATCATAACACAAAATCCCATAATCATGTGAGAGGCAAACACGTGACTTCTTGTCTTTTGAATTTTCATCTCATAGATCTCTAAAAGCCTTTTACTAGCTAGCGTCTTGCTAGATGCCACTGAATTTTAAAATTTGCGTGTCCAAATTGTTAATTTATGTCCCAGATGTCATTACTCGATCTGGGAACCCTGAGATCTCAATGACTTTGAGTCTCTATAAGCCAAACAAGCCCTACTTCTCTTTGCCAGAGAAGGTCACAAACAAAACTGACTTGTAACTTAAAGTACTAACAGATCTCTTAACAACTTCATGAAATAATAAGCAATCACACAAATTTGAGTCACAAAGTTTACCCTGGAACCCAAATGGGGAAAACTAGCTTTGATGGGGCTTTCTTCTTTCTCGATCCCAGAGAAAAATAAAAGAGAATAGTTACATACAACAACTTAGAAAATACAGTCGAACCTAATGGGTATAAAACCCTAGATCTGCAGAAACTACAACTGTTGCTCTTGGGAAATGTGCCCATGCTGTCTGTTCGGATCTGTATCTCTCTGAAAGACTGTCTTTGCCTGTCTCAGGATGTAGTACTACCTCTCTCACTCCTTAGCCCTGATCTGCTTTGTCAAAGATGAAAGTTTGCAACCTCTCACTGTAGAATGTGCCCCTCCCTCTGCATGGAAAAGTGTGCCCTCTCTCAGACACTGCGAAGTCGCCCAAGCTCAGATCTCAGTCAATCTCCTCCGAGATCATCACAAATCTTCTTCAATCATTGAATAAGACTTATCCTACAAGTCTCAGTTTCCCTAGCCTCACGCTGGATCAACCACGTCCTCTCCTCAAGAAGTGTGCCCCCTCTCTTAGCAAAGTTGCCCAAGCTAAGAACTCTGAGCAATCTCCTCTGTGATGCTCTCTTTGCCCACAGTAAATGACAGATAGGTGCCTCTAATTAAGTGAGGACAGATCCCTCTCAGATCCCCTCACTCTCCCTCTCTGCAAATGCGCCTCCCTCTCTCAAAAAGTCGCCCACTCTGCATGCACAAATCGCCCTCCTCTCAAACTCCTCTCTCTCTGAGAAATCTGCTGAGTAACCTCAAATGGTGACATCCTGCCTCCTTATAATAACTCACTGATCAATTAGGGTTTTCGAAACCCTAATATGAGTACATGCAAAAATCCTGCTTGTGCATGCTTTTTAATTAAAAGTGGTGCATGCAAAAAGTTGCATGTATGAGGCAAATCACCCTGAAAGGTCCACATGCATCCACCGTTGGATTCATGACATCTAGTAGAGTGCATCTCACTCCCTACCCCATCCTGATGCATATACTGAAAATGTACCTCCATTCTAGGCATATGATCATGGAGGACATCCCGAGATACCACTATCTCTAACACTCCCTCTTATCGAGGGAAGTCCAACCACTGATGCCTAGATCCAACAAATCCTCTACTGCTGACATTGACCCATCTGTCCTGACTGTCACTGCTGCACTTTGATTTGAAGTAACCTGATCCACCTCCATCAATGTAGCCCTCGAAAAAGCCTCACTCTCTCAGAATCTGTCACTGATCCCTGATCTAGACTCCCTCTGAATCTCTGTTGTAGCTAATCTCTGAGACTGCCATCAAGCGGATCCATTGACCCGTAAGTAATCTCCCTCTCTCTCTGAACTGACTCAGCTCTCTCCTGAGCTAGGTCCAACTCTGTCATCTCATACCAACTCAGTCTCCGGCTGGTACCTGTATGAGCATCATGCTCATCCATCTGATCTGAGTCCAAAGACTCACTCCTCTATGCCTCGTCAACACCATCAGCATCATGCTCATCCATTGGATAAAAGGAATCACTCCTTTGCACCTCATCACCACTGTGAGCATCTCGCTCACCCTTTTGCTGTGAGGACTCACTCCTCCGTGCATCATCCCTTCTGTGAGCATCTCGCTCCCTGTCATCCTCTGACTCCGATGAAGATGCAGTCAACCAACCAGATGTACCTGTCGTGGGTTGACCTCGAACCATATACTCACCATCAAGACTGGATCAACTCCCTCTGGATATGTGAACATGAAATCCCTTAGGAATACAATTGAGTAACCGACAACATCCAATGCTACTACTGAGAGTATACTCCCTCTCAGTCCTGGAATGAATAAGACTCCTCACACCTCCAAAAGTTCTCCAAAGTCTAGGAGAAACCGTACCCTACCCACTCCTCTAACAAAATGTTCAGTCCCCTGCACATCATGAACCATTTGCATAGGAGTGTACACTGTACTCAAGGAATAGGAATGCCTTTCACATTCCTGTCATGTGACTGCAATGCTTGCAGTCAATCAACCACCTCTCATCGGCTTGAACCTCTGGCTAAATGCTATCATGGCCTAAAGCAATTGATGCAAGTGAGAACTCCCTCTCAAATCTGGAGGAAAACTCATCTACCTCCTCTGCAAAAGCTACCTGCTCATCCTTTACCTGTTTGTTCTTCTTCCTGTGAGGGCACTGTCCAACATAGTGCTCGTACTCATGCAGGCAAAGCACTTGACCTTACTCAGGTCCTTTTGTTTGAATCTCTGCTTGCCTTTAGCTGCAAACGCCACATCCTCCTCCTCGGGGATGGCAGGAGAGGAACCCTGAATAACCCCTTTGGGTCTCCTCCTATGTGAAAGCATTCCACAGACAATCCCACTTGGGAAAGTTCTCTCTGGCAACAATGGATTCGACAAATACTACCTTTTATCCACTAAAATCCCACTTAGTGGATTTCGAGTGAGCTGTCTTAGACTTAAACAATCAAATTGTTCATCATCAGTGTTCCGAGATCCATCAAGCCAAGTTTTGGCCCCATTTTTTTTAATAAACACATGTTCATACCCCCTTGGGGGAATTGTAATAAAATGTGCTAGTATGGTAGCTGTATGTAAAAGACTTGGCTTCCTAGGAATTAAACATTAATCCGACTAGCCCATAATGTTTTTTCCTTGTTAATTATTTGTTGTTGAATAAACGACTAATAATTTTTGAGTTTTTCACTCATGCCTCCAAGTTGGGGTGGTCGGCGACAGGCGTGATGTTTCGGCCTTAGGAGGTTATTAGATCCTAAGTGTCAATGTATTAAACCATGCTAGGTATTAAAATTGAGTCGTATGGATATGTGCTAGGTCCCCATAGGTTTTTTTTTAAGTTCCGAGAAAATATTTTTTTTCATAAAATTGGACTATTTTTTAATAGTTTTGTTATCACCTAAACTGCAGTTACCCCTATGGATGGATCCAGTCATGGATGGCAATAAGGAAGGGCAACTCAAAAGGTGCAACCACGATCACCTCGACCTCCAAATATGTATGGTTGTCACGCCAGTCGAGGCAACCTTCGCTTTATGTTATCTAGCCCAGACAACAAAGGGGGAGACCCGATCTACTCCCGACAGGAGAGATCAAAACCAAGACACCAAATCAAGGTATTAAGTGAAGTTAGGTGTATGGTTTATCCTAGACCTAAAGGTAAAGTCACAAGCCAAGTGAGGGGTTCAATAGGTATAGCTTTGATTCATAGTTGATGTGAAAGTGACTTACAATGTTTGAAGTGAGATCTAGGATGAGTGTACTAGGTCAATGTCAAAAGATCCACTGCCTTGGGAACTGTGTCCAATGCAGGATAGTTTTAAGGGATGTATTGGGGCTAACTAGTACATAAGACAAGCTTGACCATGATTCATGATAGCTTTAAGGGTATAGTTCACTATGCAAAAGTCAAACCACAAGTCAATCCGACAATCTAGGAGAGTTGGGTTGTCTTGGAGATAAACCAGTGCCTTGGGAATTGGGAAGTGGAGTCAAAGTAGGGTTGACTTATGGTTTAGGACTCCTACAACATGAGATAAGTGGGTAATATAGGTCTTGATGGTTGAATGTGTCTAGATCTAGGTTTAACCCAAGTGGACCACAATCCCTTAAAACAAGGAATGCAGTCCCCAAGGCAAGATTTGACAAAGTGACAGCCTAGACCTAGGTTTTAAATTATTCCGGTTTCAGATCTCCAAAAATCTCAAGTACCTAGTTCCTAGAAGTGAGTCAACTCACTTCTCCAAGGTGGTGCGACTTTGCCCAAGGAGGCTTAAATTGGGGTTTAGGTAGGTCAAGACAAGTCGGATGGCATCCAAACTTTAGATCCTAGTAGATCGGTCAGGTAGGAGTATGGATCTGTAATTTTGTGGCAATCCACCTGTTAGATCTTAGTAGATCTGAGTTTAAGTGTTCCAAGTGGTCCAAAATGGGGATTAAATCCCTTAAACTGTGGAATGGGGCCCACAAGGTGAATTTCAGAAAGGTGACAACCTGGGTGTATGTTATTTGATGTGTAGATGTCAAATCAAGTGGAATCTCAAACACCCATCACTTAAATCTAGGTAAACTTGCTCAAATGGTGAAGTGCGCCTTCCTTGGGAGAAGCTAAGTTGGCTTGGGAGAGGGGTCAAACGGAAGCCAATCCTCACCAAACTATAGATCCGGAATGCCGTGGATGCTATAGAGGTGGGTTTTCAATATCATGCCCAACAACCCACTAGATCTAAGTAGATCTAAGAAAATGTAAAATGGGGGTTTTGAAATATTTAGGGTTTTAACAATTTATTATGTCAATGGATTGGATAAAGGAAAGAGAAACAAACCTGTGGATCTTACCTGGATAACCTTGTAGATGCCTTGATGATGATGATCTATGCAATCCCGATCAATTTGGAAGCTTTGAGGTAGTTTCTATGCAAATCGATTTGGTCCAAGAAGCCAATGCGCCCTCTCTCCTGCATAACAAACGTCAACAATATCAGATTTGATGCATCAAGAGATAAGACTAATGCCACAAAAGAAGTAACAGAAAGATAGCATAGATCACAATGATACTAATGATAACGCCCTGATACAAGCGAATGCCAAGAAAGTCGATTTGAAGAAGCCTTGCAAAATCGCCCTTGTTGAAGTCGCCCTCCTGTAGACAAACAATGATTTCCAAAAAAAAGATAGATCTTACCACAATTTCCAAATGCTAGGTTGCAATAGACTTTCCAATCACCATCTAAGAACACCAGATGCAAAGGAGACCACAAGAATTTCCACAAGAATATTTTTCTATACCAATAATCCAAGAGCCAAAGACCCCTTACAATGAGAGGCTCTCTCCTTTAAATAGGAAGGAGAGGCACCAAAACCCTAACCACTTTTTGAATGAGTGGCTAAGATTAAAAGATACAAATGTCTAATCAATGGTTGAGATGAGCTCAACAATATAATACATGGATCATACATAAAATATAATGTAAGTGGACAAAATCGCCCTAGAAGAGGGGAATCCCACCAAATCATGATGATGAAATATCATAAGAGGCTTATGGTGGGTCCAAGGGGTAATTTTATCCCTCCTTGGTCAATCCCCATAGCACAATAACCAATAAATAATCATGAATGTACCAAATCGTGCCTCCATAGTGAAGTCGTGGTCCTCAAAAGACCTCAGAAATCCACAGAAAATGCCATAAGTGATGGATGCGGGCCCCGATGAAGCTGAAACTGCTGGAGAAGGTGTGGAAGACCCCGATCTATCATCACTGATCATCCCATGCCATAACTTTGCCTCAGTAGCCCAAATCGATTTCCTCAATAGCCATTTCTACCAATCCTGAAATGCCTCGAGAAGCGTGAAACTGCCCCAAACAGCCTCCTGGAGTGCTGGCGCTGTCAAGGTGAGGGCACCAGTGTGTCCGGGAGGGGGGTAATATGGTAAAAACAAGTGGCTGGACCACCCCCTCCATCATCAGCGCCCTAGGTCAACCGGATAAAAATCACATCTGCTCCGACAGGGCCTCCAACAGACCAAAACTGCACTGGGACAGCCTACTGAGGCTCAATCATCACTGTAAGTGCCCGGAACTGAAAACAAACTGTCCCATCGGACTCAGAAGGTCCAAATCTATCCAAGATGTGTACTCATACACCATATGAGTCTCTGCATGATCAAAATAAATATCCAATATACCGGAACAAGGCCTATAATAATGCTCTGTAAATGATCCAATACTGCTGTACCCCAAGAATCATCATCGTAACCCTGTAGCTGCTGCATAGAATCATCCTGTATGTGTACATAGACCATATATCATCTATCCATATCATCATAAGGTCTATCATCTCATGTCCCATGGTCCTCCATGGTCAAACTAGGTCCAACCAAGACCAAATATAACTCAGTCCATCATCCAAGGCTGCTGTAAAGTATCAAGGTTAATACATGCTCTACAACTTATTCAAATAGCAATTATAACACAAAATGATCATAACTGGCGATCTACATCCAAATATATATTGTCGTTAATTATTATTATTACTCAGATTAGACTTTCAGGATCATACTCACTTCATAGTTGTGATCAATTTGCTAGTGGAGGGTGAAGGATAAATTAACTGGCTAGGCTAAGGGATGACTTAACTGTCTCGACTTGGTGACACTTTGGCAAGGGAAAGGGAATACACCATAGTATATACTGAATGAGCAATAACACAGGGAATGGTGGTGTCTCACAAATGGATGAGTTGTTTAAAGAGGGTTTATTCACCTTCACAGATGTGCACAATCCATAATACAAATAAGGCCAGCAATTGTTTAGATATAGCATTTAAGTTCCATTGCTTTTTGGGCCTGAGGTTTCCATAGCCTTGATCTATGTGTGTTTACAAACACATTGCATAGATTTACATTTTTTCTTTAGGCTTTCTGCTGCAGGTGTGTTTTTAAGGCACTTGTTTACCTGAGCACTTCTAGGTGTATCATGGACAGCTTGTTTACCTAGGTATTTATTTTTCCAAAAGATATAACATTTTATTTTCATGGCCATTTTCATTTGGCATGCCTTTCATTCATGTGTGTTTATAAACACATTGCATGAATGGGCTTTTCATACAAGATATAACATTTCATTTTTCCAGATTTTGTATTCATGGCAGCACCAAAAGTTTCAGGTTTAGCCAACACAACTTTAGTGACTAGGGGGAACTCCAAGGAACTCCAACTCACCATAGGTAAGTTTTGTCACCAACTCAGAGCCGAGACACAATAAACAAGGAAGCTCATCCAATACAGAGGCTACAGTGGGGAAAGGTCCTCCATGCCACTAGTCAAGTAGTAAGTCAGGGTGATAATCTAAAAGGTAGGTCATGGATGGATGAAGACAAATGAAATGATGAAGCCAACACTAGCAAGCCAAGGTATGGTGGAATGATCACCTCTATTCTCCCTAAGGAGGGTACATACCAATGAGTATGAATAGTGAACTTCTAAGTCTGAGTAGGGACAGTATAATATATATAATAGATCAACCAGGTCCATATATCTATATGATCGCCAGATCATGACACTAAGTGCTAAGACATGCTATAAGAATAAGTATAAAAGCAATCTAACCATAACACTGTAATATACCTGCTGAGTCATATACCTGAATGCACATCAACTTGTACCATCATCTGTCATCTGGAACTGCTGCTGTAACTCTGGGCACTACTGGCTGCTCTGTACCAATGGCATAATGGCTATATCGGGCATCTCTCTGAGTGTCCTGAAACTCAGTCATGGCATGGGGAATATAACTGCTGTCCACAATCTGATAGTGATCCAATATAGATGCTCATCTCAGCATCTCAAATGTAGGGGAACTGGCTGAATAGTGTACTGGCATCAGAAAAATAATGTATGGTACCCGGCTACTATAAATGTGATAACAAGTTTAATGGAAAAAATTTAAAATGTAATAAAAATGTGGTCTAGGGGCCAATTCTGCCATGGGGGTGCTCATTTTCAAGCTCAGAGAACCTACTTTACCCCAAGACCCACTTTCCTAAGTGGTTGAGTGTTTTATTTTTCATTTATTTCACTTTTACTTGAAAAAGTAAAAAAAGTGAAAAAATATGAAAAAAGTGAATAATGGGAAAATATCAACTCCTAAATCAGTGGGATCTGATCTAATTTAGGATTAGAGTTGATTGAGGATTTCATGGAGGACCATTTTAGACATAATAAGGAAGATTCCAATCAATCAAATAAGAGGGAATCTTCTCCTCATTTAGGGGGTGCGCATTCCTCCTTTGGTGGGCGCATGAGGGAGATGGCAGCCATATTTTTGTTGATGTATATGTAACTTCAGAATGTATTTCACATATATGTATATTATATTCCTATAGAGATGGTATTATTCCTCTATAAGGAAGTGTCGTCATTTATATTGTAAGTGTCGTAACTTATACTTGATGGGTTATTAGACCACCTTGTTTGGGGTCGGCCCTGTATAAGTCATGTGGGTCAAAGGGTTATTAGACCACCCTATTGGGGGTCGGCCATGTGGGTCAAAGGGTTATTAGACCACCCTATTGGGGGTCGGCCCACTCAGCATTATGTTATGTGGTTAAGTTCGAGCCTACATGAGTTAGGTAAAAAGGCAAGTCAAGTCAAGTATAAATAGAGTGCGGGAGGCACTCTATTTACTCACTCACTTCACACACATGCTCTCAAGGAGGAGAGGCGCACTTATGGAGGAGGAGGATCTGCTGCTAGGTTATGTATATTTCTTGGTTGGTTGTATCATTGCTCTATCTATCTCTGAGGAAGTTATTGGGGTTTTTCACCTTTATGGTTTTCCCCAAGTAAATCTTTGTGTCTCTTGTGTGCTTGCATTATTGTCTCCATGATTGATATGCTGTAGATATGCTGTACATGTTGTTCTCTCAGTTAAGATCCTAGATCATATTGAAGTAAATTCAGAAAATTTAACATGGTATCAGAGCTAGCCTGAAAGAAGGCATGATATGGCATGTATGACACTTGTTGCACTTACGATGCTAGGGCTTGATATAGCAAAAACCAGTCATCGTAGCACTTTCGCTATAAATCCGTTTTGGCGAAGTTTTCGGATCTGAAATTGTTACAGGCAGAAGATAAGATCTCCAGGTATCTTGTGTCCAAAGGACAACATCTAATTCGTTGTACTTTGTGATTTATGATCTGTACAATATAGGGTTTCTGCCTCTTCCAGATCTGAGTCAAAATCAGGTGACCTTGGGAAAAAGGTCATATCTTGGGCTAGGAAGCTCCAAATGAAATTTCGTAAAAAGTGACAGGTAGTACACAGTCTGCACTATCTCAGAAAACTTTTTCAGAGGCCGAAGTCGAACCAGTGACACGTGGCACGCCGTACAAGTTCGCTCTCTTGTATTATCCCATAAACAGGTCACGTTGCGACATTTGGCATAACTCTCTCTCAGAGAGTCCAATTGAGGTCAGACCTATCAGGATGGAAAGGTAACAGGCCGAGCTATCTCAGAAAACTTTTTCAGAGGCTGAAGTTAAAACAGTGACACGTGGCACGCCGTACAAGTTCGCTCTCCTGTTTTATCCCAAAACAGATCACGTTGCGACATTTGGCATATCTCTCTCTCAGAGAATCCAATTGAGGTCAGACCTGTCAGGATGGAAAGATAACAGGTCAGGCTATCTTAGGAAACTTTTTCAGACCCTGTGGATCAAAAATTTTGGAGTTACACCAGAAACAATCAGGTACATATTTCTGTCAAAACAGAATTATTTTTTGGTACCTTCATTCATGGCTTCCGGAATTTAGGGCTTTGGAGAAAGTTGGAATTTTTGTAATCGGAGACCACGGCTGGATGCTACTCATCAAAATAGAAATTTAGAGACCAAGATCAGAATTTTTGGTTGGGCAGAAGGCCGGGCTTGATTAGACCCTAGTTCGGGACTTTGATCAGAAAAGTGGAAAATTAGGGCTTCTGTAAAAATGGGAATTTTTGAAATCTGTGACCACGGCTGGAAGCTCCTCAGAAAAATAGAAGCTTCTAGCTTTGGATCAAACCTTTTGATTGGTCAGAAGAGTGGTCTTCATCAAACCCCAGTTCAGGGTCACACCCAGTGAATCCAGAAGTTTCAAAGGCAAAATTGAGAAGTGAAACTTTGCAGTTTTCAAATTCTGAATATACCAGTTTGATCAGCTCATCAAGGCGCATATTTCTATCATTTCGGAAGTTTGAAATTCAATGTTTGAATTTTTGGGGTTTCTCTGACAAACCCATATCCAGCTCCAAGTCCAGTTCTTTCAAATCAAGTGGATTGGGTTAATCCTAGAAGAAGATGGATTGATCATCTACATGAGTGAAGAAGTTCCTGTTTCAGAGGGAGATGAGGCTAAGGCCTTACATAAGAAGATTACAAGCGATCTCGACAGGTATGACTCATCGAGGTATGTTTTAATATTTGTCCATGATTAAGTTTATGGTATGTTTGTCTTCATGTTATTACGGTTAGTACAATTTTGATTTTAGATTTGTCGTATCACCTTAACAAAATTATGAATGCATGATAGAAGATATTCATTGGTTAGGGTGTTGACACTTATGATTGTACTAATGCATTATGGTGTTGTATGAGGTTTATGTTGTCTACTAACATGAAAGGTACACCAAGAAAGACAAATCATGTTCTGGTCCAAGAACATATGATCATGATAACATGAGGACAAAGATTCATTCATTGTCATGGATCTCATAGAAGATCCATTTACGAGGTATGTATAACTTGGTTTTGTAATAGTTAACCTATGAGATATACAGGTTACTAGCACAAGTCATTGAAGAAGAACAAGAAGACATCATGTGAGTATGTTAGACATAAATAGCTAGCATGCTAATCCAGGTATGTTTTTCCTATATCAAGATAGAATCCTACCTTGTGTTAGGATCTTATACTGTTGTTGATAATGATTATTCATGATGGTATAGGTTTGAATAATCACAGGTTTTATGCATTTTATATCTCTTATCTTGATTGATGATTCAACTAACCTGAAGAGTCATAGGCTTGAGTAATTACAGGTTTAGACATGTTATGTTTCTTATGATTTGACTAACCATAAGAATCCTTGAATGCTAATGCTTATTATTTCTGTTTGAAATGATCATGACTATACATGCTTGAGATTATTGTGTTTTAATAGTATATTAATGAATGTATGATTTTATATGAGATCACAAGGATAACACAATCATGATACTAATAAGCATGCATAGGAACCAAGGATGAATATGAGTTCAAGAACAGGTAATCCAGGAAGCAAAGATCAAGAGGGAGCACACTCCAATTGTTCCTGCAAAGAAAGCAAAGGAGCACACTTCAGTAGCTTCTGCAAGGAGCATATATTCAGAGGGAGTTGAACATCTTTCTACAAAGGTGTAGAAGAAGCTACTTCAGATTATGACTCCAGTATCTCCCGCAAAGAAGCAAAGACTCAGAGGGAGTCCACCCAATGAACAAACAAAGATAAGTATTTTAATTATCATTTCTTACATATGTGTTTGTTTAATTAAAATTGTTCAATGATGTATATGCTCATGTTCCTAGACTTAGGATATGTATTGTGCATATTAGAATAGTTGCATTAATGAACAGTATACTACTAATATACATGGGTAAGTGGCCTATGGCACTGTACAACATTCCATTGCTACTTATCTAGAATGAAACCTCTTTGCTGACATGTTGGAAGTTGTGCACACTCTTAACAATGTTCTGGTAGAGATTGGAAGGCATCTAGAAAGTTACGGGATATGGATAAATGTTGTATTGAAGCATTGGCTAAGATAATTGCATGACTGTATGGCATATTTCTTTATGTGTAAGAATTTCTTCTGAAAACTATGAGATGTTTTCTAATCATGCAATTTAACTTGTTGTGTAGGAAAGATCGTATGCCATCTCCTACAAAAGAAGTACTACAACATTTGTTCAGCAACAAATTATCTATTGAAGATATTGAATATTCCTTGGACAAGGGAAGTATGCATTAGAGATCCTGAAGATGTTCGGGATGATGGACTGCAAGGATATGGCCACACCTATGGCATCGAATCTGAAGCTTCTTTGTGATGCTTCATCTGAGCCAGTTGATGTTTCTATGTATCGTCAGATTATTGGGTCCTTGATGTACCTGACAAACACGAGACCAGATATTTGCTTTGCTGTGAACACATTGAGCCAGTTCCTGACGGATCCGAGGAGTGTTCACCTGGTTGCTGTAAAGCATGTTCTGAGGTACCTGAAGGGTACAGTGGATTATGGGCTCAGATATGAGGCGAATCAAAAGTTTAACCTGCAGGGTTATGTTGATTCAGATTGGGCTGGCAGTGCTGCAGATAGGAAGAACACATCTGGGTGTTGCTTCAGTATGGGATCAGGTGTGATCTCTTGGTTTAGCAGGAAGCAGTCCTGCGTAGCACTGAGTACAGCTGAGGCAGAGTATGTTGCAGCCTGTTCAGCTAGTTGTGAGGCAGTATGGCTACGGAAGCTACTGTCCGAGTTATTTGATCTCCCGTTGGAAGCTACTGGTATCTTCTGTGATAACCAGAGTTGTGTGAAGCTGTCCGAGAACCCAGTGTTTCATGATAGGTCGAAACACATAGAGATCAAATATCACTATATCAGGGATATGGTGCAGAGAGGAGCGGTGAAGCTCCTGTATGTTGCGACGGACGAGCAGATTGCAGATGTGCTGACGAAGCCACTAGCTAGGGTGAAGTTCGAGTACTTCAGAGAGAGGCTTGGCGTTCTTCAGATCGAGGACACTTCGAGGAAGAAGTGATGGACACATTTGCTGAAGCCATTCCAAGCATGTTGGAAGGAGGATCCTTCACATGGCTGTGGATGTAAGCGCTGGATGATGAACATCAGGATGATGTTCTGGTTCTGCTTAGATATGATCAGTTGGATCATTTTTATGTATGTATGTACGCATCATGTTGGATGCTGGATATGATCAGTTGGATCATTTTTATGTATGTATGTACGCATCATGTTGGATGCTGGATATGATCAGTTGGATCATTTTTATGTATGTATGTACGCATCATGTTGATGCTGGATATGATCAGTTGGATCATGTATACGTATTTTGTATATGCATCATGTTGGATGCTTGGACCATGTATCTGTATATGTATCAGGTGGATACATTGTATGATCAGGTGGATCATGTATGGTGATATGTATCATGTATTTGTATTTGTATCAGGTGGATACATTGATGATCAGGAGGATCATGTATGATGATATGTATCAGGTAGATACTTGGTATGCATCAGGTAGATGCATTGATGATCAGGAGGATCATGTATGATGATATGTATCATGTATTTGTATCAGGTGGATACATTGTATGATCAGGAGGATCATGTATGATGATATGTATCAGGTAGATACTTGGTATGCATCAGGTAGATGCATTGATGATCAGGATGATCATAGATGACGAGCTTCAGGATGTTGCTCCAGATGACATGCAGCAGGATGTTGCAGTGATGATCAGGATGATCATAGATGACGAGCTTCAGGATGTTGCTCCAGATGACATGCAGTAGGATGTTGCAGTGATGATCAGGATGATCATAGATGACGAGCTTCAGGATGTTGCTCCAGATGACATGCAGCAGGATGTTGCAGTGATGATCAGGATGATCATAGATGACGAGCTTCAGGATGTTGCTCCAGATGACATGCAGCAGGACGTTGCAGTGATGATGATCAGGATGATCATGGATACATCAGGATGATGTATGGTGAGTATCAGGTTGATACTCTGTGGCCGTGGATCAGGTTGTGCAGATGAGCATGTAATTCGGTGCCCTGGGAGATTTGCAGATGGTCTTTCGAGGTTTTGCCTATGGCATGTAATTCGGTGCCCTGGGACATCTGGCAAATGCTCTTTCGAGGTTTTGCTCTGGGAGGACATGTAATTCGGTGCCCTGGGAGATCTGCAGATAGTCTTTCGAGGTTTTGCCTATGGCATGTAATTCGGTTCCCTGGGATATCTGGCAGATGCTCTTTCGAGGTTTTGTCCTATGGCATGTAATTCGGTGCCCTGGGAGATCTACAGATAGTCTTTCGAGGTTTTGCCTATGGCATGTAATTCGGTTCCCTGGGATATCTGGCAGATGCTCTTGCGAGGTTTTGCCATGACCACATGTAATTTGTGCCCTAGGAGATCTCAGGTCGGAGTTGTGTACCCGTAACATCCTGAGATGCTCTTGCTAGGTTTTGTGGTGGACCACATGTAATTTGTGCCCTGGGAGATCTTAGGTCGGAGTTGTGTACCCGTAACATCCTAAGATGCTCTTTCGAGGTTTTGTGGTGGGGTCACATGTAATAGCGCCCTGGGAGATCCTACAGGTTGGAGTTGTGTACCCGTAATATCCTGGGATGCTCTTTCGAGGTTTTGTGATGCACGTAAAAGTCCTGAGGATTCCACAGTATGGCCAGTGATGACGAAGACCTGCAGGTGGTGGGCCTACATCCAGTATGAAAAAGGACTGGCTCTGTAGAACTTCCTATGACGAGTAGATTCAGAGATTGATTGAGATAGCAGCAGCAGTGACGATGATGATGACTCGATGACGATTATCTAGTGACGATGATCCAGAGAAGATGACTTGTGCTAGAAGAACTGCGCTGAGAAATACCTTCCTAGTTAAGAGGGAGTGTTGATGTATATGTAACTTCAGAATGTATTTCACATATATGTATATTATATTCCTATAGAGATGGTATTATTCCTCTATAAGGAAGTGTCGTCATTTATATTGTAAGTGTCGTAACTTATACTTGATGGGTTATTAGACCACCTTGTTTGGGGTCGGCCCTGTATAAGTCATGTGGGTCAAAGGGTTATTAGACCACCCTATTGGGGGTCGGCCATGTGGGTCAAAGGGTTATTAGACCACCCTATTGGGGGTCGGCCCACTCAGCATTATGTTATGTGGTTAAGTTCGAGCCTACATGAGTTAGGTAAAAAGGCAAGTCAAGTCAAGTATAAATAGAGTGCGGGAGGCACTCTATTTACTCACTCACTTCACACACATGCTCTCAAGGAGGAGAGGCGCACTTATGGAGGAGGAGGATCTGCTGCTAGGTTATGTATATTTCTTGGTTGGTTGTATCATTGCTCTATCTATCTCTGAGGAAGTTATTGGGGTTTTTCACCTTTATGGTTTTCCCCAAGTAAATCTTTGTGTCTCTTGTGTGCTTGCATTATTGTCTCCATGATTGATATGCTGTAGATATGCTGTACATGTTGTTCTCTCAGTTAAGATCCTAGATCATATTGAAGTAAATTCAGAAAATTTAACAATTTTAGGGTGCAGATTTTAAGAATAGAAGGTGGAAGCCACCTCTTTTCTCTCCCCCTTTCACTCCTACATCAAGGGGGAATCAATCCCTTGAATCTCTCCCCTAATGTGCCCTCCCTCATTAAGCAAGTGTGCCCTCCTCTCTTCTTCTATAAATTGTGGGCAGCCCTCTCATTCCAAACTAGTTAGAGTTGGATTGAGAGTAGGATTGCAATTGTAATTTTTGTTCTATTTTGCATTGGTAATAAAGAAAAGCTTTGGAGGCTAAACTGTGTAGTGCTATCATGTGTAGATCACCATTGTCATGTTGTTCATGAGGTGATTTTGGCTTTGTGTCAATTCTTTGCTTCCTCTGTTCATAGATCTGGCCTTGAAGGATTCCTCCGAATCAATAGGAGTGGAGATTTGTAAGTAAGATTACTTACTCATTTCCATCTTTGATATATATGTTTAGAGGTTGAAGATTTACATGTTAAATAAGTTTATTTGCATGTTATTTTTGTCTTTTTGCATATGTATGTCCAGATCTCACAGGGTTGTTTGCAAGATTGTGATTTAGCTTTCAGGTCGCCAAGCTTGGAGGAGGTGTGGATCTAGTTTGACTCCACTCCATTTCCAACAATATTTCAAGACATTGTCCCTCGGCACTCCACGAAATAGCCTTTTTGGTTGATCTTTCTGGCAACAAGTTTACTCACCTTACTCTTTCTCTCTACTAAAATTAAAATTTATCTTGGTTACCGGTTCTTAAAAGTTTCAGATTTGATTTATTTATCAAGCATATTTAAAAGAATAGATCTGATTTAGTGCATAGATCTAAAAGCTCTTTAATTATTAAAATCTTTTCTTTGGATCTAGGTCTAGGAAAGTATTTTTGAGCAAGTTCTTCAAGTAAATTCAAAGCTTGTTTGAAAGGTTCTTTCTTTGACGTATTTAAAGGTTAAATCAAGCAACTCAAGTGCTTTATTGGCTTCCTTTTTAAGGTTGTCCAAGACCCTAAGAGGGTTGGATTTTTAACCAATTCATCTTAGTCTGTTTTGCTTTAGTTAACTAGTTTTTTAACTTAGAATTTTTTAGCATTTTTCTAATTTGCTCAAGTTACTTCTAAAGTGATTTTGAGCATTTTTGCTACTAATTTTGTTTACTGGTTTTTGTTGCATGACAGCAGAAAATGAGTCTTTGGAGCACTTATTTTGACAAGATTGGACAATCCAAGACTTTCTTGAACCTTACCTTTTCTCCCAAGCTTTTGCCACAAATTTTGAAACCTCTTTCCTCCAAAATTTATAAGGAGAAAGAGGAGTTCTTTTACTTTCAAGTTGGAATTGTAATCTCATAATAATTTTTTTTTGGAAGCGAGCTCATAAAGCTTGCTTCTCAAACCCCAGGGGGGATTGGTGTCGGTTCCTTTTTGTTGTTTGCTTTTCTGTATCATTATTTTTTGCTTTAGATTAGTCTCCTTTTTCTTATTTTGGTTAGTTTAATTTTTCTTGCATGGTTTTTGTAAAGTAACGAACACTAACCCGACATTGCTCTACCGAACTACCCAAGAGAGCTTGCTCGATTGGGGAAAAGATACTCTTTGTCGTAGTAATTAGTCTCACATTTCTTTTTTGCATTTTAGTCTCAATTGGAATAAACAATCTGCCTTCTGTGTATCCTCTTACCCATCGCAGGTTCGCCTTGATCTTTGAGATAACCAAAAGCGGAAGTGTGCACTTTTTAACTTTCCACATGTAATAAAAAACTCACCTTAATAGAAACAACTTCCCCAATATATTACGAAAATCCAGCGTATCAGTCTTTGATATTGTGTGGGCAAATTCTTCAGAGGAAGCAGGAACCACTGGATAGTGACTTCAGGATACCGTTAGACTGCACCCTCGATTGGTGTAGTGTTGAACACCTCCCAGTGACTCTGATCTAGCCCACATTTTCAAGTGCGGAACCACCTTTGTCATAATCCAGACATATTCCCAGTACCTGACGGTATATTAGGAATCCCCTTCCCCTTAATCCACTCATCATCTTAATAAATTAAAACTGACGAAATACACTGCAAAACATTTACTATTTTTTCAGCAGCATTTTGTTATTTTGACTCTATTGGCACTGGTACAATTTATTATCATCATTTGCTTTTAGACAAATATGTTATGAATGCCATATATCTTTTTATGTTGTTGAATACAAATTCCACATTTGCAGTAGCTTGTTTCAGTAATCCATTTCGAAACTCCTAAATAACTTCATATCCACAACTAATAAATAATTGAAGAGCCTTAGAAACTCTTTCATAGGGACTATCACCCTTGGCTTCATTAGGAGTTAGCTTAAACGGAGGACTCAGGATCAGGTGATAGCCCTGACCCGAGACTTTCCCCCAAGGACGCACCTAGTGGCTTGAAGATTTTTGCCACGCTAACCCCCTTTTCCCCGAGGTGTGTATCCGACGGCAACACTACCCATGTCTTGGTTACGCCATTGAGGGCTTATCGAACCAACTCACCGTCCTCAACCTTCTCACCCACTGCCCCCAGCTCATTTCTTACCTGTGTAATCTTGGTAAGATATGTGGCCATGCTCTCATTCTTGGCCATCTTTATACTCTTCAATTTCTCTCTGAGTACCATCTTTATGTTTGCATTGGAACTCTAGTAGAATTTTGTCAAGGCATCCCACATCACAAATATATTGTCCTTAGTAGAGATGTGTGGGATCATATGGTCCTTGATTGCATTAAGGAGGATCGTCTGGGCTTTGATATTCTTCTTTTCATAAGTTGCTTTTGTAGCTGCATCTGTCGGTACTATGATTGGATTTGTGTCTATGCTCTCCACAACATCCCATAGTTCACTCTCTTTCAAAAGTAGTACAATTCTTGCCTTCTGTTGTCCGCCAAGATGGCATGCGTGTTGTTGAAGCCCAAAATGTAACACACCAGCTGGATGACAACTCTCTTAGGAGAGAGGCCAATGTCACCACACTCCTCTCCTCTTCACTTCAGGTTGTCTCTTCTCCAACTCTAGGGGGGTATCCCTAAGATAGGATCACTAAGGCAGGTACGGTGACGGGCAAGGTGAATTTGAAGAGGTTGCCTTAGGAAACGCTTGTAACAGAAATGTATTTGAAATGAGTGATGGAAAGGACGGAAGGATCAATCCTCAAGAAAAAGGCCAGTGCCAGTACCAGAAGGGAACATGGAGTCAAAAAGAGGACTCAAGAAAGCTTTGTGCTTCATAAAAGTGAGATTTGATCTAATACGTTACATAAACAAAGACAAGGTGAATATCAGTATAACCGACTACAGTCTATTACTCCTATGATCTTCTGAAAACACAACGTCAACAAACAACTTGATCCCAAATGTTTGCCCAATGGACTAAAAATAGCCTTCTATGTTAGATCTACTCTACAACTTAAAATGGAAACACGCAGCCATGCGAAGAGAAGCCAAATCTGTCCATAAACCCAGCATGATATTTTTCATTAATTCCCATGGGAAAAGAAGAACTCCCAGAAAGTTTTCCACGATTACAATAAGAGAGGCTGGCCTCTTAAGAAGACCAAAAGCCTTCTCAGAAAATAATAATAAAATAATTGGAAAAAGTGGAATCTCAGATCCACTTTTTCCTCTCCAATTGAATGCATGACCAACTTACTTTATTAAATGGAACTTGAAGTTAGGCTATCCTATGTAACCCAAGACACCCACATGGAGAATCTCAATGTAACATGTGGCTTAAACAAATGTGGAACCTTTAGTTTGTGTAATCGACTGTTTGCTAAGAAACTGTTGAACCTCAAGAAGACATACCAGATACCTCTGTGCTAATCAATCGGCTGCCAAGGAATGGAAATTTCGTGACCATTGTTGCTATGGTGACAAGGACGCGTGGGTTTAACCGTTTCAGGGTTCACATAATCGAAGCGATCCCCAAATAGCTGTCAAGTGCTGCGTGATACGAGCTGCAAGCGATGCCCACAACATCTAACTGGGAGCTGTATTGACTTACACATTTAATAAACCCGAGCCCTGGCATTCGACGGTAATGCTGTAATCGGCTGCCAAAGGAAACTCCATGGCTCAGCTGTCTAAAATCGCGAACCCAACAGATGTGCCTCGATTTTTCAATGATTCACGCTTTTGTCGAGATGGTGGATGAGTGGTTAAAACCGAGTCGAAAGGACCTGTTATCACACAACTTGTAGTTGCCCCTAGAGGTATCCCATCCGGGACGGTAGAGGAGACAGGCAACTAAAGAGGTGACCCAAGAGATGCCACGGTTCCCAATGTAATGCGGGAGTCACGTCAACCGAGGCACTCTTCGCTTTAGGTCAAGGTATAACTAGACCAAGGGGGAGACCCTATACCCCAATCACTGTTGATTGGACCTAAACAAAGGTTTCTAAGGGTAGGTAAGTGATGAGTTACGGAAACCAATGCAAGGCTAAGTGGACCTAAAGGTTAAGGTATGGTTGAAGGTGGTGTGATGGATAATAAGTGTTTCAACCTATGAATGGTTTAGGCCACATGATGGGGTATGATTATTAGGTATAGTACCAATGTGTTTGCACAAATGGGTCTAGTTTCTTGGGAAGTGTGAAATGGTTCTAGATGGACCCACAAGGTGAAGTTAGGTGTGAGGGTGGTACTATAGGTTAGATCTAGGATAAATTTATAAGTTAGAGTTGGTTCTAGGATTACCCATGTGCTAGATCTAGGGTTGGACACTAATCCCAAGAAGTGCGCCTTGCTTGGAGAAGGACTAGTGCCTTGTTTAGTAGGCTAATGGAGTCAAGAAAGATGTCAAAGTGTAGATCGGGACCCCTAGAAGCCAAGTCAAGTGAAATGGATGTGATCCAATGGTTAGGTCTTACTAGATCTAGGTTTTTGAGTGATGATCAAAAGTGGACCACAATTCCTTAAAACAAGGAATGCAATCCCCAAGGTAGATCGGGGCAAAAGGATAGTCTAGACCTAGGTTTCAAGGCATGGGCATTCCAAATCTACGAAAATCTCCAACACCCACTTCCTAGAAGTGGTCCAACTCAAAACTCCCAAGGGGTGCGACTTTCTCAAGGAGAGGCAAAAAGTGGGTTTGGTGGACCATGCCAAGTCCAATGGCCACCAAAGTGTAGATCCGGGGTGCTAGTACCCCGATCTATGTTCCTTCAAAGTTTCAAATGAATCCAATGGGTAGATCTTGGTAGATCTAGGTTTTAAGGTGCCAAGAAGGTCAAAGGGGGGTTTCAACCCCTCAAAACATGGAGAGATGTCCACAAGGTAGTTTTCACCAAAGTAAGGATATGGGTATGTGTTATCAAGTGTCTAGTTGTCAAATCAAGCGGGATCTCACATACCCACGTGCTAGATCTAGCCCAACAAGCCTCTCTCAAGGAAGTGCGCTTTAGGTCAAGGAGAGCTTTTTGTCTTAGAAAATGGGTCAATTCTTAGCCAATCACCACCAAACTATATATCCAACTAGGGGTGGATGCTATAGAGGTGGGTTTTCAATATCTTTTCAAATTGAGGGCTAGATCTAAGTAGATCTAAGAAATACCAAAAACAAGGGTTTTAATTTGATTAGGTTTTTTGTGATCTAGAAATTATGGAAGATTCAAGGAAGAGAAGATCATACCTCTTGGGACATACCTGGATGAAGAGATGAATGCTGGTTGAGACGAGGATTACTTTGCCAAAGATCAAATGGAGAATTGTTGAAGCCCTCTTGCCAAATCGATTTTTCCAAGCCACATGTGATTCCTTCTAACCTGTCAAGCCAAGGAGCAAAGCATCAATTAGTTTAACAAATTGAAGGTAGATGCAAGCAAGAGAGAGAAAAACATAGAATAGTTGACACAAAGGCAAAACCACTCCCTGTCAAACCCAAAAACGACTTCTTCCAAGCTTGAAGGGCAAGCCTCCCCACCAATTCGCACTTGTCAAAGTCGCCCTCTCAACCTGCAAATAAAATATGGCAAATACGCAAGATAGCTACAATAGATCCTCCAGTGCAATGGACAATAGCATTTACAATCGAAACAACCAACATCCACTCCAATCCAAGCATGTACTCCAAAAGATAGAAATTTTATTCCAAGAGCCAAGAGCCAAAAATCTCTAGATGATTTTACAATGAGGGGGTCTCCTCCTTATATAGGATAATAAAGACCAAAACCCTAGATCTCAAAACCACTTTTTGAAATGAGTGGTTGAGATTAAAAGATCTCACAACATAATCAATGGCTAAGATGAATCCATAACATAATATCACATGGATCACTCAACATAACAATAGCGCCCCCACTAAATGGTACAATAGAGGGTGACGTCATCCCACAAGAGGGGTATAAAGTACAATAATCCACCTCATGATGACTAGGACATGATAAAATAAGCACATGGTGGGGCTAGGAGGTATAAATCCTTGCTAGCTCACCCCAAGGCACAATGAAATAATAAAAATATGTCCAATATAATAATAATGACCAAAACTGTCCTCAGAATCCATGACAGTCGAGCAGTAAATGTCCTCCTGTGATCAATCTGGGGATACCCACATGGTGAAAAATGACTGGAAGATAGTGAGATCAACCTGGAAGACCTCTGTGAAAACCAAATGCCAAAACCTTGCCTCAATTGCCCAAATCGATTTCCTCAGTGACCACTTTATCCCATTTTTTAACTGCCTCGGGAACTGTGAAAGTGCCAAAACTGCCTCCTAGGGTGCTAGCGCTGTCCATCTGAGCCCACCAGGCTCTCCGGGAGGGGGGATAAATGGTAATAACAAGTGGCTGGACCACCCCCTCCATCATCAGCGCCCTAGGTGAACTGGCCTCTCGGGGCCCCTGCTGCTCAGGCTGGGAAATCAGCCCCAAATCTGGTCAACAAGTGTAAAACTGCATCAATCACTGTCAGAAGTGCCCGGAACTGAAAGATAAGTGTCTCAATGGATCCAGAAGACCCAAATCCACTAGGAATGAGTACTCATACACCCTGGGTTGCCCTAATGGGCCAGCTGTAGGGTCCACCATATATGGACAATGTATAATCTGCTGATCTGTAATAATAATAACCTGCTGAACTGGATCAAACATCATCTGTATCATATGTCCATCATATGATATCATCATCAAACATGTGGGACCATAAATCATCACCAATAATCATCATACATGGTCCACATCATCACGGATCCCAAGAATATATATAATCAAGGATAAATCACATCAGTAGACTAAGACAATGCTTCTTTAATCACTTCATAGCTAAGCTCAAAGTATAAATTCCATTCAGTGGCATTAATCAAGTTAACATATTCCGTGATAATATAAAATTACTTGCACCCTAGTTCAAATGACAACCTTACCCATTGGACATGGTCAAACTGCTAGTGAAGGATGAAGGCTAGGAGCAAGGTTGGGCCAAGGGTTTGACTTGTCTAACTTGACTCAAAAATACTTTGGACTGGGAGAAGGGGGAAGCTACAAACTCTGTGCTGGACAAAAGAACAAGGGGGATGGCTGTGCCTCACAAATGGATAAGTTGTTTAGAGAGTGCTTATTCAACTTAGGCATCATGTCTACATCAAGTTGATCCAAGTTCATTAGGATCATTCAATTTATTTCCATGGCCTTTTTGGCCTACATAACCCTTCGGATTTCAGATGTGCTGAGAAGCACAACTAGTTGCAGCTTGCATCCAGGGCATGTTTTTTATATATTCACAAGGTCAGCAATTGTTTAGATATAGCTTTTAAGAACTATTGCTTTTTGGACCTTTCTTATACTCTTCGAGGAGTATTTTTAGCTTTTCATTGCTCTTGCCCTTTTTTTTTGTTTCCATGGGCGAATTTATTTAGTTTCCACAGGTAGAACATGAGCTTTCAGTTTTAGCCAACAACATCTCAAGTGACTAGGGGGAGTTCGAGCCAAGGCCTACAATCCAACTCACCAAAGGCAAGTTCTGTCACCAACTCAGAGCCGAGACACTGAATAAACAGGGATGCGGTCCAAACACAGAGGTAGAAAAATGGGGAAGTCCTCAGTATCAGAAAGTCAAATGAGACATGTCAGGGTTTAAAGTCAAACAGGAAGGCCATGTATGGATGGAGACAAGTGAATATGGAGCCTACACTAGCAGACAACTGGTGTCGGGAAAGACCATGTTTATGTAAGGTGAGATACCAGTAAGTTTTGTTAAATGACCTAAAAGTGCAAGCAATTGTCCATTTTATGATTTACAGTTCATTTTAAGTAGTTTGCCACATTAGGAATAATATACCAAGCACATGCTATAATCATGACTAAATCAACAAGCTAATAATCCACAGTCAGTGAGAACATATCCATAGATCATACAACATCATCATAATAGCAATCATCATGCATCATCTGAAACACTGCTGAAGTATATCTCTAGGCACTGAACTGAAACTGTAATGGGATAAGTGGTCACATCAGTCATCAAATCTGAACTCTCTAGGCTCAGCCTTGACACAAGGTCATACAATATCTGAATAATGTACTGCTCTGATCATGAGTGATCCAATATACATATAGCCATGCTCTGGAATAAATGAAGCTCTGGAATGTGCAGATATCTGCTGTACAAGAATAGTAGCCCTGCTACTATGGTGTGATAACAGGACCTTCTCCAGCCATGGCCGGTGTCTCAAAATGTTAACAGAAACATGGCGTGACTCGGCTGTTTAATAAAATTGTGGATCCAGGCTTTTGTTGTGCTTTGAAACCGAGCTATTGGCGTTTGAAAGTAAATCTAGCTGCCGATGCGACGTGATTGTTGTGATCTCCAGCGTTGAAATGTAACTCTGTATCACTTATTACATGACCTCTGGCGCTCATACCTTATTTGACTTAAAATTTTAAACTCTGCACCAAACGTTCGGCCGCTAATGAAGACAGAATGTTCCTGTCACCGGCACCCCCAATCAACGCAGGCAGCAGTTCTTGCCTCAAAATTTAAACGACTGTGAATCATTAAAAAAGGCTCACGGTGGCTGCCAATGGCGTGACTTCCACCGATGAATTGTCTTCGAAACTCTGAGTGAACAGCTGCACTGGTGTGACTTGTATCTTTTAAATGAAACTCGAACTCTGGGCAGTGGGTGCTGTCATGTGTTCAAAGCTATGGCGGTGTCCAGATCGTCTCATTTGAAAACTTGAGCTCTGATAGTTGAATGTAACTCAATGCATAAAAATTTCAGCATCCGATATATCTCAGTCTGGAGAAACGCAATCACATGCTTTTGCAAAATTTGAAAACGATGCAAACCTCCAACCGTGCTCTGTTCGTGCATGGAAAGGCATCCCTGTTTTCGATATGGATACACAAACTCTTTTGTCATTTTGATATATTTACATTTCATTATTCCTGCTGGGCCACCCTTGAATCCAAACAAAGTGTTGTCTTTTAGTGTTATTTTGGACACAATCTGCTGGAGATTCGAGCAAATAAAAGGCATTCTCCAATTCTGTCTCTCTGGACACAATCTTGTTGGCTGCGTTAATCCATGGACATTGTCACAATCAATTGATATATGAGTAGCTTGTTCTTTTAATTCTGCATCTGAACTTCTCAAATTTTCTTGCAATAAACTTAAGCTCTGTTTGCATATTAAATTTCTCCTCAGCTATTTCTTCCTTGAATTTAGCAGCTGCAAGTTGTTCCAGCAAAAATGCCTCCCACATTCTGATTTCAAGAGCCTGTAGAACCTTCAGATGCTCATATTCATTAGTCTTTTTCTCTTGAATTCCTGCAGCAGATGATCAAAACGATCAGCCTCCTGAAAACATATTAAATCTGATCCCAATCGACAGTAAGGCACATTGCAAAGTAGTTAATGCTCACAAGTTCCTTTATCTTGACACTTTCAATCGCCTGAACTTCATCCTCGAACTTTCTAGATAATAAGTTTGTTAAGCCACCATCAGAATCAGCTGGTAGAAGATGAGGTTGTATGTTCCCTTTCCCCGGTCTCCATTTGATATCAAAATTTTCTGAAGTTTTGAACTGCTGAAGAGACTTGAGGCGTGCTTTGTCATGAATTGAGAATAGAGATAAAGTTTAAACATGACAAGGCTGAGAACTTTCTTGCAAACCATAGGTTACTGTTGCTGTGGATACCCCTGCCAATACAGGGGGTAACATCTGGCTCCATATGGGGACATGTGCTCAACTTGTGAGTGCATGAGAACCTCAGCATCTCTGAGCATTCGCAGACCATTTGAAAGAGAGGCACAGTGCGGTTAGGATGGCTTGATTCACATCCCAGAATCACGCATTTATTATAAAACAGAATTGCAAAAAAGACAAAATAACTAACAGCAGCATATGCTCATGTGAGCTTTATTTTCTCCTACCTACCCTAACTTAACACAAGACAAGAACCAGTTAAGTGTATGCCCATAACCAGTGGAGCCATCTCAACTCCTCATCTCTGCTATTTTTCTTTTCTTCATGCTTGGTCATAGATAGAAATGATGACAGAGTCACCATAAAACAGAGATGTTTTAGAATTTGCTCATGAATCTGTAACAACAGGCTGTTAGGATATAAAAAACCATCAAATTCTTGGCAGAAAAAATCATGACCTGTGCAAGAATTTTCTATCCATTGATGGATGGGACTTATATAGTAACCTCTATCACAAAACTGCTCCGGCTGGTCTGTAAAATAACCATTGCTATCTTCATCAATGAAGCTGAACTGAGGTAGATTAGGATCTTCCTCATGCAGCTGTTCATGAACCTGGGGCAGCTTCTCTTCCAGCTGATTTCTGCCATCCCAAAAACTTTCATAAGGCAGATCAATGATAATCTACTCATGTTGATCTGCAAAACAACTATCTCCATTAATGATGTGAACTTGTGGCAGATCTACTTCTTCATCATGAAGCTGTTCAGGAATGACACATATCTAAGGCAGCTCCATATCTTCAATGGCAATATCAGGCAGCATTTCAGTGTTATCTTCGACCAAGGGCCCTTGTAGTGGTTCCTCAATCGGATTATCCATGATACTTTCTCCAAGCTGCCCTCTTTGACCTTCAACATGTTCTTCAAACTATTGCTCTTTTTGTGCAATGTGGACCCTAGGGATGAGGGCGTCGTACTCTCTAGCAAGTTGTTCAATCTCAATGACAGTTCCATCATGCCAGCGGAGGAGAAACCTTTCTAAAAACTCTGCCAATGAATCTATGGATTCATTCAGAAGACCATAGAACCAATTGTCTGCATCCCCTTCCAAAGTGAAAGCAAAAATGACCATAAGGTCATCCTCACAATAAACATTTAAATCAACCATCAATTTGCAGTAAGAGGCAGTGTGATAGATCGCTGAAACATCATCATTTCCATGGAACTTTGGGATAATGTTATGTACTGTTTTACAGTCATAGCAGTCATTAGGAAATCCACGGATATTTGAGAAATTTAGCGCAGCGCAAGCTTCGCGCAGAGTAGTTTCGTGCAGAAGATTATGCGGTTTTTCTTTATCATCATCCATAAATCAAATAATGAGGCAATAAATCTGAAACATAGTCATACCTCATGCCAAATTGTGGAGTCGCCAAGGTGAGCTTGAAAGCTTTCCAATGAGTGTGCTCACCTCTACACCCAATAGGATCTTTAAATTTGCAAAAGTACAAGGGCTCGCCATGTGAGAGGAAGAATCTGCAATATAATCTCCCACAAATGTCGTCAACGAAGCATAGTCTTCAAATTTCGAGAACTGGACTTTGTCCTCGGCAGCGGCGCCAAAAATGTTGTCCGCCAAGATGGCATGCGTGTTGTTGAAGCCCAAAATGTAACACACCAGCTGGATGACAACTCTCTCAGGAGAGAGGCCAATGTCACCACACTCCTCTCCTCTTCGCTTCAGGTTGGCTCTTCTCCAACTCTAGGGGGGTATCCCTAAGATAGGATCGCTACGGCAAGTACGGTGACAGGCAAGGTGAATTTGAAGAGGCTGCCTTAGGAAACGCTTGTAACAGAAATGTAGTTGAAATGAGTGATGGAAAGGACGGGAGGATCAATCCTCAAGAAAAAGGCCAGTGCCAGTACCAGAAGGGAACATGGAGTCAAAAAGAGGACTCAAGAAAGCTTTGCGCTTCATAAAAGTGAGATTTGATCTAATATGTTACATAAACAAAGACGAGGAGAATATCAGTATAACCGACTACAGTCTATTACTCCTATGATATTCTGAAAACACGTCAACAAACAACTTGATCCCAAATGTTTGCCCAATGGACTAAAAATAGCCTTCTATGTTAGATCTACTCTACAACTTAAAATGGAAACACGCAGCCATGCGAAGAGAAGCCAAATCTGTCCATAAACCCAGCATGATATTTTTCATTAATTCCCATGGGAAAAGAACTCCCAGAAAGTTTTCCACGATTACAATAAGAGAGGCTGGCCTCTTAAAAAGACCAAAAGCCTTCTCAGAAAATAATAATAAAATAATTGGAAAAAAGTGGGATCTTAGATCCACTTTTTCCTCTCCAATCGAATGCATGACCAACTTACTTTATTAAATGGAACTTGAAGTTAGGCTATCCTATGTAACCCAAGACACCCACATGGAGAATCTCAATGTAACATGTGGCTTAAACAAATGTGGAACCTTCAGTTTGTGTAATCGGCTGTTTGCTAAGAAACTGTTGAACCTCACGAAGACATACCAGATACCTCCGTGCTAATCAATCGGCTGCCAAGGAATGGAAATTTCATGACCACTGTTGCTATGGTGACAAGGACGCGTGGGTTTAACCATTTTAGGGTTCACATAATCGAAGCGATCCCCAAATAGCTGTCAAGTGCTGCGTGATACGAGCTGCAAGCGATGCCCACGACATCTAACTGGGAGCTGTATTGACTTACACATTTAATAAACCCGAGCCCTGGCGTTCGACGGTAATGTTGTAATCGGCCGCCAAAGGAAACTCCATGGCTCAGCTGTCTAAAATCGCGAACCCAACAGATGTGCCTCGATTTTTCAATGATTCACGCTTTTGTCGAGATGGTGGATGAGTGGTTAAAACCGAGTCGAAAGGACCTCCTCCAGCCATGGCCGGTGTCTCAAAATGTTAACAGAAACATGGCGTGACTCGGCTGTTTAATAAAATTGTGGATCCGGGCTTTCGTTGTGCTTTGAAACCGGGCTATTGGCGTCTGAAAGCAAATCTAGCTGCCGATGCGACGTGATTGTTGTGATCTCCAGCGTTGAAATGTAACTCTGTATCACTTATTACATGACCTCTGGCGCTCATACCTTATTTGAATTAAACTTTTAAACTCTGCACCAAACGTTCGGCTGCTAATGAAGATGGAATGTTCTTGTCACCGACACCCCCAATCAACGCAGGTAGCGGTTCTTGCCTCAAAATTTAAACGACCGTGAATCATTAAAAAAGGCTCGCAGTGGCTGCCAATGGCGTGACTTCCACCAATGAATTGTCTTCGAAACTCTGAGTGAACAGCTGCACTGGTGTGACTTGTATCTTTTAAATGAAACTCGAACTCTGGGCAGTCGGTGCTGTCATGTGTTCAAAGCTATGGCGGTGTCTGGATCGTCTCGTTTGAAAACTTGAGCTCTGATAGTTGAATGTAACTCAATGCATAAAAATTTCAGCATCCGATATATCTCAGTCTAGAGAAACGCAGTCACATGCTTTTGCAAAATTTGAAAACGATGCAAACCTCCAACCGTGCTCTATTCGTGCATGGAAAGGCATCCCTGTTTTCGATAGGGATACACAAAGTCTTTTGTCATCTTGATATATTTACATTTCATTATTCCTGCTGGGCCACCCTTGAATCCAAAGAAAGTGTTGTCTTTGAGTGTTATTTTGGACACAATCTGCTGGAGATTCGAGCAAATAAAAGGCATTCTCCAATTCTGTCTCTCAGGACACAATCTTGTTGGCTGCGTTAATCCATGGAAATTGTCACAATCAATTGATATATGAGTAGCTTGTTCTTTTAATTCTGCATCTGAACTTCTCAAATTTTCTTGCAATAAACTTAAGCTCTGTTTGCATATTAAATTTCTCCTCAGCTATTTCTTCCTTGAATTTAGCAGTTGCAAGTTGTTCCAGCAAAACCGCCTCCCACATTCTGATTTCAACAGCCTGTAGAACCTTCAGATGCTCATCTTCATTAGTCTTTTTCTCTTGAATTCCTGCAGCAGCTGATCAAAACGATCAGCCTCCTGAAAACATATTAAATCTGATCCCAATCGACAGTAAGGCACATTGCAAAGTAGTTAATGCTCACAAGTTCCTTTATCTTGACACTTTCAATCACCTGAACTTCATCCTCGAACTTTCTAGATAATAAGTTTGTTAAGCCACCATCAGAATCAGCTGGTAGAAGATGAGGTTGTATGTTCCCTTTCTCCGGTCTCCATTTGTTATCAAAATTTTCTGAAGTTTTGAACTGCTGAAGAGACTTGAGGCGTGCTTTGTCATGAATTGAGAATAGAGATAAAGTTTAAACATGACAAGGCTGAGAACTTTCTTGCAAACCATAGGTTACTGTTGCTGTGGATACCCCTGCCAATACAGGGGGTAACATCTGGCTGCATATGGGGACATGTGCTCAACTTGTGAGTGCATGAGAACCTCAGCATCTCTGAGCATTCGCAGACCATTTGAAAGAGAGGCATAGTGCGGTTAGGATGGCTTGATTCACATCCCAGAATCACGCATTTATTATAAAACAGAATTGCAAAAAAGACAAAATAACTAACAGCAGCATATGCTCATGTGAGCTTTATTTTCTCCTACCTACCCTAACTTAACACAAGACAAGAACCAGTTAAGTGTATGCCCATAACCAGTGGAGCCATCTCAACTCCTCATCTCTGCTATTTTTCTTTTCTTCATGCTTGGTCATAGATAGAAATGATGACAGAGTCACCATAAAACAGAGATGTTTTAGAATTTGCTCATGAATCTGTAACAACAGGCTGTTAGGATATAAAAAACCATCAAATTCTTGGCAGAAAAAATCATGACCTGTGCAAGAATTTTCTATCCATTGATGGATGGGACTTATATAGTAACCTCTATCACAAAACTGCTCCAGCTGGTCTGTAAAATAACCATTGCTATCTTCATCAATGAAGCTGAACTGAGGTAGATTAGGATCTTCCTCATGCAGCTGTTCATGAACCTGGGGCAGCTTCTCTTCCAGCTGATTTCTGCCATCCCAAAAACTTTCATAAGGCAGATCAATGATAATCTACTCATGTTGATCTGCAAAACAACTATCTCCATTAATGATATGAACTTGTGGCAGATCTACTTCTTCATCATGAAGCTGTTCAAGAATGACACATATCTAAGGCAGCTCCATATCTTCAATGGCAATATCAGGCAGCATTTCAGTGTTATCTTCGACCAAGGGCCCTTGTAGTGGTTCCTCAATCGAGTTATCCATGATACTTTCTCCAAGCTGCCCTCTTTGACCTTCAACATGTTCTTCAAACTATTGCTCTTTTTGTGCAATGTGGACCCTAGGGATGAGGGCATCGTACTCTCTAGCAAGTTGTTCAATCTCAATGACAGTTCCATCATGCCAGCAGAGGAGAAACCTTTCTAGAAACTCTGCCAATGAATCTATGGATTCATTCAGAAGACCATAGAACCAATTGTCTGCATCCCCTTCCAAAGTGAAAGCAAAAATGACCATAAGGTCATCCTCACAATAAACATTTAAATCAACCATCAATTTGCAGTAAGAGGCAGTGTGATAGATCGCTGAAACATCATCATTTCCATGGAACTTTGGGAGAATGTTATGTACTGTTTTACAGTCATAGCAGTCATTAGGAAATCCACGGATATTTGAGAAATTTAGCGCAGCGCAAGCTTCGCGCAGAGTAGTTTCGTGCAGAAGATTATGCGGTTTTTCTTTATCATCATCCATAAATCAAATAATGAGGCACTAAATCTGAAACATAGTCATACCTCATGCCAAACTGTGGAGTCGCCAAGCTGAGCTTGAAAGCTTTCCAATGAGTGTGCTCACCTCTACACCCAATAGGATCTTTAAATTTGCAAAAGTACAAGGGCTCGCCATGTGAGAGGAAGAATCTGCAATATAATCTCCCACAAATGTCGTCAACGAAGCATAGTCTTCAAATTTCGAGAACTGGACTTTGTCCTCGGCAGCGGCGCCAAAAATGTTGTCCGCCAAGATGGCATGCGTGTTGTTGAAGCCCAAAATGTAACACACCAGCTGGATGACAACTCTCTCAGGAGAGAGGCCAATGTCACCACACTCCTCTCCTCTTCGCTTCAGGTTGGCTCTTCTCCAACTCTAGGGGGGTATCCCTAAGATAGGATCGCTAAGGAAAGTACGGTGACAGGAAAGGTGAATTTGAAGAGGCTGCCTTAGGAAACGCTTGTAACAGAAATGTATTTGAAATGAGTGATGGAAAGGACGGGAGGATCAATCCTCAAGAAAAAGGCCAGTGCCAGTACCAGAAGGGAACATGGAGTCAAAAAGAGGACTCAAGAAAGCTTTGCGCTTCATAAAAGTGAGATTTGATCTAATATGTTACATAAACAAAGACGAGGAGAATATCAGTATAACCGACTACAGTCTATTACTCCTATGATATTCTGAAAACACGTCAACAAACAACTTGATCCCAAATGTTTGCCCAATGGACTAAAAATAGCCTTCTATGTTAGATCTACTCTACAACTTAAAATGGAAACACGCAGCCATGCGAAGAGAAGCCAAATCTGTCCATAAACCCAGCATGATATTTTTCATTAATTCCCATGGGAAAAGAACTCCCAGAAAGTTTTCCACGATTACAATAAGAGAGGCTGGCCTTTTAAAAAGACCAAAAGCCTTCTCAGAAAATAATAATAAAATAATTGGAAAAAAGTGGGATCTTAGATCCACTTTTTCCTCTCCAATCGAATGCATGACCAACTTACTTTATTAAATGGAACTTGAAGTTAGGCTATCCTATGTAACCCAAGACACCCACATGGAGAATCTCAATGTAACATGTGGCTTAAACAAATGTGGAACCTTCAGTTTGTGTAATCGGCTGTTTGCTAAGAAACTGTTGAACCTCACGAAGACATACCAGATACCTCCGTGCTAATCAATCGGCTGCCAAGGAATGGAAATTTCATGACCACTGTTGCTATGGTGACAAGGACGCGTGGGTTTAACCATTTCAGGGTTCACATAATCGAAGCGATCCCCAAATAGCTGTCAAGTGCTGCGTGATACGAGCTGCAAGCGATGCCCACGACATTTAACTGGGAGCTGTATTGACTTACACATTTAATAAACCCGAGCCCTGGCGTTCGACGGTAATGTTGTAATCGGCCGCCAAAGGAAACTCCATGGCTCAGCTGTCTAAAATCGCGAACCCAACAGATGTGCCTCGATTTTTCAATGATTCACGCTTTTGTCGAGATGGTGGATGAGTGGTTAAAACCGAGTTGAAAGGACCTCCTCCAGCCACGGCCGGTGTCTCAAAATGTTAACAGAAACGTGGCGTGACTCGGCTGTTTAATAAAATTGTGGATTCGGGCTTTCGTTGTGCTTTGAAACCGAGCTATTGGCGTCTGAAAGCAAATCTAGCTACCGATGTGACGTGATTGTTGCGATCTCCATCGTTGAAATGTAACTCTGTATCACTTATTACATGACCTCTGGCGCTCATACCTTATTTGAATTAAACTTTTAAACTCTGCACCAAACGTTCGGCCGCTAATGAAGATGGAATGTTCCTATCACCGACACCCCCAATCAACGCAGGTAGCGGTTCTTGCCTCAAAATTTAAACGACCGTGAATCATTAAAAAAGGCTCGCAGTGGCTGCCAATTGCGTGACTTCCACCAATGAATTGTCTTCGAAACTCTGAGTGAACAGCTGCACTGGTGTGACTTGTATCTTTTAAATGAAACTCGAACTCTGGGCAGTCGGTGCTGTCATGTGTTCAAAGCTATGGCGGTGTCTGGATCGTCTTGTTTGAAAACTTGAGCTCCGACAATTGAATGTAACTCAATGCATAAAAATTTCGGCATCCGATATATCTCAGTCTAGAGAAACGCAGTCACATGCTTTTGCAAAATTTGAAAACGATGCAAACCTCCAACCGTGCTCTATTCGTGCATGGAAAGGCATCCCTGTTTTTGATAGGGATACACAAAGTCTTTTGTCATCTTGATATATTTACATTTCATTATTCCTGCTGGGCCACCCTTGAATCCAAAGAAAGTGTTGTCTTTGAGTGTTATTTTGGACACAATCTGCTGGAGATTCGAGCAAATAAAAGGCATTCTCCAATTCTGTCTCTCAGGACACAATCCTGTTGGCTGCGTTAATCCATGGACATTGTCACAATCAATTGATATATGAGTAGCTTGTTCTTTTAATTCTGCATCTGAACTTCTCAAATTTTCTTGCAATAAACTTAAGCTCTGTTTGCATATTAAATTTCTCCTAAGCTATTTCTTCCTTGAATTTAGCAGCTGCAAGTTGTTCCAGCAAAATCCCCTCCCACATTCTGATTTCAACAACCTGTAGAACCTTCAGATGCTCATATTCATTAGTCTTTTTCTCTTGAATTCCTGGAGCAGCTGATGAAAACGATTAGCCTCCTGAAAACATATTAAATCTGATCCCAATCGCCAGTAAGGCACATTGCAAAGTAGTTAATGCTCACAAGTTCCTTTATCTTGATACTTTCAGTCGCCTGAACTTCATCCTCAAACTTTCTAGATAATAAGTTTGTTAAGCCAGCATCAGAATCAGCTGGTAGAAGATGAGGTTGTATGTTCCCTTTCCCTGATCTCCATTTGATATCAAAATTTTCTGAAGTTTTGAATTGCTGAAGAGACTTGAGGCGTGCTTTGTCATGAATTGAGAATAGAGATAAAGTTTAAACATGACAAGGCTGAGAACTTTCTTGTAAACCATAGGTTATTGTTGCTGTGGATACCCCTGCCAATACAGGGGGTAAAACCTTCTAAGCGTTGAAGTTCGAAGCCCCATCCAACTTATCCTCTACTCTCAAACTGGTAGCCATAAGCTCTGAACTGGCAGAGAACTGAAACCAGAGTATGAAAAGAACCAAGAACCTCTCTCGGTCACAGATCTGGCCTCTCCTCGCATAGATCTGATTGATCTATCTCAGATCTATCGACCAAAATCATAGATTTAATAGATCTGACCTCTACAACCACAGATCTGAACTTTGTTATTCAGATCTGGTAGATCTGGTCTCTATCACACTGATCTAATGTCTGTTGTCCGCCGAGATGCACACCAGCAGCAGAAATCTTTCGAAAGTTGTTCCCTCACTACAAGTGGGGAGGGTGTGGCCTTGGGGGCAAGCAATGAGCTAGGTACTGTCACCTAAATCCCAGCTCCTCCGTTTAGGCAAACTCCTAACGAAGCCAAGGGGGGTTGTCCCTACAAAGAGTTGTTTATGGCTCTTGTGTTTTTAGTGTTTTTATGGTGTATGGATGCGACTGGGTGTTGTTTAGGAGTTTTTTGAGACGATCAAAGATTTACAATAACTAAATAAATAATCAAAGTAACAATTTCAAGATATGTAGATGCACAACCACTTGAGGAACTTAAGTACAAGACACTCACGATATAATATAGAAATTAAATGACAAGTGCTCCAGATATATATTAAGCAAATAAATGGTGTCAAGGACCAGTGCCTTATGGAGTCAAAAGTCTTGAGTGCTTGGGTTGCTTGATACAAGAGTTCGAAGGTACGTTTGTGAGATCGTTTTGCAATTGTTCTTGGTAAATGTTATTGTAAATTTTAATGATGATCTTGTTTTAGGTGTCCTGGAAAGCTAACCGGAAGAAGTACTCTAGGTGGCCCCGTTCAAGGACATGATAGACCGGCCTGGATCACAAACTAGGTGTTCAGGGAACTTAACCAGCCACAGTGTCCGAGGTTGGGTTGCTTGGCGCCCTCACTAGGAGTTCCCCACTTTTGAGTACTTATTGAACAACGTCGGTTCATTGGTTATGGGTGAAAATTTTATTATGGTTTGAATCTTGCAAGATTCGGAAACCAACACCGTTTCTGAGTATTCCAACCCCTTTCAAGGTTGGCCAGAGCATACATGGCGTGGAGAAACGAGTAAATTCAAATTTTATTATGGGGAAAATGAGTTGCGAATTTTAGTTAGAGCACACAGAAACCTCTCCGACAGAAAGTGCTCTTGACTTGTCTTATGACAGAGGTTCAAGAGGCTTAACTAATCTACATGCAAATGCAATGCCACAATGCTCTCCGATAGAGAGTGCTCTTGACTTGTCTTATGGTTCAAGTGACTTTGGTTCCTTTTAATGATAGACCAATTATATCAAGAAACACAATAATAATATCAATGAATTGAAAAGCTAATCTAACAATTAGTATGCTAAATGAAAAGGTAAACTAAGCTAAACAATTAATTTCTATTTGCAAAATTGAACCAATCTAAGCAATTTATTGTTCTAGTGCAAAAATGAAGCTACTCTAAAGAGTGAAACCAAACACACCAAGAACACTACAAACTTCCCCAAATGGGGGAAGTTGGATGTGGGGGATTAAAAACCCTACTTATGAACTTTATTAAACAAGTACAAATGCCTTTGGGAATTTAGCCCTTGAAAAGGACTTTGAGAGAAATAAACAAGAAGAAAAATAACAAGCTGTCAAGAGCTTTTACAAAGGAGAGTGTATGGTTTTGTCTTCTTGGTTCAAATCTTCTTATGCTTTGGATCTCTTCTTTGGTTTTGTACTTCTCCCAATATTCTTGGTTCTTCTTCAAAGTACCTATCACAATGGATCAAACTTCAAGCACCCATATGCATTAGTCAAAAAACAATTAAAACAAAACTTAAGGTCTAATCTAGAAATTGAAATCTAAGATGCAAGCCTAACTTTCAAATGAGATCTAATGCTAACTATCAAAATGAAACTAAATGCAAGAGCTAGAATGATGAACTAAGATCTAAGCTATGCAAAAATATTACAAGTTTTTAAAAGTTTCTTGAAGATTTTTTTAAAAGGGTAAAGGCAAGCAAGGGGACAAACGAAAGGAGGCCCAAACTAGCAAGGAAGAGGAGCAAAAGGGATCTAGGAGAGGAGGGACGAGAGCTAGAAAGGGAAGGAAAACGAAAGTTGAAGGGAAGAGAAATGAAAGTTGAAGGGAAGGTTGAGATGGGAGGAAGAAGGTTAAGAAAAGTGAAGTAAAGGCTGCAAAAAGTAGGAGAAAGGGAGCTGTAAAAGGAGAGAAAGAGGGCAGCAAACAGTGAAGTATTGGTGGCTGCAAACAGTGAGATAAAACAGTCCACAAAGAGGGGAAGAAAGAGGCTGAAAAATGAGAGAAGAGAGGGCAGAGAACAGAGAAGATAGAGGGCTGTAAAAAAGGTAAAGATGGGCTACAAAACAGAGTTGGGACAGCCAATAAAAAGGAGGAAAACAACGAACAAAGAGAGAAAGAGAGGCCAAAGAGTAGGAAAAAGTGGTTTAGGGCTTCTTAATGTAACCAAGTAACCAGTGAGTTTTTTTTAAAAAGTAGCTTGTTGATGAGATAATTGAGAAGGAGCTTCTTTTAGCCCTCTTAAGATCAAAGACTTGAGGTTTGTAGATCCTGCAAACACAATTGAGTTAGATCAATCTTGAAGGTGAAGGATGGGCTCAATGCAACTGAGGTCTTGCCCTTCTCCACTTTAGCAACACCTAATCACAAAGCAAACCTCAACCAACAAGTGAGAATGAACCAAAAATGCTAGTATGCTCAGAAAACTAAGTCTAAATCAACATTTCGTACAACTGAATACTCATGTCCATCTAGATCTTTAATAAACTTAACATAAACAACCAACTTGACAACAGCAAATGGCTATTCTATTGTGCTTCACGGGCCTTCACAAGCTAGCAATTTTCAAACCTAAACACTATGCAAAAATTGAGAGATGAGTTAGAGAAGATGTCACCTCAACAAGAGATGAAATCACATCAAGAAGTGAGAGCTCATGGACCTCCAAAGTCGAAATCTTTATTCAATACTAAGCAAAGCTATTACAATTTCTCCAGAGTAATCTTACTTGCAATTATCCATCCTAAGAGAGAGCAAAGCACCTCTCTTTATACAAAACTACAAGCCCAAACACCTAATTCGAATTGGCATGGGAGAGAGCCAATGGCACAATAGACACAATTCGAATCCCAATCAAGATCCAATCACAATCGAGTTTGGAGTGTAGATCCACCAGTTAACTCGTGTTTGAAGTAATGGTGAGTGGGGAGGTGGCCTCCACCTTGGCAAGGCGCCCCCCACTCCAACATAGGAAGCTCCACCATAACATAAGAATATACACCAACCCAATGCGTAAGCTCCAAGTTTATAATACGTGAGCTTCAAAGAGATATGCGTGAGCCACCAAGAGATAACGTGGAGTTGATGTAGGGATAGCTCGAGTTCTTTGAAAGGAGCCAAGCTTGATGTGGCCACAAATTGAGGGATGCGCTTACCATTTAATTAATTGCAACCTCAACCATCCATTAAACCTTTGCCATGTCACTAAATCGTGAATCCCATCCATTGAGCTCCTACGTGAAATGTGAAATCCGTACAACTCAATTTAATTAAAAATTTGACTTTTGTGGCATGGTTTAACATTGCAATGTATTCGTACCTCTCCACAAAAATATTTCCATGTCTTTTCCATAGTTTAAAAATCAACCTTTTTTTATTTTTTTATTTTTGTCTTTATGTGCTTTTATCATTTTATGGCCACTAAATGCCAAAATAATGAAAAACTGCTCCTAGAGACGATGTAATCCCCTGAAACCCTAGAAAATTTGGAGCTAGGGTAAAGAAGACGCTCTGAGCGTCAAAACGAGCCTCCCCACGCCACATTCCGTCTTCGGATGAGGTTTTTATCACAACTTGAAAAAAACCATTTAAACCATTAAAAAATGGTCTAAATTACGGAAAAAATTATTTTCTCGGAATCAAACGAAACACCTAGGGGACCTAGTGCATGTTCATACAACTCAATCGAGATGGCTAACACGTAAAAAATCTTAGACACAAGACTCTAATAACCACCTTAGATTTTGACCACCATGGAAAGTACTCCAACTTTGAGGTTTGAGTGAAAAAATCAGGGATTATACGCCACTGATGAGTAGCGCATAATTCCCAAGGAAAAAACACTCTAGAGTATCCCCCAAATGGCTAAACCTAAGGATAGTCGAGTCTTTTATAAAAGGAACCTGTTTAGACCAAGTTTTTACAAATTCCCCATGGGGGTATGAACATGCAGTTATTACAAATGGGGCAAAACTGCCCTGAAAATGACTTCTGAACTTCTGAACATTGGTGATGAACATTGAACATGTTCATTAAACTGGTGGCTCACAAGAAATTCAACTATTGTACAAAATAGCTCGTAACAATGTCCGAACTGAGTCACCACACAGATTTGGTATACTGCTCACAGATATGAGCGTGAATGATCCCCCTAACCCTTACCAAGGCTCTGATACCATGTTAATTTTTGTCTCAGATGTCACTACTCTATTTGGGAACCCTGAGATCTCAATGATTTGAGTCCCTATAAGCCAAACAAGCCCTACTTCTCTTCGCTAGAGAAGATCACAAACAAAATTGACTTATAACTTAAAGTACTAATAGATCTCTTAACAACTTGATGAAATAATAAGCAATCACACAAATTTGATTCACAAAGTTTACCCTGGAAACCCCAATGGGGGAAACTAGCTTCGATGGGGATTTCTTCTTTCTCGATCCCAGAGCAAAATAAAAGAGAATAGTTACATAAAGCAAATCAGAAAATAGAGTCGAACCTGATGGGTAGAAAACCCTAGATTTGAGGTAGCTGCAACTGCTGCTCTCGGGAAATGCGCCCTTGCTGACTGTTCGAATCTGGATCTCTTTGAAAGACTGTCTCTGCTTGTCTCGGGATGTATTACTACCTCTCTCACCCCTCAACCCTGATTTGATTTGTCAAAGATGAAAGTTTGCAACCTCATTGTAGAATGCCCCCCTCTCTGTGCATGGAAAAGTGCGCCCTCTCTCAGACACTGAGAAGTCACCCTAGCTCAGATCTCAGTCAATCTCCTCTGAGATCGTCACAAATATTCTTCAATCATTGAAGAAGACTTATCCCACAAGTCTCAGCTACCCTAGCCTCAAACTGGATCAACCGCGTCCTCCTCTCCTCAAGAAGTGCGCCCCCTCTCTCAAAACAATCGTCCAAGATCAGAACTTTGAGCAATCTCCTCTGTGATGCTCTCTTTGCCCCCACATTAAATGACAGATAGGTGCCTTTGATCAAGTGAGGATAGTTCCCCTCACTCTCCCTCTCTGCAAATGCGCCTCACTCTCTCAGAAAGTCGCCCACTCTGCATGCACAAGTCACCCTCCTCTCAAACTCTTCCCTCTCTGAGAAATTTGCAGAGTAACCTCATCTAGTGACCTCTTGCCTCCTTATAATAACTCACTGATCAATTAGGGATTTCGAAACCCTAATACGAGTGCATGAAAAAATCCCGCTTTTGCATGCTTTTTAATTAAAAGTTGTGCATGCATGAGGCAGATCACCCTGAAAGGTCCGCATGCATCCATCGTTGGACTCATGCCATCTAGTAGAGTGCATCTCAGCGTATACCCCATCCTGAAGCCTATACTGCAAATGTATCTCCATGCTAGGCATCTGATCATGGAGGACATCTCGAGATACCATTATCTCTAACACTCCCTCTTATCGAGGGAAGTCCAAACACCGATGCCTGGATCCAACAAATCCTTTGTTGTTGACATTGACCCATTTGTCTTGACTGTCACTGTTGCACTCTGATCTGAAGTAACCTGATCCACCTCCATCAATGTAGCCCTTGGAGAAGCCTCTCGCTCTCTCAGGCTCTGTCACTGATACCTGATCTAGACTCCCTATGAATCTCTGTTGTAGCCAATCTTTGAGACTGCCATTAAGCGAATCCATTGACCTGTAAGTAATCTCCCTCTCTCTTTGAACTAACTCAGCTCTCTCCTGAGCTAAGTCCAACTCTGTCATCTCATACCAACTCAATCTTCGGCTGGTACCTGTATGAGCATCATGCTCATCCATCTGATCTGAGTCCAAAGACTCACTGCTTTGTGCCTCATCAACACCATGAGCATCATGCTCATCCATTGGATAAAAGGAATCACTGCTTCGCATCTCATCACCACTGTGAGCATCTCGCTCACCCATTTGCCGTGAGGACTCATTCCTTTGTGCATCATCCCTACTGTGAGTATCTTGCTCCCTGTCATCCTCTGACTCTGATGAAGATGCAGTCAACCAACTAGATGTACCTGTCGTCGGTTGACCTCGAACCATATACTCACCATCAATCTTGTGGCCCATCAAGACTGGATCAACTCCCTCTGGATATGTGAATATGAGATCCCTCAGGAATATAACTGAGTAACCGACATCATCCAATGCTACTATTGAGAGTATACTCCCCCTCAGTCCTGGAATGAATAAGACTCCTGACACCTCCAGGAGTTCTCCAAAGTCTAGGAGAAACCATACCCTACCCACTCCTCTAAAAAAATGCTTAGTCCCCTGTACATCATGAACCATCTGCATAGGAGTGTACACTGTTTTCAAGGAATATGAATGCCTCTCGCATCCCGGTCATGTGACTGCAATGCTTGCAGTCAATCAACCACCTCTCATCAGCCTGAACCTCTGGTTGACTGCTATAATGACCTGAAGCAACTGATGCGAGTGAGAACTCCCTTTCAAATCTCGAGACAAACTCATCTACCTCCTTTGTAGCTGCTACTTGTTCATCCTTTGCCTGTTTGTTCTTCCTGTGAGGGCATTGTCCAACATAGTGCCCATACTCATTGTAGGCAAAGCACTTGACCTTACTCAGGTCCTTTTGTTTGAATCTCTGCTTGCCTTTAGCTGCAAGTGCCATATCTTCCTCCTCAAGGATGGCAGAAGAGGAACCCTGAATGTAACTGCTATCACACCATAGTAGCAGGGCTACTATGCTTGCTTAGTAGATATCTGCACATTCCAGAGCTTCCATTATTCAGAGCTTGGCTATGATGATTGCATATTTTGAGATCACTCATGATAAGAGCAGTGTATTATTCAGACTTATGTTAGACCTTGTGTCAAGGTTGAGCCTTGAGAGTTCAGATTTGATGATCGATGTGACCCTTTTATCCCCTACAGTTTTAGTTCAGTGCCTAGAGATGTATTGCAGCAGTGTTTTAGATGATATATGATGATTATTCTTGTGATGATGTTGTATGACCTATGGATGTTTTATCATTGACTGTGGATTATTATCTTGTTGCTTTAGTCATGTTCATAGCATCAGCTTGGTATATAATTCATGATGTGGCGAAATGTGTAAAACTTAAAATGGACTATCTTGATGATGAACTATAAAATGGACATTTACCTGCACATTTAGGTTGTTTGACAAAACTCACTGGTTTACCACCTTACATAGATATGGTCTTTCTTGACACCAGTTGTCTGCTAGCTTAGGCTCCACCTTCACTTGACTCCATCCATCCATGACTTTCCTTATTTGGCTTTAACCCTTGACTTGTCTTACTTGACTTTCTGGTATTGAGGACTTCCCCTTTTTCTACCTCTGTGTTTGGACCGCATCCCTGTATGTTTAGTGTCTCGGCTCTGAGTTGGAGACAAAACTTGCCTTTGGTAAGTTGGATTGTAGGCCTAAATCATTCTGGTCGGTTGTCCCGATGTTTGGCACTGGCTCGAACGCCCCCTAGTCACTTGAAATGTTGTTGGCTAAAACTAAAAGCTCATGTACTGCTTATGGAAACTTATATGAATTCGCCCATGGAAACTAAAAAGAGCAAGAGCGATGAACTGCTAAAAATACTCCTCGAAGAGTATAAGAAAGGTCCAAAAAGCAATGGTTCTTAAATGCTATATCTAAACAATTGCTGACCTTATATGTATATGTAAACATGCCCTAGATGCAAGCTGCAATTAGTTGTGCTTATCAGTACACCTGAGATCCAAAAGGTAATGTAGACCAAAAAGGCCATGAAATGAAATTGAATGATCCTAATGAACTTGGATCAACTTGATATAGACATGATGCCTAAGTTGAATAAGCACTCTCTAAACAACTTACACATTTGTGAGGCACAACCATTCCCCGTGTTATTTTGTCCAGCACAGAGTTTGTAGTTTCCCCTCTCTCCCAGTCCAAAGTATCTTTTAGTTGAGTTCAAGCAAGTCACCTCCTTTGCCCAACCTTGTTCCTAGCCTTCATCCTTTGCTAGCAGTCTGACCATGTCCAATGGGTGAGTTTGTCATTTAAACTATTGTGCAAGTAATTATAAATAAGAAAGGAATATGCTAACATGATTAATGCCACTGAATGGATGCTATACTTTAAGTTAAGTTGTGAGTATGATTAGAGGAACATGTCTTAGCCTAATTATATGGTTTATCCTTGGTTTTATGTTGACCTAGTCAAAACTAGTTTGACTATGGTCATTTCTTGGAATCCGTGATGATGTGGACCATGTATGCTTATGGATGGTGATTGATGGTCCCACATACTCTTGATGATGATGCTATATGATGGACATATGATTTAGATGATGATTGATGCAGTTCAGCAGGTTTTATTATTACTTCAGATCATCATATTATACACTGCCCATATATGGTGGACCCTATAGCTAGCCCATCAGGGCAACCCATGGTGTATGAGTACACATTCTTAGTAGATTTGGGTCTTTTGGATCCAATGAGACACTTATCTTTCAGTTTCAGGCACTTCTGACAATGATAGATGCAGTTTTACACTTGTTGACCAGATTTGGGGCTGATTTCCCTGCCTAAGCAGTAGGGGCCATGAGAGGCTAGTTCACCTAGGGCATTGTATGAGGAGGGGGTGGTCCAGCCACTGGTTATTACCATTTATCCCCCCTTCTGGAGAGCTTGGTAGGCTCAGTTTGACAGCACAGGTGCCCTAGGAGGCAGTTTCAGCACTTTCACAGTTACTTAGGCAGTCCATAAATGGGATAAAAGGGTCACTGAGGAATTCGATTTGGGCAATTGAGGCAAGGTTTTGGCACTTGGTTTTCACAGAGGTCTTCCAGGGTGAACCCCCTATCTTCCAGCCAGTTTTCATGACTTGGGTGGGTCCACAGAGGCCAGAGGAGGCCTTTTACTACTTGTCTATCACAAATTTTGAGGACAGATTTGATCATTTATATTTATCTTGGACATATTATATTATTTTATTGTGCCATGGGGATGAGCTAATAAGGATTGATGCCTCCTAACCCCACCATGAGCTCCATGTGTCATGTCCTAGTCATATGAGGTGGGCTTTTGTACTTTTACCCCCTCTAGTGGATGACGTCACCATCCATGAGTACCTTTTAGCTATGACGTCATCATTATTTGAGTGATCCATGTGTTATATTGTTATGTTTCATCTTAACTATTGATCATGTATTGAGATTTTTTAATCTCAACAACTCATTTTGTTGTAAAGTAGTTTTGAGATCTAGGATTTTGGTCTTTATTATGCTATATAAGGAGGAGACCCCCTATTGTATAGCTCACCTTTGGGCTCTGGAAAACTTGGAATGAAAAGAATATTTTGGAGATCTACTTCTTGGCTTTGATTGGGTTGCTCTTGCATATGTTCTTGGATATCTTGCTTCTAGACATTGTTTGCTTTTCAGGTGAAATCGACTTCAAGAGGAGGCCGAATTGCTCAAGCTAGCTCAACGATTTGCTTTGTGGGAAGATTGTAGGGGTTGCTCACATCCCCCATGAGCAAGACGTCTTCACAGAGAGGGAGTTTTTCAATTGTGCTTTGTCCATTGATTGCTTTCTTGATATGACATGCTTAGATCTTATAGATTTGTAGATCAAATCTAACTTGATGAAGTTTGATTTGCAGGTTTTCATGAGACATATTTCCTCCTAGCGCTTGGATGCTTTTGGTTGAAGACACTTGGATCAAGCTTGGAATTGTAACGAGGGCAAGAATTCTCCATATGCTACGAGGTCGCAAGCTTTTGAGGTTAGATCTAAAAGGTACGTATTAATTTCGCTTGCTATCCATCCCATTGGTCAAAATTACATTAAAAATCAAAACCCTCATTTTTGTTTTTCTTAGATCTACTTGGATCTAGCCTTGCTTTTGAAAAGATATTGAAAACCCACCTCTATAGTATCCACAGCAATTCGGATCTATAGTTTGGTGGTGATTGAGTTCCACTTGACACACTTTTCAAGGCAAAATAGCCCTCTTGAGGCAAATCGCACCCCTTGGGAGAAGCTGGTTTGGTTAGATCTAACACATGGGTAGGTGAGATCCCACTTGATTCACACTCTTCTCACTTGATAACCTACCCCTAGTGCTTCACCTTGTTGATTTTTGCCTTGTGGGCCCTGTTATCACATATATAGTAGCCGGGCTACCATACATTATTTTTCTCATTCCAGTACACTATTCAGCCAGTTCCCTTACATTTGAGATGCCGAGATGAGCATCTATATTGGATTACTATCAGATTGTGGACGGCAGTTGCATTCCCCATGCCATGACTGAGTTTCAGGACACTCAGAGAGGTGACCGATGTAGCCATTATGCCATTGGTACAGAGCAGACAGTATTGCCCAGAGTTACAGCAGCAGTTCCAGAGGACAGATGATGGTACAGGTTGATGTGCATTCAGGTATATGACTCAGCAGGTATATTATTGTGTTATGGTTAGATTGCTTTTATACTTATTCTTATAGCATGTCTTAGCACTTAGTGTCATGATCTGGCGATCATATAGATACATGGACCTGGTTGACCTATTATTTATATTATATTGTCCCTACTCAGACTTAGAAGTTCACTATTCATACTCATTGGTACATACCCTCCTTAGGGAGAATAGAGGTGATCATTACACCATACTCTGGCTTGCTAGTGTTGGCTCCATCATTTCATTGTCTTCATCCATCCGTGGCCTACCTTTTAGATTATTACCTTGATTTGCTACTTGACTAGTGACATGGAGGACCTTTCCCCACTGTAGCCTCTGTATTGGATGAGCCTCCCTGTTTATTGTGTCTCGGCTCTGAGTTGGTGACAAAACTTACCTATGGTGAGTTGGAGTTCCTTGAGAATTCCCCCTAGTCACTAAAGTTGTGTTGGCTAAACCTGAAACTTTTAGTGCTGCCATCAATACAAAATCTGGAAAAATGAAATGCTATATCTTGTATGTGAAAGAAATGCCAATTGAAAATGGCCATGAAAAATAAAATGTTACATCTTTTGGAAAAATAAATACCTAGGTAAACAAGTTGTCCATGACACACCTAGAAGTGCTCAGGTAAACAAGTGCCTTAAAAACACACCTGCAGCAGAAAGCCTAAAAATAAATGTAAATCTATGCAATGTGTTTGTAAACACACATAGATCAAGGCTATGGAAACCTCAGGCCCAAAAAGCAATGGAACTTAAATGTTATATCTAAAACAATTGCTGGCCTTGTTTGTATTATGGATTGTGCGCATCTGTGAAGGTGAATAAACCCTCTTTAAACAACTCATCCATTTGTGAGACACCGCCATTCCCTGTGTTATTGCTCATTCAGTATATACTATGGTGTGTATTCCCTTTCCCTTGCCAAAGTGTCACAAAGTCAAGTCAGTCAAGTCATCCCTTAGCCTAGCCAGTTATTTCAGCCTTCACCCTTCACTAGCAAATTGATCACAACTATGAAGTGAGTATGGTCCTGAAAGTCTAGTTTGAGTAATAATAATAATTAACGACACTATATATTTGGATTTAGATCGCCAGTCATGATTACTCTGTGTTATATTGGCTATTTGAATAAATTGTAAAGCATGTATTAACCTTGACACCTTGCAGCAGCTATGGATGATAGTCTGAGTTGTATTTGGCCTTGGTTAGACCTAGTTTGACCATGGAGGACCATGGGACATGAGATGTTGGACCTTATGATGATATGGATAGATGATATATGGTCTATGTACACATACAGGATGATTCTATGCAGCAGCTACAGGGTTATGATGATGATTCTTGGGATACAGCAGTGTTTGGTCATTTACAGATCATTATTATGGGCCTTGTTCCGGTACATTGGATATTTATTTTGATCATGCAGAGATTCATATGGTGTATGAGTACACATCTTGGATGGATTTGGACCTTCTGAGTCCAATGGGACAGTTTGTTTTCAGTTCCGGGCACTTACAGTGATGATTTAGCCTCAGTAGGCTGTCCTAGTGCAGTTTTGGTCTGTTGGAAGCCCTGTCGGAGCAAAGATGACTTTTATCCGGTTGACCTAGGGCGCTGATGATGGAGGGGGTGGTCCAGCTACTTGTTTTTACCATATTACCCCCCTCCCGGACACATTGGTGCCCTCACCTTGACAGCGCCATCACTCCAGGAGGCTGTTTGGGCAGTTTCACGCTTCCCGAGGCATTTCAGGATTGGTAGAAATGGCTACTGAGGCAAAGTTATGGCATGGGGTGATCAGTGATGATAGATCGGGACCTTCCACACCTCCTCCAGCAGTTTCAGCTTCATCGGGGCCCGCATCCATCACTTATGGCACTTTCTGTGGATTTTTGAGGTCTTTTGAGGACCACGACTTCACCTTGGAGGCACGATTTGGTATATTCATGATTATTTATTGGTTATTGTGCCATGGGGATTGACCAAGGAGGGATAAAATTACCCCTTGGACCCACCATGAGCCTCTTATGATATTTTGTCATCATGATTTGGTGGGACTCCCCTCTCCTAGGGCGACTTTGTCCACTTATGTTATATTTTATGTGTGATCCATGTATTATGTTGTTGAGCTCATCTCAACCATTGATTAGACATTTGTATCTTTTAATCTTAGCCACTCATTCAAAAAGTGGTTAGGGTTTTGGTGCCTCTCCTTCCTATTTAAAGGAGAGAGCCTCTCATTGTAAAGGGACTTTTGGCTCTGGATTATTGGAATAGAAAATTATTATTGCATCTATCTCCAATGTTGTGGTGAATGTTTTTGGTGTTCGTTCGTTGGTTCTTCCTTTGCACTGAGTTATTGGAGATCTTGTTTGCCATATCTTTTGTACCACGATTTTGCATCTACAGGTGGAGGCCGATTTGCTTGGAGGAGGAGGTATTGGTAGGGGAAAACTCTCCCTACTTCTTCTTTGGAGCTCTTCGTTGGTAACAGGGAGTATTACTGTCCCAGGACCTTCTATTTCATGTTACTATTTGCATTTCTCTTGTATTTCTTCCATACTTGATCTTACTGATTGAATTTTATTCCTTGGTTTGACAGGTAGAGGAAGGCGCATTTGTGGACTAGGGCATCAAATTGGCAAGCAAATCAACAATCTCTCATTTGATCTCTGCGGGAATCTTCCTCAACATCAAGGCATCTCAACCACATCATTCAGGTATGATCTCAAGGTAAGTTCTATCTCCATAGTCTATCCAATTGTCAAAAACACTTAAAACCCTAATTAATTAAAACCCCAATTTTGCATTTTTTTAGATCTACTGAGATCTAGTGGGTTGTTGGGCATGATATTGAAAACCCACCTCTATAGCATCCACGGCATCCCGGATCTATAGTTTGGTGAGGATTGGCTTCCGTTTGACCCCTCTCCCAAGCCAACTTAGCTTCTCCCAAGAAAGGCGCACTTCACCATTTGAGCAAGTTGACCTAGATCTAGAACATGGGTGTTTGAGATTCCACTTAATTTGACATCTACACATCAAATAACATACACCCGGGTTGTCCCTTTCTTGAAATTCACCTTGTGGGCCCCATTCCACATTTTGAGGGATTTAATCCCCATTTTGGACCACTTGGAACACTTAAACTCAGATCTACAAAGATCTAATCGGTGGATTGCCACGAAATTATAGATCCATACTCCTACTTGACTGATCTACCCGGATCTAAAGTTTGGATGCCATCCGACATGATTTGACCCACCTAAACCCAAATTGAAGCCTCCTTAGGTAAAGTCGCACCACCTTGGAGAAGTGAGTTCACTCACTTCGAGGAACTGGGTACTTGAGATTCTTGCAGATCCGGAACCAGAATAATTCAAAACCTAGGTCTAGACTGTCACTTTGTCAAATCTTGCCTTGGGGACTGCATTCCTTGTTTTAAGGGATTGTGGTCCACTTGGGTCAAACCTAGATCTAGACACATTTAACCATCAAGACCTATACTGTCCACTTATCTCATGTTGTAGGAGTCCTAACCATAAGTCAACCCCACTTTGACTCCACTTCCCAATTCCCAAGGCACTGGTTTATCTCCAAGACAACCCAACTCTCCTAGATGGTTGGATTGACTTGTGGTTTGACTTTGCATGGTGAACTATACCCTTAAAGCAATCATGAATCATGGTCAAGCTTGTCTTATGTACTAGTTAGCCCCAGTACATCCCTCAGAAATATCCTGCATTGGACACAGTTCCCAAGGCAGTGGATCTTTTGACATTGACCTAGTACACTCATCCTAGATCTCACTTCAAACATTATAAGTCACTCTCACATCAACCATGAACCAAAGCTATACCCATTGAACCCCTCACTTGGCTTGTGACTTCAACCTATTAGGTCTAGGATAAACCATACACCTAACTTCACTTAGAAATACCCTGATTTGGTGTTTTGGTTTTGATCTCTCCTGTCGGGAGTAGATCGGGTCTCCCCCTTTGTTGTCTGGGCTAGATAACATAAAGCGAAGGTTGCCTCGACTGGTGTGACAACCATATACTGGAGGTCGAGGTGATCGTGGTTGCACCTTTTGAGTTGCCCTTCCCTATTGCCATCCATGACTGGATACATCCATAGGGGTAACTACAGTTTAGGTGATAACATTTTGGCGCCGTTGCCGGGGACGCAATAGGCTTACCCTAGTCCTTCCTGCATATACAACGACACATATCTTGGTAGAAGAGTTAAATCTACCTGGCGACTCCCAATCGTGACTCCGCTGAGGAGCGAGCTCATTTACATCCTTACAACACAAGAAGTAAAGTAAACTTAGATCAAGTTGGAGGAACCCCAATCACATATCGTAAAAGAGATCCTAAAGCACAACCATCGAACTTCCTTTGGAAATTGGTTAACGATTCTCCAAACAGAACTTTAGGATCCCCTTTGATCAAGTCGGTTCCTCCCTCATCTCCTAGTTCAAACTTAAACACAAACTTACCAAATCCAATGGCCGGAACAAACCCGGGAAACCAGAATGTTCCTCCACCACAAGCTCCTAGGATTTTTGGAAGAAAGGCAAAACCATCTCCTTTAGACTTTTCCCAAATCCAGGGTGCACCCCATGACATGCCTGAAAAGTATTTTGAAAAGGTTCCCAGATTTGATGGAGTATCCGCTATATCAATTGAAGACCACATTGATAAAGTATGGGAACACATGGAAGCATATGGAGCATCTGAGGAAGATGTGTTCATGAGGGGTCTCCTGGCATCCTTGGAAGGAGATGTTAGGAAGTGGTTTGACAGGTTGCCTGCCTCATCCATTGATGGGTATGACAACTTTGTCAACAAGCTAAACAGTGAGTGGTCCCGAAAGTTAGATGGGAAATTTCTTTTACACCAACTTTTTGACATCAAGAAAAGAGAAAATGAAACAGTCCATGAGTTTAACATAAGATTTGACAAGACTGTAGCTGTTATCCCTGAAGAAATTAGACCAAAAGATCAAGCAGTTGTCATTCACTACTTGAATGCTTTTGAGGGATGGGTTGGTTATCAACTAAAGGATAAGAACCCAAATGACTTAAAGACCGCTCAATCAAATGCTAAAATGGCTGAGCAAAATGTAGCATCCATGGGGAAACAAAACTTTTTCGATCAGTTCACCCCATCCACTTCTAGATCTGACCCTAGACTCCGAAAACCAAAGGAACCTATGAGTGTGCCAAAGGAATCCAAGGATACTTTAGAAGTCATGCAAGAAATGATGAAACAATTAACTGTCCTAACTAAGAATGTGGCAAGTTTGAATGACCCTGAGAGACATAGGAATCCTTATGGCCCTAAACCTTACTGGAATAATAATAGAAGGCCTGATGGGGATAGGGATAGACGACGACCTGAGTACCCAGAAAACTCTGAAAAGAAAGAAGTCAATTGGTGTGATGAAGAAGAAGAAATACCCTCTGACACCATTGACCATGATGACCAACCAGAAAACATCAACTTTATAAATGACTTATCTTATGATGAAGACTTTGGAAGAATCCTTTTAGAAGAAGAGCCATGGGAGCAAGAAGATGATATTGTTGAAGAACCTAGCTCCACATGTTGTGCCTTAGAACTCCCAAAACCTAAAGAGCAACCAAAGTATCAAATCTACAAACGAGGAAGTACTTCCCAGCCTTCTTTCCTTGATAAACATAAAAAGATTGATGATAAAAAGGAAGAAGAAGATCTTGCCATAGATGATTATGATCTCAAGATTGATATGAAGAAAGAGTTAAGCAAGATAATGTGTAACATCCCTGTCACTGAGTTAATGAAGGTGCCCTCTGTTAGATGCCAAGTAGAGGAATTTTTCAACGGTATTGGCCAAGAGAAAACTCCTGAACCGGTCCTAGAGTCATGTCATATCCAAAAGCTTAGTGGAACACAACCTAGTGAAACAGAGAAGGATCCACCAATAAACATCCATTCAGCCATTTATGAAAGAAAAAGCGGTGGTCACTCCCCCTTTTACCTTACCTTGCACATTCAAAACATGCTCCTTCATAATTGTATGTTGGATTCTGGAGCAGCGATGAATGTTATGCCTTTACAAGTTATGAAGGAAATGGGACTTGAAGTGACTAGACCTTATGGAAATGTCTGTGGTATAGATTCCCGACGAGTGCCATCTTATGGTTTGATCAAAAACCTTAGAGCTGATCTTTTCGCATGTTCAGACATTTCCACCATGATGGATGTAGTGGTCATTGACTTGCCCCCAGCATATGGAATGCTTTTATCTAGAAAGTGGGCAGCTGGTCTAGGTGGATACCTTATGATGGACTTATCATTTATTTGTGTCCCAAACCCTGATGGAGCTTTGATTCGGGTTAACAGAGAACCCTGTTATAATGAGCATGTTGAGTCTTTTGATGAAGGGCTAAAAAACACGTATGGGGATGAATTGTTAAATAATGCCAAAACTAACCTTGTTGAAGATGAGGATGAATTATATGAAGTTGATCAAAGTATGTGTATGGTCATGGAAGATTCTGATTCTCTTTGGGAAGATAAGCAAATGATTGAAATAACAAGAACAATTGGAAATGAATTTGTTGAGGAAATGGATGAATTGAGAGGATATGAAAATCAACCCCAAGAGCATGAACAAAACAATGAAACCATTCAAGAACCTGCTATAGAAAATCACACACTTGAAGGGGTTGAGGATGGCATAAGAAATATAGGAAGAGATGAGAATTTGTTGGATGATCAAAGCATGGAACAAGCTTCCCCAATAGAAAACCTTCATGAGCAAATAAATAATGAGGAGAATATTGAAAACTCAATACATGAAGATGAGTTTGATGATATTAGGAGGGGAGAAAGAATTCCTTTCACTGTTAGGGAATGGTTTGCCTTGACTGATCACAACAGAGAAAGAGAAAACCAAGGGCTTGCACCTATTTACCCATGGGAAAACAATCTTGCAACATCTACTAGGGTTGAAACAAATGAAGAGCCTGAAGCCACTTATTTTTCCGATACAGAAGATTCTTTATCTCATTTATCCTTAGAAGACGGTAGCCTAATTCAAGTCCATGATAACTCTCTGAGTTGGGAAGAGGATGCCCTAGCTAATGATGCTCCTGAAGGAGACTATAATCTAAATAACCTTGCTATTTTTCAAACTCCTTCAGAGCCTCAAAGCCATGCTTTATCTACATATCCGCATATCCCTAGTTTCCTCCTACCGTCTGAGTCATCTAGTCATCATACTCATGATCTTTCTCACATTCCTACTTCCTCTACATTTCATTCTGAGTCAGTTTCTCCCAGACTGGAAAACATGGTTATTCCTGTTCCTTCAGGGGAAGGTTCTATGTTGATGTATATGTAACTTTGGAATGTATTTCATCAGTATATTATATGTATAGTTATTGTACCCTTATAAGAGATGTGTTTTTCCTCTATAAGGAAGTGTCGTCATGTGGATTGACAAGTGTCGCAAGTTTGTGTACTTGTCGATGGGTTATTAGACTACCTTATGGGGTCGGCCCTAATTAATATATAATATAATGTGGATGTACTAAAGTAGACAAGTCGGCCCCAGTAGGTCACTGGGCAAAAAGGTGAGTATAAATAGAGATAGGAGATCTCTATTTTACTTACTCGGAAAAGCATCTATCTCTCTCTCTGGAAAGTGGCGCACTAGTGAGGAGGAGGAGGATCATCTGCTAGGAGACTATCTCTGTATTATTTGGTTGTATTTTGGTTGAGCCATTGCTCTCTCTATCTCTGAGGAAGTTTGTGGGGTTTTTCACCTTAGGGTTTTCCCCACGGAAACTCTGTGTCTCTTGTCTCTATGCTTTTGATTCTTGTGATGCTTGTGATGCTTGTCATACTATGATTGTCATGCATTGATATACTGTAGATGTTATTCTCTCAGCAAAGATCCTATAGTATTGTGATTTAATACTGAAAATTTAACATGGTATCAGAGCTTAACTGAGAAGAAGACATTTTGCAGTGACGGAAGCTTGTATTGCTTGTTTATTGGGTTTCTCTCCACAGATTTTTGAAATTCAGTATAGTAGATTGGATCTACTCATCAAGGCGCATCTTTCTGTCCAATCAGATTTCAGTTCCGAGCATTTTCAGTTTTGGCCCTAAAAATTAGGGTTTCCACAAAAATAGGAATTTCTTGAAACTGAAGGTACAGCTGGAAGCTCCTTGCAAAAATCGAAGGTTTGAGCTTTGGATCGAGATTTTTGGCTGGGTAGATCTCCGGGAAACTCAAACCCTAATTCAGGGCTCTCCCCAGTGAACCCGGGAGGACAAAAAGGCAATTTTGAAGGACAAGACTTTGCTGATCTCAAATTCTGAATGTACTAGGCTGATCAGCTCTCCAAAGCGCATCTTTCTATCCTTTCGGAATTTTGAAATTCACTTTTTGAATTTTTAGGGTTTCTCTGACAAACCCTAATCCGGGGCCAGATCCAGTTTTCAGCACTTCAAGTGGTAAGTTCTAAATCTTTTCTATTTCCATTTGAAGTACTCTTAAAGATGTCTCTTCACACCAAGCTTGAGGATAAGCTTGAAGGGGCTGATAACTTCCGAGCCTAGAAGTATAGGATTGGGCTAATCCTGGAAGAGAATGAGTTGGACTCATATGTGAAAGAAGACATCCCTATCCCAGAGGATGAAGAGGCCAAGGTATTGCACAAGAAGAACTTGGTCAAGGCAAAGAGAATCATTGCTGATTCTATCAAAGACCATCTCATACCCCATGTGTCTTCTCTCAAGACACCCAAAGAGATGTTTGAATCTTTGAACAAGCTATTTGAAGGAAAGAACATAAATCGGAAGATGACCCTGCGGAACCAATTGAAGACAGTGAAGTTTCAGAATGGAGAAACCATTTAGTCTTACTTTTCAAGGGTCTCCCAGATCAAGGAACAATTAGAAGCAGTAGATGAAATGGTGGAGAATGGTGAAGTGGTAATGACCACTCTAAATGGCCTACCCAGGTCATGGGATTCCTTTATTCAAGGAATTTGTGCAAGGAAGAAATTGATCTCCTTCAACAGATTGAGGGAAGAATGTTCTCAAGGAGAAAGCTCTTGCAGCTCACACCAAAAGAAGCAAAACCAAAAAGGATCACTCTCACCACAAAAGATTCCATCAAAAGAGTAAAGATGCTTCACATGCAATGAGAAGGGTCACTTTGCTTCAGATTGTCCCAAGAACAAAAGGGATAATAACAACAACTCCAGTAAGAAGAAGAAGGGCAGCAAAAGAAGGTTTCATGCTCATGCTGCCGAAGATGATGAACCTCCAAAGAATGAGGCTAAGGCCTTACATAAGAATATTACAAGCGATCCCGACAGGTATGACTAATCGAGGTATGTTTCGATATTTGTTCATGATTAAGTTTATGGTATGTTTGTCTTCATGTTATTATGGTTAGTACAATCTTGATTTTAGACTTGTCATATCACCTTAATAAAACTATGAATGCACGATAGAAAATATTCATTGATTAGGGTGTTGACACTTATGATTGTACTAATGCATTATGGTGTTGTATGATGTTTATGTTGTCTACTAACATGAAAGGTACACCAAGAAAGACAAATCATGTTCTGGTTCAAAGAACATATGATCATGATGACATGGGGACAAAGATTCATCCATTGTTATGGATCTCATAAAAGATCCATTCACGAGGTATGTATAACTTGGTTTTATAATGGTTAACCTATGAGATATACAGGTTACTAGCACAAGTCATTGAAGAAGAACAAGAAGACATCATGTGAGTATGTTAGACATAATTAGCTAGCATGCTAATCCAGGTATGTTTTTCCTATATCAAGTTAGAATCTCACCTTGTGATAAGATCCTTTATTTTAGTATACTTGGCATGATTGATTATGATTATTCATTGAAGTTAGTACTCATGGGTTTAGGCATATTATGATTTTTACTTTGATTGATGATATGACTAACCAGAAAAGTCCTATGGTCAAATAGGAATATAAGTAAAAGAATTATGTCTCTTATATTGATTGATTTGACTAAACAGAAGAATCATGAAGGTATAGGTTTGAATAATCACAGGTTTTATGCATATTATATCTCTTATCTTGATTGATGATTCAACTAACCTGAAGAGTCATAGGTTTGAGTAATTATAGGTTTAGACATGTTATGTTTCTTATGATTTGACTAACCATAAGAATCCTACATAAACCTTGAATGCTAATGCTTATTATTTTTGTTTGAAATGATCATGACTATACATGCTTGAGATTATTGTGTTTTAATAGTATACTAATGAATGTATGATTTTATATGAGTTCACAAGGATAACACAATCATGATACTAATAAGCATGCATAGGGACCAAGGATGAATATGAATTCAAGAACAGGTAATTCAGGAAGCAAAGATCAAGAGGGAGCACACTCCAGTTGTTCCTGCAAGAAAGAAAATGAGTACACTCCAGTGGTTTATGCAAGGATGCAGATGTTCAGAGGGAGTTGACCATCTCTCTACTTTCCACATTAGAAAGGTGTAGAAAAAGCTACTTCAGATTAGGACTCCAGCAGCTCCTGCAAGGAAGCAAAGACTCAGAGGGAGTCCACCCAACGAACAAACAAAGATAAGTATTTTAATTATCATTTCTTGCATATTTGTTTGTTTAAGTAAAATTGTTCAATGATGTATATGTTCATGTTCCTAGACTTAGGATATGTATTGTGCATATTAAGATAGTTGCATTAATGAACAATATACTACTAATATACATGGGTAAGTGGCCTATGGCACTGTACAACATTCCATTGCTACTTATCTAGAATTTAACCTCTTTGCTGACATGTTGGGAGTTGTGCACACTCTTAACAATGTTCTGGTAGAGATTGGAAGGCATCTAGAAAGTTACGGGATATGGATAAATGTTGTATTGAAGCATTGGCTAAGATAATTGCATGACTGTATGACATATTTCTTTATGTGTAAGAATTTGTTCTGAAAATTATGAGATGTTTCTAATCATGCAATTTAACCTGTTTTGTAGGAAAGACCGTATATCTTCACCTACAAAAAGGACTACAACATTTGTTCCAGCAACAAAGATATCTATTGAAGATATTGAAGTTCCCAGGATCTGGGATGAAGAAATGGAATGCCATGATCCGTCGATCATGAAGAATGATGTTTGGGATGTAGTCCCAAGACATGAAGGGAAGTTTGTTATGACTTCCAGATCAAGCATGTTGCAGATGACAGCATTGAGAAATATAAAAGTGATGAAATAGTAGATACACCAGATGGATTTCAAGACAGCATGGTGTAGTCAGATATGTGTGCAGAACTTGGTATGGTAGGATAGACAGCTTTCTATCCAGTTTGGGCTTTACCAAGAATAAAGCGGACTCCAACCTTTTCTACAAGGTTGAGGAAGGCAATCCAGCGATACTACTATTTGGATGACCTGTTTGTATCAGGAAAGGATAGATTGATTGCCGACACACAGCGGAAGCTTGCTGCCGAGTTCGAGTTGAGGAACTTGGGGATGATGCACTATTTTTTTTTTTGGCATGGAGGTGTGGCAGAGTGATGGAATCTTCCTTGGACAAGGGAAGTCTGCAGTAGAGATCCTGAAGAGGTTCGGGATGATGGATTGCAAAGCCATGGCCACACCTATGGCATCGAATCTGAATCTTCTTTGTGATGCTTCATCTGAGCCAGTTGATGTTTCTATGTATCGTCAGATGACTGGGTCCTTGATGTACCTGACGAACACGAGACCAGACATTTGCTTTGCTGTGAACACATTGAGCCAGTTCCTGACAGGATCCGAGGAGTGTTCACCTTGTTGCTGTAAAGCATGTTCTGAGGTACCTGAAGGGTACAGTGGATTATGGGCTCAGATATGAGGCGAATCAAAAGTTTAACCTGCAGGGTTATGTTGATTCAGATTGGGCTGGCAGTGCTGCAGATAGGAAGAGCACATCTGGGTGTTGCTTCAGTATGGGATCAGGTGTGATCTCTTGGTTTAGCAGGAAGCAGTCCTGCGTAGCACTGAGTACAGCTGAGGCAGAGTATGTTGCAATCTGTTCAGCTAGTTGTGAGGCAGTATGGATACGGAAGCTACTGTCTGAGTTATTTGATCTTCCGTTGGAGGCTACTGGTATCTTCTGTGATAACCAGAGTTGTGTGAAGATGTCCGAGAACCCAGTGTTTCATGACAGGTCAAAACACATAGAGATCAAATACCACTATATCAGGGATATGGTGCAGAGAGGAGCTGTGAAGCTCCTGTATGTTGCAACGGACGAGCAGATTGCAGATGTGCTGACGAAGCCACTAGCCAGGGTGAAGTTCGAGTACTTCAGAGAGAGGCTTGGCGTTCTTCAGATCGAGGACACTTCAAGGAAGAAGTGATGGACACATTTGCTGAAGCCATTCCAAGCATGTTGGAAGGAGGATTCTTCACATGGCTGTGGATGTAAGCGCTGGATGATGAGCATCAGGATGATGTTCTAGTTTCTGCTGGATATGATCAGTTGGATCATTTTATGTATGTATGTACGCATCATGTTGGATGCTGGATATGATCAGTTGGATCATTTTATGTATGTATGTACGCATCATGTTGGATACTGGATATGATCAGTTGGATCATGTGTATGTATTTTATATATGCATCATGTTGGATGCTTGGACCATGTATCTGTCTATGTATCAGGTGGATACATTGTATGATCAGGTGGATCATGTATGGTGATATATATATCATGTGTTTTGTATCAGGTGGATACATTGATGATCAGGAGGATCATATATGATGATATGTATCAGGTAGATACTTGGTATGCAGCAGGATGTTGCATTGATGATCAGGAGGATCATGTATGATGATATGTATCAGGTAGATACTTGGTATGCAGCAGGATGTTGCATTGATGATCAGGAGGATCATGTATGATGATATGTATCAGGTAGATACTTGGTATGCAGCAGGATGTTGCATTGATGATCAGGAGGATCATGTATGATGATATGTATCAGGTAGATACTTGGTATGCAGCAGGATGTTGCATTGATGATCAGGAGGATCATGTATGATGATATGTATCAGGTAGATACTTGGCATGCAGCAGGATGTTGCAGTGATGATCAGGATGATCATAGATGACGAGCTTCAGTATGTTGCTCCAGATGACATGCAGCAGGATGTTGCAGTAATGATCAGGATGATCATAGATGACGAGCTTCAGGATGTTGCTCCAGATGACATGCAGCAGGACGTTGCAGTGATGATGATCAGGATGATCATGGATACATCAGGATGATGTATGGTGAGTATCAGGTTGATACTCTGTGGCCGTGGATCAGGTTGTGCAGATGAGCATGTAATTCGTTGCCCTGGGAGATTTGCAGATGGTCTTGCGAGGTTTTGCCTATGGCATGTAATTCGTTGCCCTGGGACATCTGTCAAATGCTCTTTCGAGGTTTTGCTCTGGGAGGACATGTAATTCGGTGCCCTGGGAGATCTGCAGATAGTCTTGCGAGGTTTTGCCTATGGCATGTAATTCGTTGCCCTGGGATATCTGGCAGATGCTCTTGCGAGGTTTTGTCCTATGGCATGTAATCCGTTTCCCTGGGAGATCCTATAGGTAGAGCAGTATGCTTGTAACAGCCTGGGATGCTCTTGCGAGGTTTTGCCATGACCACATGTAATTCGTTTCCCTGGGAGATCCTATAGGTAGAGCAGTATGCTCGTAACAGCCTGGGATGCTCTTGCGAGGTTTTGTGGTGAGGTCACATGTAATTCGTTGCCCTGGGAGATCCTATAGGTAGAGCAGTATGCTCGTAACAGCCTGGGATTCTCTTGCGAGGTTTTGTGACGCACGTAAAAGTCCTGAGGATTCCACAGTATGGCTAGTGATGATGAAGACCTGCAGGTGGTGGGCCTACATCCAGTATGAAAAAGGACTGGCTCTGTAGAACTTCCTATGACGAGTAGAGACAGAGATTGGACGAGATAGCAGCAGCAGTGACGATGACGATGACGATGCATCGATGACGATGATCCAGAGAAGAAGACTTGTCTAGCAAATCTGTGTCGAGAAATACCTTCCTTGTTAAGAGGGAGTGTTGATGTATATGTAACTTTGGAATGTATTTCATCAGTATATTATATGTATATTTATTGTACCCTTATAAGAGATGTGTTATTCCTCTATAAGGAAGTGTCGTCATGTGGATTGACAAGTGTCGCAAGTTTGTGTACTTGTCGATGGGTTATTAGACTACCTTATGGGGTCGGCCATAATTAATATATAATATAATGTGGATGTACTAAAGTAGACAAGTCGGCCCCAGTAGGTCACTGGGCAAAAAGGTGAGTATAAATAGAGATAGGAGATCTCTATTTTACTTACTCGGAAAAGCATCTATCTCTCTCTCTGGAAAGTGGCGCACTAGTGAGGAGGAGGAGGATCATCTGCTAGGAGACTATCTCTGTATTATTTGGTTGTATTTTGGTTGAGCCATTGCTCTCTCTATCTCTGAGGAAGTTTGTGGGGTTTTTCACCTTAGGGTTTTCCCCACGGAAACTCTGTGTCTCTTGTCTCTATGCTTTTGATTCTTGTGATGCTTGTGATGCTTGTCATACTATGATTGTCATGCATTGATATACTGTAGATGTTATTCTCTCAGCAAAGATCCTATAGTATTGTGATTTAATACTGAAAATTTAACATTCTAGTCATAACACTGTCATATCTAGAGAGCCACCTCCCTTGGAAGAACATAGAGACTTCTTGACTGTAGGAGAGGTTGTTAAGAGAATTGTGTCTCCCCATGGGGAAGAGCCAAATGAGGTAATACAAGAAACAAGAAGGGAAGTTAGGGAAGTCCTTATTGGCACAGTTGCTATTTCCTTAGATGGTGGTCCACCCAGAATTGATGCAGTTCCTTCTAGGAGAAACTCGAGGATTGTCACACCTCAACCGCAAAACCCTGCTGAAATCCATCCCATGCCTATTCGTAACATTGGAGTCATTCCTGAGTCAGTCAATAGAAATAATTTTCCTACAGGAAGTCAAGTCATCATTCCCAACCATTTATTGCATATAAGATCGGGACAAGCTGATGACTTATGGGTTGGACCTTTCACAGTAGAGCGATGCATTGATGGCATGTGCTTTCTGACCACTGGTAGTGGACGACGTATTTTATATCCTGTCCATCAGAGGGACTTGAGGGATCACATCCCTGATCCCACATAGTTGGGATTTCTCCGCTTGCATTGCCTGGTAGATTAGGGTAGGTAGGAAAACAAATAAGCCTACTTAGGCAGTAGTTAGTCTTTTCAGCCATTGAGTCTGGCACCTTTTTAGTCTCTAAGCTCCTTTGTAAGCTCCTAGTTTAACTGAGTACCTGTCACTTTTTCTTTTCCTACACAATAAACTTCAAATTTTGCAAATTATGTTAGTAGTTTAATTTACTTTTTGCATTTATATTTTATGCGTTATATTTCTGACATAGAATAGATTTTATTTCAGTTGATTTTATATTTTTCCCACACATGCGGCATGAGGTATTTTCTTTAGATGTTTGTGAATGCAGAAAATAGGTTGCAAGAATAAAGCTGGAAATAAAATGGTAGAGTGCTGGATCGTGGATTCGAGTAGCAGAGTTCGAGGACCAGAGATTCTGAGGTTCTCAAGCGCTCACTTCAGCCGAGCACTTGTCCCAGCCGGAGCCAGATGTTATCACATATATAGTAGTCGGGCTACCATACATTATTTTTCTCATTCCAGTACACTATTCAGCCAGTTCCCTTACATTTGAGATGCCGAGATGAGCATCTATATTGGATTACTATCAGATTGTGGACGGCAGTTGCATTCCCCATGCCATGACTGAGTTTCAGGACACTCAGAGAGGTGACCGATGTAGCCATTATGCCATTGGTACAGAGCAGACAGTATTGCCCAGAGTTACAGCAGCAGTTCCAGAGGACAGATGATGGTACAGGTTGATGTGCATTCAGGTATATGACTCAGCAGGTATATTATTGTGTTATGGTTAGATTGCTTTTATACTTATTCTTATAGCATGTCTTAGCACTTAGTGTCATGATCTGGCGATCATATAGATACATGGACCTGGTTGACCTATTATTTATATTATATTGTCCCTACTCAGACTTAGAAGTTCACTATTCATACTCATTGGTACATACCCTCCTTAGGGAGAATAGAGGTGATCATTACACCATACTCTGGCTTGCTAGTGTTGGCTCCATCATTTCATTGTCTTCATCCATCCGTGGCCTACCTTTTAGATTATTACCCTGATTTGCTACTTGACTAGTGACATGGAGGACCTTTCCCCACTGTAGCCTCTGTATTGGATGAGCCTCCCTGTTTATTGTGTCTCGGCTCTGAGTTGGTGACAAAACTTACCTATGGTGAGTTGGAGTTCCTTGAGAATTCCCCCTAGTCACTAAAGTTGTGTTGGCTAAACCTGAAACTTTTAGTGCTGCCATCAATACAAAATCTGGAAAAATGAAATGCTATATCTTGTATGTGAAAGAAATGCCAATTGAAAATGGCCATGAAAAATAAAATGTTACATCTTTTGGAAAAATAAATACCTAGGTAAACAAGTTGTCCATGACACACCTAGAAGTGCTAAGGTAAACAAGTGCCTTAAAAACACACCTGCAGCAGAAAGCCTAAAAATAAATGTAAATCTATGCAATGTGTTTGTAAACACACATAGATCAAGGCTATGGAAACCTCAGGCCCAAAAAGCAATGGAACTTAAATGTTATATCTAAAACAATTGCTGGCCTTGTTTGTATTATGGATTGTGCGCATCTGTGAAGGTGAATAAACCCTCTTTAAACAACTCATCCATTTGTGAGACACCGCCATTCCCTGTGTTATTGCTCATTCAGTATATACTATGGTGTGTATTCCCTTTCCCTTGCCAAAGTGTCACAAAGTCAAGTCAGTCAAGTCATCCCTTAGCCTAGCCAGTTATTTCAGCCTTCACCCTTCACTAGCAAATTGATCACAACTATGAAGTGAGTATGGTCCTGAAAGTCTAGTCTGAGTAATAATAATAATTAACGACACTATATATTTGGATTTAGATCGCCAGTCATGATTACTCTGTGTTATATTGGCTATTTGAATAAATTGTAAAGCATGTATTAACCTTGACACCTTGCAGCAGCTATGGATGATAGTCTGAGTTGTATTTGGCCTTGGTTAGACCTAGTTTGACCATGGAGGACCATGGGACATGAGATGTTGGACCTTATGATGATATGGATAGATGATATATGGTCTATGTACACATACAGGATGATTCTATGCAGCAGCTACAGGGTTATGATGATGATTCTTGGGATACAGCAGTGTTTGGTCATTTACAGATCATTATTATGGGCCTTGTTCCGGTACATTGGATATTTATTTTGATCATGCAGAGATTCATATGGTGTATGAGTACACATCTTGGATGGATTTGGACCTTCTGAGTCCAATGGGACAGTTTGTTTTCAGTTCCGGGCACTTACAGTGATGATTTAGCCTCAGTAGGCTGTCCTAGTGCAGTTTTGGTCTGTTGGAAGCCCTGTCGGAGCAAAGATGACTTTTATCCGGTTGACCTAGGGCGCTGATGATGGAGGGGGTGGTCCAGCCACTTGTTTTTACCATATTACCCCCCTCCCGGACACATTGGTGCCCTCACCTTGACAGCGCCATCACTCCAGGAGGCTGTTTGGGCAGTTTCACGCTTCCCGAGGCATTTCAGGATTGGTAGAAATGGCTACTGAGGCAAAGTTATGGCATGGGGTGATCAGTGATGATAGATCGGGACCTTCCACACCTCCTCCAGCAGTTTCAGCTTCATCGGGGCCCGCATCCATCACTTATGGCACTTTCTGTGGATTTTTGAGGTCTTTTGAGGACCACGACTTCACCTTGGAGGCACGATTTGGTATATTCATGATTATTTATTGGTTATTGTGCCATGGGGATTGACCAAGGAGGGATAAAATTACCCCTTGGACCCACCATGAGCCTCTTATGATATTTTGTCATCATGATTTGGTGGGACTCCCCTCTCCTAGGGCGACTTTGTCCACTTATGTTATATTTTATGTGTGATCCATGTATTATGTTGTTGAGCTCATCTCAACCATTGATTAGACATTTGTATCTTTTAATCTTAGCCACTCATTCAAAAAGTGGTTAGGGTTTTGGTGCCTCTCCTTCCTATTTAAAGGAGAGAGCCTCTCATTGTAAAGGGACTTTTGGCTCTGGATTATTGGAATAGAAAATTATTATTGCATCTATCTCCAATGTTGTGGTGAATGTTTTTGGTGTTCGTTCGTTGGTTCTTCCTTTGCACTGAGTTATTGGAGATCTTGTTTGCCATATCTTTTGTACCACGATTTTGCATCTACAGGTGGAGGCCGATTTGCTTGGAGGAGGAGGTATTGGTAGGGGAAGACTCTCCCTACTTCTTCTTCGGAGCTCTTCGTTGGTAACAGGGAGTATTACTGTCCCAGGACCTTCTATTTCATGTTACTATTTGCATTTCTCTTGTATTTCTTCCATACTTGATCTTACTGATTGAATTTTATTCCTTGGTTTGACAGGTAGAGGAAGGCGCACTTGTGGACTAGGGCATCAAATTGGCAAGCAAATCAACAATCTCTCATTTGATCTCTGCGGGAATCTTCCTCAACATCAAGGCATCTCAACCACATCATTCAGGTATGATCTCAAGGTAAGTTCTATCTCCATAGTCTATCCAATTGTCAAAAACACTTAAAACCCTAATTAATTAAAACCCCAATTTTGCATTTTCTTAGATCTACTGAGATCTAGTGGGTTGTTGGGCATGATATTGAAAACCCACCTCTATAGCATCCACGGCATCCCGGATCTATAGTTTGGTGAGGATTGGCTTCCGTTTGACCCCTCTCCCAAGCCAACTTATCTTCTCCCAAGAAAGGCGCACTTCACCATTTGAGCAAGTTGACCTAGATCTAGAACATGGGTGTTTGAGATTCCACTTAATTTGACATCTACACATCAAATAACATACACCCAGGTTGTCCCTTTCTTGAAATTCACCTTGTGGGCCCCATTCCACATTTTGAGGGATTTAATCCCCATTTTGGACCACTTGGAACACTTAAACTCAGATCTACAAAGATCTAACCGGTGGATTGCCACGAAATTATAGATCCATACTCCTACTTGACTGATCTACCCGGATCTAAAGTTTGGATGCCATCCGACATGATTTGACCCACCTAAACCCAAATTGAAGCCTCCTTAGGTAAAGTCGCACCACCTTGGAGAAGTGAGTTCACTCACTTCGAGGAACTGGGTACTTGAGATTCTTGCAGATCCGGAACCAGAATAATTCAAAACCTAGGTCTAGACTGTCACTTTGTCAAATCTTGCCTTGGGGACTGCATTCCTTGTTTTAAGGGATTGTGGTCCACTTGGGTCAAACCTAGATCTAGACACATTTAACCATCAAGACCTATACTGTCCACTTATCTCATGTTGTAGGAGTCCTAACCATAAGTCAACCCCACTTTGACTCCACTTCCCAATTCCCAAGGCACTGGTTTATCTCCAAGACAACCCAACTCTCCTAGATGGTTGGATTGACTTGTGGTTTGACTTTTGCATGGTGAACTATACCCTTAAAGCAATCATGAATCATGGTCAAGCTTGTCTTATGTACTAGTTAGCCCCAGTACATCCCTCAGAAATATCCTGCATTGGACACAGTTCCCAAGGCAGTGGATCTTTTGACATTGACCTAGTACACTCATCCTAGATCTCACTTCAAACATTATAAGTCACTCTCACATCAACCATGAACCAAAGCTATACCCATTGAACCCCTCACTTGGCTTGTGACTTCAACCTATTAGGTCTAGGATAAACCATACACCTAACTTCACTTAGAAATACCCTGATTTGGTGTTTTGGTTTTGATCTCTCCTGTCGGGAGTAGATCGGGTCTCCCCCTTTGTTGTCTGGGCTAGATAACATAAAGCGAAGGTTGCCTCGACTGGTGTGACAACCATATACTGGAGGTCGAGGTGATCATGGTTGCACCTTTTGAGTTGCCCTTCCCTATTGCCATCCATGACTGGATACATCCATAGGGGTAACTACAGTTTAGGTGATAACATTTTGGCGCCGTTGCCGGGGACGCAATAGGCTTACCCTAGTCCTTCCTGCATATACAACGACACATATCTTGGTAGAAGAGTTAAATCTACCTGGCGACTCCCAATCGTGACTCCGCTGAGGAGCGAGCTCATTTACATCCTTACAACACAAGAAGTAAAGTAAACTTAGATCAAGTTGAAGGAACCCCAATCACATATCGTAAAAGAGATCCTAAAGCACAACCATCGAACTTCCTCTGGAAATTGGTTAACGATTCTCCAAACAGAACTTTAGGATCCCCTTTGATCAAGTCGGTTCCTCCCTCATCTCCTAGTTCAAACTTAAACACAAACTTACCAAATCCAATGGCCGGAACAAACCCGGGAAACCAGAATGTTCCTCCACCACAAGCTCCTAGGATTTTTGGAAGAAAGGCAAAACCATCTCCTTTAGACTTTTCCCAAATCCAGGGTGCACCCCATGACATGCCTGAAAAGTATTTTGAAAAGGTTCCCAGATTTGATGGAGTATCCGCTATATCAATTGAAGACCACATTGATAAAGTATGGGAACACATGGAAGCATATGGAGCATCTGAGGAAGATGTGTTCATGAGGGGTCTCCTGGCATCCTTGGAAGGAGATGTTAGGAAGTGGTTTGACAGGTTGCCTGCCTCATCCATTGATGGGTATGACAACTTTGTCAACAAGCTAAACAGTGAGTGGTCCCGAAAGTTAAATGGAAAATTTCTTTTACACCAACTTTTTGACATCAAGAAAAGAGAAAATGAAACAGTCCATGAGTTTAACATAAGATTTGACAAGACTGTAGCTGTTATCCCTGAAGAAATTAGACCAAAAGATCAAGCAGTTGTCATTCACTACTTGAATGCTTTTGAGGGATGGGTTGGTTATCAACTAAAGGATAAGAACCCAAATGACTTAAAGACCGCTCAATCAAATGCTAAAATGGCTGAGCAAAATGTAGCATCCATGGGGAAACAAAACTTTTTCGATCAGTTCACCCCATCCACTTCTAGATCTGACCCTAGACTCCGAAAACCAAAGGAACCTGTGAGTGTGCCAAAGGAATCCAAGGATACTTTAGAAGTCATGCAAGAAATGATGAAACAATTAACTGTCCTAACTAAGAATGTGGCAAGTTTGAATGACCCTGAGAGACATAGGAATCCTTATGGCCCTAAACCTTACTGGAATAATAATAGAAGGCCTGATGGGGATAGGGATAGACGACGACTTGAGTACCCAGAAAACTCTGAAAAGAAAGAAGTCAATTGGTGTGATGAAGAAGAAGAAATACCCTCTGACACCATTGACCATGATGACCAACCAGAAAACATCAACTTTATAAATGACTTATCTTATGATGAAGACTTTGGAAGAATCCTTTTAGAAGCAGAGCCATGGGAGCAAGAAGATGATATTGTTGAAGAACCTAGCTCCACATGTTGTGCCTTAGAACTCCCAAAACCTAAAGAGCAACCAAAGTATCAAATCTACAAACGAGGAAGTACTTCCCAGCCTTCTTTCCTTGATAAACATAAAAAGATTGATGATAAAAAGGAAGAAGAAGATCTTGCCATAGATGATTATGATCTCAAGATTGATATGAAGAAAGAGTTAAGCAAGATAATGTGTAACATCCCTGTCACTGAGTTAATGAAGGTGCCCTCTGTTAGATGCCAAGTAGAGGAATTTTTCAACGGTATTGGCCAAGAGAAAACTCCTGAACCGGTCCTAGAGTCATGTCATATCCAAAAGCTTAGTGGAACACAACCTAGTGAAACAGAGAAGGATCCACCAATAAACATCCATTCAGCCATTTATGAAAGAAAAAGCGGTGGTCACTCCCCCTTTTACCTTACCTTGCACATTCAAAACATGCTCCTTCATAATTGTATGTTGGATTCTGGAGCAGCGATGAATGTTATGCCTTTACAAGTTATGAAGGAAATGGGACTTGAAGTGACTAGACCTTATGGAAATGTCTGTGGTATAGATTCCCGACGAGTGCCATCTTATGGTTTGATCAAAAACCTTAGAGCTGATCTTTTCGCATGTTCAGACATTTCCACCATGATGGATGTAGTGGTCATTGACTTGCCCCCAGCATATGGAATGCTTTTATCTAGAAAGTGGGCAGCTGGTCTAGGTGGATACCTTATGATGGACTTATCATTTATTTGTGTCCCAAACCCTGATGGAGCTTTGATTCGGGTTAACAGAGAACCCTGTTATAATGAGCATGTTGAGTCTTTTGATGAAGGGCTAAAAAACACGTATGGGGATGAATTGTTAAATAATGCCAAAACTAACCTTGTTGAAGATGAGGATGAATTATATGAAGTTGATCAAAGTATGTGTATGGTCATGGAAGATTCTGATTCTCTTTGGGAAGATAAGCAAATGATTGAAATAACAAGAACAATTGGAAATGAATTTGTTGAGGAAATGGATGAATTGAGAGGATATGAAAATCAACCCCAAGAGCATGAACAAAACAATGAAACCATTCAAGAACCTGCTATAGAAAATCACACACTTGAAGGGGTTGAGGATGGCATAAGAAATATAGGAAGAGATGAGAATTTGTTGGATGATCAAAGCATGGAACAAGCTTCCCCAATAGAAAACCTTCATGAGCAAATAAATAATGAGGAGAATATTGAAAACTCAATACATGAAGATGAGTTTGATGATATTAGGAGGGGAGAAAGAATTCCTTTCACTGTTAGGGAATGGTTTGCCTTGACTGATCACAACAGAGAAAGAGAAAACCAAGGGCTTGCACCTATTTACCCATGGGAAAACAATCTTGCAACATCTACTAGGGTTGAAACAAATGAAGAGCCTGAAGCCACTTATTTTTCCGATACAGAAGATTCTTTATCTCATTTATCCTTAGAAGACGGTAGCCTAATTCAAGTCCATGATAACTCTCTGAGTTGGGAAGAGGATGCCCTAGCTAATGATGCTCCTGAAGGAGACTATAATCTAAATAACCTTGCTATTTTTCAAACTCCTTCAGAGCCTCAAAGCCATGCTTTATCTACATATCCGCATATCCCTAGTTTCCTCCTACCGTCTGAGTCATCTAGTCATCATACTCATGATCTTTCTCACATTCCTACTTCCTCTACATTTCATTCTGAGTCAGTTTCTCCCAGACTGGAAAACATGGTTATTCCTGTTCCTTCAGGGGAAGGTTCTAGTCATAACACTGTCATATCTAGAGAGCCACCTCCCTTGGAAGAACATAGAGACTTCTTGACTGTAGGAGAGGTTGTTAAGAGAATTGTGTCTCCCCATGGGGAAGAGCCAAATGAGGTAATACAAGAAACAAGAAGGGAAGTTAGGGAAGTCCTTATTGGCACAGTTGCTATTTCCTTAGATGGTGGTCCACCCAGAATTGATGCAGTTCCTTCTAGGAGAAACTCGAGGATTGTCACACCTCAACCGCAAAACCCTGCTGAAATCCATCCCATGCCTATTCGTAACATTGGAGTCATTCCTGAGTCAGTCAATAGAAATAATTTTCCTACAGGAAGTCAAGTCATCATTCCCAACCATTTATTGCATATAAGATCGGGACAAGCTGATGACTTATGGGTTGGACCTTTCACAGTAGAGCGATGCATTGATGGCATGTGCTTTCTGACCACTGGTAGTGGACGACGTATTTTATATCCTGTCCATCAGAGGGACTTGAGGGATCACATCCCTGATCCCACATAGTTGGGATTTCTCCGCTTGCATTGCCTGGTAGATTAGGGTAGGTAGGAAAACAAATAAGCCTACTTAGGCAGTAGTTAGTCTTTTCAGCCATTGAGTCTGGCACCTTTTTAGTCTCTAAGCTCCTTTGTAAGCTCCTAGTTTAACTGAGTACCTGTCACTTTTTCTTTTCCTACACAATAAACTTCAAATTTTGCAAATTATGTTAGTAGTTTAATTTACTTTTTGCATTTATATTTTATGCGTTATATTTCTGACATAGAATAGATTTTATTTCAGTTGATTTTATATTTTTCCCACACATGCGGCATGAGGTATTTTCTTTAGATGTTTGTGAATGCAGAAAATAGGTTGCAAGAATAAAGCTGGAAATAAAATGGTAGAGTGCTGGATCGTGGATTCGAGTAGCAGAGTTCGAGGACCAGAGATTCTGAGGTTCTCAAGCGCTCACTTCAGCCGAGCACTTGTCCCAGCCGGAGCCAGATGTTATCACATATATAGTAGTCGGGCTACCATACATTATTTTTCTCATTCCAGTACACTATTCAGCCAGTTCCCTTACATTTGAGATGCCGAGATGAGCATCTATATTGGATTACTATCAGATTGTGGACGGCAGTTGCATTCCCCATGCCATGACTGAGTTTCAGGACACTCAGAGAGGTGACCGATGTAGCCATTATGCCATTGGTACAGAGCAGACAGTATTGCCCAGAGTTACAGCAGCAGTTCCAGAGGACAGATGATGGTACAGGTTGATGTGCATTCAGGTATATGACTCAGCAGGTATATTATTGTGTTATGGTTAGATTGCTTTTATACTTATTCTTATAGCATGTCTTAGCACTTAGTGTCATGATCTGGCGATCATATAGATACATGGACCTGGTTGACCTATTATTTATATTATATTGTCCCTACTCAGACTTAGAAGTTCACTATTCATACTCATTGGTACATACCCTCCTTAGGGAGAATAGAGGTGATCATTACACCATACTCTGGCTTGCTAGTGTTGGCTCCATCATTTCATTGTCTTCATCCATCCGTGGCCTACCTTTTAGATTATTACCCTGATTTGCTACTTGACTAGTGACATGGAGGACCTTTCTCCACTGTAGCCTCTGTATTGGATGAGCCTCCCTGTTTATTGTGTCTCGGCTCTGAGTTGGTGACAAAACTTACCTATGGTGAGTTGGAGTTCCTTGAGAATTCCCCCTAGTCACTAAAGTTGTGTTGGCTAAACCTGAAACTTTTAGTGCTGCCATCAATACAAAATCTGGAAAAATGAAATGCTATATCTTGTATGTGAAAGAAATGCCAATTGAAAATGGCCATGAAAAATAAAATGTTACATCTTTTGGAAAAATAAATACCTAGGTAAACAAGTTGTCCATGACACACCTAGAAGTGCTAAGGTAAACAAGTGCCTTAAAAACACACCTGCAGCAGAAAGCCTAAAAATAAATGTAAATCTATGCAATGTGTTTGTAAACACACATAGATCAAGGCTATGGAAACCTCAGGCCCAAAAAGCAATGGAACTTAAATGTTATATCTAAAACAATTGCTGGCCTTGTTTGTATTATGGATTGTGCGCATCTGTGAAGGTGAATAAACCCTCTTTAAACAACTCATCCATTTGTGAGACACCGCCATTCCCTGTGTTATTGCTCATTCAGTATATACTATGGTGTGTATTCCCTTTCCCTTGCCAAAGTGTCACAAAGTCAAGTCAGTCAAGTCATCCCTTAGCCTAGCCAGTTATTTCAGCCTTCACCCTTCACTAGCAAATTGATCACAACTATGAAGTGAGTATGGTCCTGAAAGTCTAGTCTGAGTAATAATAATAATTAACGACACTATATATTTGGATTTAGATCGCCAGTCATGATTACTCTGTGTTATATTGGCTATTTGAATAAATTGTAAAGCATGTATTAACCTTGACACCTTGCAGCAGCTATGGATGATAGTCTGAGTTGTATTTGGCCTTGGTTAGACCTAGTTTGACCATGGAGGACCATGGGACATGAGATGTTGGACCTTATGATGATATGGATAGATGATATATGGTTTATGTACACATACAGGATGATTCTATGCAGCAGCTACAGGGTTATGATGATGATTCTTGGGATACAGCAGTGTTTGGTCATTTACAGATCATTATTATGGGCCTTGTTCCGGTACATTGGATATTTATTTTGATCATGCAGAGATTCATATGGTGTATGAGTACACATCTTGGATGGATTTGGACCTTCTGAGTCCAATGGGACAGTTTGTTTTCAGTTCCGGGCACTTACAGTGATGATTTAGCCTCAGTAGGCTGTCCCAGTACAGTTTTGGTCTGTTGGAGGCCCTGTTGGAGCAGAGATGACTTTTATCCGGTTGACCTAGGGCGCTGATGATGGAGGGGGTGGTCCAGCCACTTGTTTTTACCATATTACCCCCCTCCCGGACACATTGGTGCCCTCACCTTGACAGCGCCATCACTCCAGGAGGCTGTTTGGGCAGTTTCACGCTTCCCGAGGCATTTCAAGATTGGTAGAAATGGCTACTGAGGCAAAGTTATGGCATGGGGTGATCAGTGATGATAGATCGGGACCTTCCACACCTCCTCCAGCAGTTTCAGCTTCATCGGGGCCCGCATCCATCACTTATGGCACTTTCTGTGGATTTTTGAGGTCTTTTGAGGACCACGACTTCACCTTGGAGGCACGATTTGGTATATTCATGATTATTTATTGGTTATTGTGCCATGGGGATTGACCAAGGAGGGATAAAATTACCCCTTGGACCCACCATGAGCCTCTTATGATATTTTGTCATCATGATTTGGTGGGACTCCCCTCTCCTAGGGCGACTTTGTCCACTTATGTTATATTTTATGTGTGATCCATGTATTATGTTGTTGAGCTCATCTCAACCATTGATTAGACATTTGTATCTTTTAATCTTAGCCACTCATTCAAAAAGTGGTTAGGGTTTTGGTGCCTCTCCTTCCTATTTAAAGGAGAGAGCCTCTCATTGTAAAGGGACTTTTGGCTCTGGATTATTGGAATAGAAAATTATTATTGCATCTATCTCCAATGTTGTGGTGAATGTTTTTGGTGTTCGTTCATTGGTTCTTCCTTTGCACTGAGTTATTGGAGATCTTGTTTGCCATATCTTTTGTACCACGATTTTGCATCTACAGGTGGAGGCCGATTTGCTTGGAGGAGGAGGTATTGGTAGGGGAAGACTCTCCCTACTTCTTCTTTGGAGCTCTTCGTTGGTAACAGGGAGTATTACTGTCCCAGGACCTTCTATTTCATGTTACTATTTGCATTTCTCTTGTATTTCTTCCATACTTGATCTTACTGATTGAATTTTATTCCTTGGTTTGACAGGTAGAGGAAGGCGCACTTGTGGACTAGGGCATCAAATTGGCAAGCAAATCAACAATCTCTCATTTGATCTCTGCGGGAATCTTCCTCAACATCAAGGCATCTCAACCACATCATTCAGGTATGATCTCAAGGTAAGTTCTATCTCCATAGTCTATCCAATTGTCAAAAACACTTAAAACCCTAATTAATTAAAACCCCAATTTTGCATTTTCTTAGATCTACTGAGATCTAGTGGGTTGTTGGGCATGATATTGAAAACCCACCTCTATAGCATCCACGGCATCCCGGATCTATAGTTTGGTGAGGATTGGCTTCCGTTTGACCCCTCTCCCAAGCCAACTTAGCTTCTCCCAAGGAAGGCGCACTTCACCATTTGAGCAAGTTGACCTAGATCTAGAACATGGGTGTTTGAGATTCCACTTAATTTGACATCTACACATCAAATAACATACACCCAGGTTGTCCCTTTCTTGAAATTCACCTTGTGGGCCCCATTCCACATTTTGAGGGATTTAATCCCCATTTTGGACCACTTGGAACACTTAAACTCAGATCTACAAAGATCTAACCGGTGGATTGCCACGAAATTATAGATCCATACTCCTACTTGACTGATCTACCCGGATCTAAAGTTTGGATGCCATCCGACATGATTTGACCCACCTAAACCCAAATTGAAGCCTCCTTAGGTAAAGTCGCACCACCTTGGAGAAGTGAGTTCACTCACTTCGAGGAACTGGGTACTTGAGATTCTTGCAGATCCGGAACCAGAATAATTCAAAACCTAGGTCTAGACTGTCACTTTGTCAAATCTTGCCTTGGGGACTGCATTCCTTGTTTTAAGGGATTGTGGTCCACTTGGGTCAAACTTAGATCTAGACACATTTAACCATCAAGACCTATACTGTCCACTTATCTCATGTTGTAGGAGTCCTAACCATAAGTCAACCCCACTTTGACTCCACTTCCCAATTCCCAAGGCACTGGTTTATCTCCAAGACAACCCAACTCTCCTAGATGGTTGGATTGACTTGTGGTTTGACTTTTGCATGGTGAACTATACCCTTAAAGCAATCATGAATCATGGTCAAGCTTGTCTTATGTACTAGTTAGCCCCAATACATCCCTCAGAAATATCCTGCATTGGACACAGTTCCCAAGGCAGTGGATCTTTTGACATTGACCTAGTACACTCATCCTAGATCTCACTTCAAACATTATAAGTCACTCTCACATCAACCATGAACCAAAGCTATACCCATTGAACCCCTCACTTGGCTTGTGACTTCAACCTATTAGGTCTAGGATAAACCATACACCTAACTTCACTTAGAAATACCCTGATTTGGTGTTTTGGTTTTGATCTCTCCTGTCGGGAGTAGATCGGGTCTCCCCCTTTGTTGTCTGGGCTAGATAACATAAAGCGAAGGTTGCCTCGACTGGCGTGACAACCATATACTGGAGGTCGAGGTGATCGTGGTTGCACCTTTTGAGTTGCCCTTCCCTATTGCCATCCATGACTGGATACATCCATAGGGGTAACTACAGTTTAGGTGATAACAGGTCCCATTTGAGCCATTTCCATATCCCAAGGAAGTGGGTCCCACATGTATATTTCATGGTACTAGATCTTGTCATCTTATCTTATCATGTGGCCTAAATCATTCATTGGTTGAAACACTAGTCATTCCTTAAGCCTCCTTCAACCATACTTAAACTTCTAGGTCCACCTAACCTTGCATTGGTTTCCGTAACTTGTCTTTTACATATCCTTAGGAACCTTTGTTTGGGTCCAATCATCTTTGATTGGTTATAGGGTCTCCCCCTAGGTCTTGATTCATCTTGATCTAAAGTGAAGAGTGCCTCGGTTGACGTGACTCCCATCTCGCATTGGGAGCCATGGCACCACTTGGGTCACCTCCTTAGTTGTCCATCTCCTCTACCATCGCGGATGGGTTACCACTAGGGACAACTACAAGTTGTGTGATAACAGTAACCCCTTTGGGTCTCCTCCTGTGTGAAATCATTCCATAGACGATCCCACTTGGGAAGGTTTTCTCTGGCAACAATGGATTCGACAAATACTACCCATGGCTTGGTCACGCCATTCAGGGCTTGTCAAACCAACTCATCGTCCTTAACCTTCTCACCCACTGCCCCCAGCTCATCACTTACCTGTGTAATCTTGGTGAGATATGTGGCCATGCTTTCATCCTTGGCCAACTTTATACCCTTCAATTTCTCTTTGAGTACTGTTATCACACCATAGTAGCAGGGCTACTATTCTTGTACAGCAGATATCTGCACATTCCAGAGCTTCATTTATTCCAGAGCATGGCTATATATATTGGATCACTCATGATCAGAGCAGTACATTATTCAGATATTGTATGACCTTGTGTCAAGGCTGAGCCTTGAGAGTTCAGATTTGATGACTGATGTGACCACTTATCCCATTACAGTTTCAGTTCAGTGCCTAGAGATGTACTTCAGATGTGTTTCAGATGATGCATGATGATTGCTATTTTGATGATGTTGTATGATCTATGGATATGTTCTCACTGACAGTGGATTATTAGCTTGTTGATTTAGTCATGATTATAGCATGTGCTTGGTATATTTTTCCTGATGTGGCAAACTATTTAAAATGAACTGTAAATCTTAAAATGGACAATTGCTTGCACTTTTTAGGTCATTTAACAAAACTTACTGGTATTTTACCTTACATAGACATGGTCTTTCCCCGACACCAGTTGTCTGCTAGTGTAGGCTCCATATCCACTTGTCTCCATCCATACATGACCTTCCTGTTTGACTTTAAACCCTGACTGGTCTCATTTGACTTTTTGATACTGAGGACTTCCTATTTTTCTACCTCTGTGTTTGGACCGCATCCCTGTTTATCCAGTGTCTCGGCTCTGAGTTGGTGACAGAACTTGCCTTTGGTGAGTTGGATTGTAGGCCTTGGCTCGAACTCCCCCTAGTCACTTGAGATGTTGGCTAAAACTGAAAGCTCATGTTCTACCTGTGGAAACTAAATAAATTCGCCCATGGAAACAAAAAAAAAGGGCAAGAGCAATGAAAAGCTAAAAATACTCCTCGAAGAGTATAAGAAAGGTCCAAAAAGCAATAGTTCTTAAAAGCTATATCTAAACAATTGCTGACCTTGTGAATATATAAAAAACATGCCCTGGATGCAAGCTGCAACTAGTTGTGCTTCTCAGCACATCTGAAAATCCGAAGGGTTATGTAGGCCAAAAAGGCCATGGAAATAAATTGAATGATCCTAATGAACTTGGATCAACTTGATGTAGACATGATGCCTAAGTTGAATAAGCACTCTCTAAACAACTTATCCATTTGTGAGGCACAGCCATCCCCCTTGTTCTTTTGTCCAGCACAGAGTTTGTAGCTTCCCCCTTCTCCCAGTCCAAAGTATTTTTGAGTCAAGTTAGACAAGTCAAACCCTTGGCCCAACCTTGCTCCTAGCCTTCATCCTTCACTAGCAGTTTGACCATGTCCAATGGGTAAGGTTGTCATTTGAACTAGGGTGCAAGTAATTTTATATTATCACGGAATATGTTAACTTGATTAATGCCACTGAATGGAATTTATACTTTGAGCTTAGCTATGAAGTGATTAAAGAAGCATTGTCTTAGTCTACTGATGTGATTTATCCTTGATTATATATATTCTTGGGATCCGTGATGATGTGGACCATGTATGATGATTATTGGTGATGATTTATGGTCCCACATGTTTGATGATGATATCATATGATGGACATATGATACAGATGATGTTTGATCCAGTTCAGCAGGTTATTATTATTACAGATCAGCAGATTATACATTGTCCATATATGGTGGACCCTACAGCTGGCCCATTAGGGCAACCCAGGGTGTATGAGTACTCATTCCTAGTGGATTTGGGTCTTCTGGATCCATTGAGACACTTATCTTTCAGTTCCGGGCAATTCTGACAGTGATTGATGCAGTTTTACACTTGTTGACCAGATTTGGGGCTGATTTCCCAGCCTGAGCAGCAGGGGCCCCGAGAGGCCAGTTCACCTAGGGCGCTGATGATGGAGGGGGTGGTCCAGCCACTTGTTATTACCATTTATCCCCCCTCCCGGAGAGCCTGGTGGGCTCAGATGGACAGCGCTAGCACCCTAGGAGGCAGTTTTGGCACTTTCACAGTTCCCGAGGCACTTAAAAAATGGGATAAAGTGGTCACTGAGGAAATCGATTTGGGCAATTGAGGAAGATTTTGGCATTTGGTTTTCACAGAGGTCTTCCAGGTTGATCTCACTATCTTCCAGTCATTTTTCACCATGTGGGTATCTCCAGATTGATCACAGGAGGACACTTACTGCTCGACTGTCATGGATTCTGAGGACAGTTTTGGTCATTATTATTATATTGGACATATTTTTATTATTTCATTGTGCCTTGGGGTGAGCTAGCAAGGATTTATACCTCCTAGCCCCACCATGTGCTTATTTTATCATGTCCTAGTCATCATGAGGTGGATTATTGTACTTTATACCCCTCTTGTGGGATGACGTCACCCTCTATTGTACCATTTAGTGGGGGCGCTATTGTTATGTTGAGTGATCCATGTGATATTATGTTATGGATTCATCTTAGCCATTGATTATGTTGTGAGATCTTTTAATCTCAACCACTCATTTCAAAAAGTGGTTTTGAGATCTAGGGTTTTGGTCTTTATTATCCTATATAAGGAGGAGACCCCCTCATTGTAAAATCATCTAGAGATTTTTGGCTCTTGGCTCTTGGAATAAAATTTCTATCTTTTGGAGTACATGCTTGGATTGGAGTGGATGTTGGTTGTTTCGATTGTAAATGCTATTGTCCATTGCACTGGAGGATCTATTGTAGCTATCTTGCGTATTTGCCATACTTTATTTGCAGGTTGAGAGGGCGACTTTGACAAGTGCGAATTGGTGGGGAGGCTTGCCCTTCAAGCTTGGAAGAAGTCGTTTTTGGGTTTGACAGGGAGTGGTTTTGCCTTTGTGTCAACTATTCTATGTTTTTCTCTCTCTTGCTTGCATCTACCTTCAATTTGTTAAACTAATTGATGCTTTGCTCCTTGGCTTGACAGGTTAGAAGGAATCACATGTGGCTTGGAAAAATCGATTTGGCAAGAGGGCTTCAACAATTCTCCATTTGATCTTTGGCAAAGTAATCCTCGTCTCAACTAGCATTCATCTCTTCATCCAGGTATGTCCCAAGAGGTATGATCTTCTCTTCCTTGAATCTTCCATAATTTCCTAGATCACAAAAAAACCTAATCAAATTAAAACCCTGGTTTTTGGTATTTCTTAGATCTACTTAGATCTAGCCCTCAATTTGAAAAAATATTGAAAACCCACCTCTATAGCATCCACCCCTAGTTGGATCTATAGTTTGGTGGTGATTGGCTAAGAATTGACCCATTTTCTAAGACAAAAAGCTCTCCTTGACCTAAAGCGCACTTCCTTGAGAGAGGCTTGTTGGGCTAGATCTAGCACGTGGGTATGTGAGATCCCGCTTGATTTGACAACTAGACACTTGATAACACATACCCATATCCTTACTTTGGTGAAAACTACCTTGTGGACATCTCTCCATGTTTTGAGGGGTTGAAACCCCCCCTTTGACCTTCTTGGCACCTTAAAACCTAGATCTACCAAGATCTACCCATTGGATTCATTTGAAACTTTGAAGGAACATAGATCGGGGTACTAGCACCCCGGATCTACATTTTGGTGGCCATTGGACTTGGCATGGTCCACCAAACCCACTTTTTGCCTCTCCTTGAGAAAGTCGCACCCCTTGGGAGTTTTGAGTTGGACCACTTCTAGGAAGTGGGTGTTGGAGATTTTCGTAGATTTGGAATGCCCATGCCTTGAAACCTAGGTCTAGACTATCTTTTTGCCCCGATCTACCTTGGGGATTGCATTCCTTGTTTTAAGGAATTGTGGTCCACTTTTGGTCATCACTCAAAAACCTAGATCTAGTAAGACCTAACCATTGGATCACATCCATTTCACTTGACTTGGCTTCTAGGTGTCCCGATCTACACTTTGACATCTTTCTTGACTCCATTAGCCCACTAAACAAGGCACTAGTCCTTCTCCAAGCAAGGCGCACTTCTTGGGATTAGTGTCCAACCCTAGATCTAGCACATGGGTAACCCTAGAACCAACTCCAACTTATAGATCTAACCTAGATCTACACTATAGTACCATCCTCACACCTAACTTCACCTTGTGGGTCCACCTAGAACCATTTCACACTTCCCAAGAAACTAGACCCATTTGTGCAAACACATTGGTACTATACCTAGTAATCATACCCCATCATGTGGCCTAAACCATTCATAGGTTGAAACACTTATTATCCATCACACCACCTTCAACCATACCTTAACCTTTAGGTCCACTTAGCCTTGCATTGGTTTCCGTAACTCATCATTTATCCACCCTTAGAAACCTTTGCTTGGGTCCAATCAACTGTGATTGGGGTATAGGGTCTCCCCCTTGGTCTAATTACACATTGACCTAAAGCGAAGAGTGCCTTGGTTGACGTGACTCCCGCATTGCATTGGGAACCGTGGCATCTCTTGGGTCACCTCTTTAGTTGCCTGTCTCCTCTACCGTCCCGGATGGGATACCTCTAGGGGCAACTACAAGTTGCGTGATAACATTTTTGGCGCCGTTGCCGGGGAGGTAGGGGCCTACCTTGGTTCAACACACCTTTGTGTCTCACTACCTTTCTGCACTTTAAACGACATACCTCTTGGTAGTAGAGCCTAAAAATCTACCTGGCGACTCCTAACCGTGACTCCGCTGAGGAGCGAGCTCATAGTCACCCTTACAACACTCGAAGTAAATCAAATCCAAATCAATTGGAAGGAACCCCACTCACATATCACAAAAGAGATCCTAAAACTCAATCAACTAATTTCTTGTGGAAACTTGTTAACTCAGGTTCTCCAAACCGTATTTTAGGTTCCCCTTTGTTCAATCCGGTTCCTCCTTTATCACCTAATCACAACTCTAGTTCAAGCCCAATCAATCCAATGGCAGGACAAGGTCAGTCAAACTCCGGTACCAACAACCAAAACAACCCTCCTGTTGCTCGTGCCTTTGGTCATAAGGCTAGAGCTTCTCCCTTAGACTTTTCTCAGATTTTGGGTGCTCCCCATAATATGCCAGATAAGTACTTTGAAAAGATCCCAAAATTCAATGGCAACTGTGCCACCTCTATTGAGGACCACATAGACAATGTTTGGGCTCATATGGAAGCATATGGGGCTGAGGAAGAGGATGTGTTTATTAGGGGTCTCTTTGCATCCTTGGAGGGTGATGCTCGCAAATGGTTTGACCGATTGCCTCCATCATCAATCAATGGGTATGATGTATTCGCCGATAAACTCAAGCAAGAGTGGTCAGTCAAGTTAGATGGGCGTTTCCTTTTACACCAACTTTTTGACATCAAAAAGAAGGAGAATGAGTCTGTCCATGAGTTTAACCAACGCTTTGATAGGACTGTTGCCAACATCCCAAGTAACATAAGGCCCCTTGACCAAGCCATCTTGATCCATTACCTTAATGCTTATGAAGGTTACCTGGGTTACCACCTAAAGGACAAAGACCCTAACAATTTGAAGGAAGCACAAGACAATGTCAAGAAAGCTGAGGCAAATGCTGCCTCCATGGGAAAACAAAACTTCTTTGACTTAATTAGTGGACCTTCTTCCTCTAGATCTGAGCCTAAGTTTAAGAAGAGTAAGGAACCTAGCAAAGATCCAAATGAAATGATGGAGAGTATGCATGAAATGATGAAAAACTTAACTCTCCTAACTAGGGACCTAGCCAAGAACAGAGAAGGGGATAGATATAGGCAGCCCTATGGTCCTAAACCTTATTGGAATCAACAAAAGAAACCTAATGAAGGCGATAGAAGAAACCCTATGAATCAAGAGCCTCCTATCATAAACTGGTCTGAAGGGCAAAAGTTGGAAGATCGTGAGTATACCACCCATGGTGATGATACTCCGGATTCTCCAAAGAACATTAATTGGGTTGATGACTTGAAATTTGACAAAGACTTTGGAAGAATCCTGATTGATCATGAAGAAAACACCATAGAAGAAACAAACCCTAGTGGTCCCATCTATGCTACTGAACAAGTCAATAGTGATCAAACACCCTATAAAACCTATCAACGAAGGAAGGATGGCCAAAAGCCTATGCCTTTTAGCGAAAAGAAAAACAAAGAGTTGCCTAGTCCAGTAAGTGAGCCTTGCCCTTTGCCTGAGTATGACTTTGATATCAACATCGAAAGAGAGTTAGACAAAGTCATGCACAACATTCCACTCACTGAGCTAATGAAAATCCCTTCGATAAAAGAACAAGTGGTAGAGTTTTTCGAGAGTATCCCTGAAACAGCCACGACTAGTGGTGAGGATTCATCTTCCCAAGACCCAGCACCTTGTGATGTGGTTGAGGAAGAGGATGACCCTCCCATTAACATCCAAATTGCCTTATATGAGAGAAAGAATGGGGGTCATCAACCATTTTACCTTACGCTTCGCATAGGTGATCTCCTCCTTCATAACTGTATGTTGGATTCTGGTGCCTCCATGAATGTGATGCCTTTACAAGTCATGGAAGCTATGGGACTAAAAATAACTAGACCTTATGGGAACGTTTGTGGGATTGACTCTCAACCAGTAAAAGTCTTTGGCTTGATCAAAAACCTGAGAGCTGACCTGTTTTCATGTCCCGACATATCTATGCTGATGGATATAGTAGTCATAGATCTCCCTCTAGCCTATGGCATGCTCCTTTGTAGGAAGTGGTCCGCTGGGCTAGGGGGACATCTTCAGATGGACTTGTCATATGCTACCATCCCCAACTCTGATGGGTCTTTAGTTAGGGTGTATCGGGAGCCATTTTATGATGGACATCTTGAGAATTATGAGGATGGCGTGAGAAACACGTTTGGTGAGGGTGAGTTATTACCAGAGGGCATCTTTATGGTCATGGGTGGTCATGATGATGATCCTAGCATGGTAGAAGAAAGAATTATTGAAGTTGACCCTCACTCCATTCAAGTGTCAGAAAACCTTAGGACCTCAAACCAACCCAATAGTGTAGGGCCAAACATTGACCAACCTGCACCTCCCATTCAGCTAAACACTTCGGAGGATAACTTTGACCAAATTAGAAGGGGTGAGTACATACCTAGGACAGTACATGAGTGGCTTTTCCTAGTTGACCTGAACACAGAAAGAGGAAGACAGGGTTTATCTCACATCACTCCTTGGACAAATAACAATGAAGGAACACACCTTCCCTCACCTGAGGGGAATGATGAAGAACTAGTTGATTATCACTTCTCTGATGTGCCTGATCACTTGTCCCATTTGTCTTTAGAGGATGGGGTTTTAAGGCAGGTGAATGACAACTCTATGAGTTGGCAAGAACATGCCTTGATCCATGATGCCCCTGGGGAAGACTTTGCCTTGAATAATCTAGCCATTTTTCAAGAAGAACCCACTAACCCACATTTTCTTCCATACTACCCTAGCTTCCTATTGCCTAGCGAGTTACCTAGTGGTGAAGAGGATATGGATTCCACAGACGCACCTTATTCTTCATCAGCACCTTTGGATATGAGAGATCAAGGTACACCTAGCACAGTTCACAGGCATATGCCCATTCCTGCTGATCATTTGGAACTTTTAGAAAACATGACTATTCCTATCCCATCAGGAGAGGGTAGTAGCCGAAGTAGTGAAAATCAAAGCCCTCCACCCTTAACCCAAGCTAAAGTTTTGACCATAGGGGAAACACCAAAGAATATCATTCACCCACTAGAAGAAAGTCCTCCTAGGAGAATTGTAGGAGAAGTCTTGATTGGTAGCATAGTTGTACCTCTAGACCGTAGACCTCCCAGATTTGATGAAATTCCTCCTAATAGGAATTCAAGTATAGTTACACCTCAACCTCAATGCACTTCTGATATCCAACCTTTTCCTGAACATGTTATTGAAGTCATCCCTCAATCTGTAAATCACCAAAGGTTTGAAATTGGTGATAAGGTTGTAATACCTAATGATTTATTTTATATACGATCGAGAGGATCAGGTGACTTTTGGGTTGGACCACTTACTATTGAGCGCTGCATTGATGAGATGTGTTTTCTCACCACTGGGACTGGCCAACACATCTTACTCCCTATCAATCAAAGGGAGCTAAGGGATTATCATCCCTGACCTTCCTCACCTTGCCTTGCCTGTTTAGAGTAGGTAGCTTCTGAATAAGCTCACTTGAGCAGTAGGATTTGTGTGACTTTTCTTTTTCTGTGTGCTGAGTATTGTCCCATTTTTGTTTTTCTGCCTGAGTTGAGTCTTGCTCCTTCCTAAGCTTTTCTCTTCTCCTGCATGCATTTAAGAAATTATAGTTAGCATTTATATTGTTGGCTGCCTGTGCTGGTTGAGATTTGCCTGAATTAAGAATGTACTCCTTTCCTCCTGCACAGTAAATAAAATGATAATGATATATGCCATGTTAGTTTTTCAAGATCATGCTTTAGACTATATTTCAGTTCAGTTTTATTTTATTTTTATCCCATACATGCTCCATGATGGTATTCTAGTTTTTGTGAGAGCAGGAACAGGTGCAAGATAAAGGCTGAAAGCAAGGATGGTGCAGTGCTGGATTGAAGATTGATGCAGAGGTGTTCGAGACCAGAGATTCTGAGGTTCTCAAGCGCTCTCTCCCTTAGAGCACTTGTCCCAGCCGGAGCCAGATGTTATCACACCATAGTAGCAGGGCTACTATTCTTGTACAGCAGATATCTGCACATTCCAGAGCTTCATTTATTCCAGAGCATGGCTATATATATTGGATCACTCATGATCAGAGCAGTACATTATTCAGATATTGTATGACCTTGTGTCAAGGCTGAGCCTTGAGAGTTCAGATTTGATGACTGATGTGACCACTTATCCCATTACAGTTTCAGTTCAGTGCCTAGAGATGTACTTCAGATGTGTTTCAGATGATGCATGATGATTGTTATTTTGATGATGTTGTATGATCTATGGATATGTTCTCACTGACAGTGGATTATTAGCTTGTTGATTTAGTCATGATTATAGCATGTGCTTGGTATATTTTTCCTGATGTGGCAAACTATTTAAAATGAACTGTAAATCTTAAAATGGACAATTGCTTGCACTTTTTAGGTCATTTAACAAAACTTACTGGTATTTTACCTTACATAGACATGGTCTTTCCCCGACACCAGTTGTCTGCTAGTGTAGGCTCCATATCCACTTGTCTCCATCCATACATGACCTTCCTGTTTGACTTTAAACCCTGACTGGTCTCATTTGACTTTTTGATACTGAGGACTTCCCTATTTTTCTACCTCTGTGTTTGGACCGCATCCCTGTTTATTCAGTGTCTCGGCTCTGAGTTGGTGACAGAACTTGCCTTTGGTGAGTTGGATTGTAGGCCTTGGCTCGAACTCCCCCTAGTCACTTGAGATGTTGTTGGCTAAAACTGAAAGCTCATGTTCTACCTGTGGAAACTAAATAAATTCGCCCATGGAAACAAAAAAAAAGGGCAAGAGCAATGAAAAGCTAAAAATACTCCTCGAAGAGTATAAGAAAGGTCCAAAAAGCAATAGTTCTTAAAAGCTATATCTAAACAATTGCTGACCTTGTGAATATATAAAAAACATGCCCTGGATGCAAGCTGCAACTAGTTGTGCTTCTCAGCACATCTGAAATCCGAAGGGTTATGTAGGCCAAAAAGGCCATGGAAATAAATTGAATGATCCTAATGAACTTGGATCAACTTGATGTAGACATGATGCCTAAGTTGAATAAGCACTCTCTAAACAACTTATCCATTTGTGAGGCACAGCCATCCCCCTTGTTCTTTTGTCCAGCACAGAGTTTGTAGCTTCCCCCTTCTCCCAGTCCAAAGTATTTTTGAGTCAAGTTAGACAAGTCAAACCCTTGGCCCAACCTTGCTCCTAGCCTTCATCCTTCACTAGCAGTTTGACCATGTCCAATGGGTAAGGTTGTCATTTGAACTAGGGTGCAAGTAATTTTATATTATCACGGAATATGTTAACTTGATTAATGCCACTGAATGGAATTTATACTTTGAGCTTAGCTATGAAGTGATTAAAGAAGCATTGTCTTAGTCTACTGATGTGATTTATCCTTGATTATATATATTCTTGGGATCCGTGATGATGTGGACCATGTATGATGATTATTGGTGATGATTTATGGTCCCACATGTTTGATGATGATATCATATGATGGACATATGATACAGATGATGTTTGATCCAGTTCAGCAGGTTATTATTATTACAGATCAGCAGATTATACATTGTCCATATATGGTGGACCCTACAGCTGGCCCATTAGGGCAACCCAGGGTGTATGAGTACTCATTCCTAGTGGATTTGGGTCTTCTGGATCCATTGAGACACTTATCTTTCAGTTCTGGGCACTTCTGACAGTGATTGATGCAGTTTTACACTTGTTGACCAGATTTGGGGCTGATTTCCCAGCCTGAGCAGCAGGGGCCCCGAGAGGCCAGTTCACCTAGGGCGCTGATGATGGAGGGGGTGGTCCAGCCACTTGTTATTACCATTTATCCCCCCTCCCGGAGAGCCTGGTGGGCTCAGATGGACAGCGCTAGCACCCTAGGAGGCAGTTTTGGCACTTTCACAGTTCCCGAGGCACTTAAAAAATGGGATAAAGTGGTCACTGAGGAAATCGATTTGGGCAATTGAGGCAAGGTTTTGGCATTTGGTTTTCACAGAGGTCTTCCAGGTTGATCTCACTATCTTCCAGTCATTTTTCACCATGTGGGTATCTCCAGATTGATCACAGGAGGACACTTACTGCTCGACTGTCATGGATTCTGAGGACAGTTTTGGTCATTATTATTATATTGGACATATTTTTATTATTTCATTGTGCCTTGGGGTGAGCTAGCAAGGATTTATACCTCCTAGCCCCACCATGTGCTTATTTTATCATGTCCTAGTCATCATGAGGTGGATTATTGTACTTTATACCCCTCTTGTGGGATGACGTCACCCTCTATTGTACCATTTAGTGGGGGCGCTATTGTTATGTTGAGTGATCCATGTGATATTATGTTATGGATTCATCTTAGCCATTGATTATGTTGTGAGATCTTTTAATCTCAACCACTCATTTCAAAAAGTGGTTTTGAGATCTAGGGTTTTGGTCTTTATTATCCTATATAAGGAGGAGACCCCCTCATTGTAAAATCATCTAGAGATTTTTGGCTCTTGGCTCTTGGAATAAAATTTCTATCTTTTGGAGTACATGCTTGGATTGGAGTGGATGTTGGTTGTTTCGATTGTAAATGCTATTGTCCATTGCACTGGAGGATCTATTGTAGCTATCTTGCGTATTTGCCATACTTTATTTGCAGGTTGAGAGGGCGACTTTGACAAATGCGAATTGGTGGGGAGGCTTGCCCTTCAAGCTTGGAAGAAGTCGTTTTTGGGTTTGACAGGGAGTGGTTTTGCCTTTGTGTCAACTATTCTATGTTTTTCTCTCTCTTGCTTGCATCTACCTTCAATTTGTTAAACTAATTGATGCTTTGCTCCTTGGCTTGACAGGTTAGAAGGAATCACATGTGGCTTGGAAAAATCGATTTGGCAAGAGGGCTTCAACAATTCTCCATTTGATCTTTGGCAAAGTAATCCTCGTCTCAACTAGCATTCATCTCTTCATCCAGGTATGTCCCAAGAGGTATGATCTTCTCTTCCTTGAATCTTCCATAATTTCTAGATCACAAAAAACCTAATCAAATTAAAACCCTGGTTTTTGGTATTTCTTAGATCTACTTAGATCTAGCCCTCAATTTGAAAAAATATTGAAAACCCACCTCTATAGCATCCACCCCTAGTTGGATCTATAGTTTGGTGGTGATTGGCTAAGAATTGACCCATTTTCTAAGACAAAAAGCTCTCCTTGACCTAAAGCGCACTTCCTTGAGAGAGGCTTGTTGGGCTAGATCTAGCACGTGGGTATGTGAGATCCCGCTTGATTTGACAACTAGACACTTGATAACACATACCCATATCCTTACTTTGGTGAAAACTACCTTGTGGACATCTCTCCATGTTTTGAGGGGTTGAAACCCCCCCTTTGACCTTCTTGGCACCTTAAAACCTAGATCTACCAAGATCTACCCATTGGATTCATTTGAAACTTTGAAGGAACATAGATCGGGGTACTAGCACCCTGGATCTACATTTTGGTGGCCATTGGACTTGGCATGGTCCACCAAACCCACTTTTTGCCTCTCCTTGAGAAAGTCGCACCCCTTGGGAGTTTTGAGTTGGACCACTTCTAGGAAGTGGGTGTTGGAGATTTTCGTAGATTTGGAATGCCCATGCCTTGAAACCTAGGTCTAGACTATCTTTTTGCCCCGATCTACCTTGGGGATTGCATTCCTTGTTTTAAGGAATTGTGGTCCACTTTTGGTCATCACTCAAAAACCTAGATCTAGTAAGACCTAACCATTGGATCACATCCATTTCACTTGACTTGGCTTCTAGGTGTCCCGATCTACACTTTGACATCTTTCTTGACTCCATTAGCCCACTAAACAAGGCACTAGTCCTTCTCCAAGCAAGGCGCACTTCTTGGGATTAGTGTCCAACCCTAGATCTAGCACATGGGTAACCCTAGAACCAACTCCAACTTATAGATCTAACCTAGATCTACACTATAGTACCATCGTCACACCTAACTTCACCTTGTGGGTCCACCTAGAACCATTTCACACTTCCCAAGAAACTAGACCCATTTGTGCAAACACATTGGTACTATACCTAGTAATCATACCCCATCATGTGGCCTAAACCATTCATAGGTTGAAACACTTATTATCCATCACACCACCTTCAACCATACCTTAACCTTTAGGTCCACTTAGCCTTGCATTGGTTTCCGTAACTCATCATTTATCCACCCTTAGAAACCTTTGCTTGGGTCCAATCAACTGTGATTGGGGTATAGGGTCTCCCCCTTGGTCTAATTACACATTGACCTAAAGCGAAGAGTGCCTCGGTTGACGTGACTCCCGCATTGCATTGGGAACCGTGGCATCTCTTGGGTCACCTCTTTAGTTGCCTGTCTCCTCTACCGTCCCGGATGGGATACCTCTAGGGGCAACTACAAGTTGCGTGATAACAAGTACCATCTTTTTGTTTGCATTGGAACTTTGGTACAATTTTGTCAAGGCGTCCCACATCTCAAATACATTGTCCTTAGCAGAGATGTGTGGGATCACATGGTCCTTGATTGCATCAAGGAGGATCCTATGGGCTTCGATATTCTTCTTTTCATTAAATGCTTTTGCAGCTGCATCTATTAGCACCGTGACTGGATTTGTGTCTGTGCTCTCCGCAACATCCCATAGTTCACTCTCTTTCAGGAGCAGTACATTTTTTGCCTTCAAAACGTTGAAGTTCGAAGCCCCATCCAACCTATCCTCTACTCTCAAACTAGTAGCCATAACCTTTGAACTGTTAGAGAACTGAAACAAGAGTATCAAAAGAACCAAGAACCTCTCTCGGTCACAGATCTGGCCTATCCACACACAGTTTTGATAGATCTATCTCAGATCTATCCACCAAAATCACAGATCTAATAGATCTGACCTCTACAACCGTAGATCTGAGCTCTGCTCTTCAGATTTGGTAGATCTGGTCTCTATCGCACTGATCTGATGTCCAAACGAAGTCACCACACAGATCTAGTATACTGCTCGCAGATCTGAGTGTGAGTGCTCCCTCTAACCCTTACCAGGGCTCTGATAGCATGTTAATTTCTGTTGCAGATGTCACTACTCGATCTGGGAACCCTGAGATCTCAATGACTTTGAGTCTCTATAATCTAGACAAGCCCTGCTTCTCTTCGCCAAAGAAGATCACAAACAAAACTGACTTATAACTTAAATTACTAACAGATCTCTTAACAACTTGATGAAATAATAAGCAATCACACAAGTTTGACTCACAAAGTTTACCCTGGAAACCCCAATGGGGAAAACCAGCTCCGATGGGGATTTCTTCTTTCTCGAGCCTAGAGCAAAATAAAAGAGAATAGTTACATACAACAACTCAGAAAATAGAGTCGAACCTAATGGGTATAAAACCCTAGATCTGCAACAGTTGCAATTGCTACTCTTGGGAAATGTGCCCTTGTTGTCTGTTCGGATCTGGATCTCTTTGAAAGACTGTCTCTACGTGTCTTAGGATGTAGTACTAACTCTCTCACTCCTCATCCCTGATCTTCTCTGTCAAAGATGAAAGTTTGCAACCTCTCACTGTAGAATGTGCCCCTCTCTCTGCATGGAAACGTGTGCCCTCTCTCAGACACAAAGAAGTCTCCCTAGCTCATATTTTAGTCAATCTCCTCTGAGATCATCACAAATATTCTTCAATCACTGAAGAAGACTTATCCTGCAAGTCTCAGCTGCCCTAGCCTCAAGTTGGATCAACCACGTCCTCCTCTCCTTAGGAAGTGTGCCCCCTCTCTCAACAAAGTTGCCCAAGCTCAAAACTCTGAGCAATCTCCTCAATGATGCTATCTCTGCCCACAGTAAATGATAGACAAGTGCCTCTAATCAAGTGAGGACAGATCCCTCTCAGATCCACTCACTCTCCCTCTCTGCAGATGCGCCTCCCTCTCTCAGAAAGTCGTCCACTCTGCATGCACAAGTCGCCCTCCTCTAAAACTCCTCTCTCTCTTTGATTTTCCTAAGTCACTTTCAAAGTGATTTTGGGCAATTTTGCCACTAATTTGTTCGCTGTTTTTTTACATTTGTTAGTAGGTTTAGAGGCGTTTTGGGCATATTTTTGATAAACTAAGACCTCCAGGATCGCCTTGAACTAGTCTCGCTTCTTCTTAAGCTTTTTCTCAGCTTTATAACCTCTCTTCTCCAAATCTGTAAGGAGAAAGAGGACTTCTTTTCTTTTATTTGGTTTATTGTAAATAGCATAATAAGAGAGATCTAGTGGGCTATTCAGAGCCCACTCCCCATCCCCTCGGCGTGATTCGTGTTGGTGTCCATTTTCATGCAATTTTCATCCTGTAATTTGCTTTCATTAAAATTAACATAATTAGTTTTAAAATTTACCGTTTGTTGGTTATGTTTCAATGGCGGACCACAAACTCACTCAGGACGTAGGAACATTTTAAATAATCTTTTTTGCAGACCGTATACTTTGAGTTCTTATTATTCCATTTTGTTTTGCAAAGTAAACGGATACTAACCCACTACATTTGTGGTGTAGTAATTAGATCACAAGTTTCTTTTCAGTTTTTTATCTTTTGTTAAAATGAACCCCATTGCTTTCCCAAATTACTGCACCAGTTGAAAAGGAAAACGACCTGAATAAGTGGTGCATGGAAAAGAGACTCTTGGGGTATTAATTTAAACAAGAAAAACATTTATTAAAATTCTTAAAATTTACCAAGACTTTGTTCTCGTGTGCCCTGTATCGTTGCAACTTTGACTGACCAGTTGATCAAACCAGAAAGGGAATAAGTGACTACTAATTAGTTTTTTCACATTTTCAAATGAACTCCTAAGAGGAAAATCCAGCGTCTCGTTTTGCTTCATGTGGAAAAATTTCATAGAGAAAGCGGGAACAACTAGAAAGTGACGGCGGGGCTCTGTCAGGCCACACCCTCGTTTGGTGTGGTGTTGGACACACCCTTGCGACTCCATCCAGCCCACATTTTCTCGTGTGGAGCCACACTTAGTGAGTTTGGACACATTCCCCGTACCTTTTGGGTATATTGGGAATCCCCCTCCTGTTAATCAACTCATCTTTCAATAAACTAAAACTGACCAAGAACAATTTGCAATACATTCACTACAACAACACTTATTTCTTTCGACTCCATTTTCGGCACTAGTCTTGTTTACAAATTTAAATCTTATGCTTAAATGTGTTGAATGGTTGGTTGTTGATTAAATTTCATATTGCAAGTGTCTTGCCTTCAGTATTTATTTCTAAAAACTCCTAAATAACTTACACATTCACAAACTAAATCACTTAATCGTCCTTAGTAACTTTTAGGGTCTACCCCCCTTGGCTTTGTTAGGAGTTTGCCTAAACGGAGGAGTCAAGATCAAGTGACAGTACTTGACTCAAGACTTGCCCCCAAGGATGCACCCAGTGGCTTGAAGATTTCTGCCACATTAACCCCGAGGTGCGTGTAAGGAGGCAACATATCTCAAGAACCGGTTTTAGAGCTGGTCACTTTTGATGATGGTGATCCTCCACACTAGGAGACGCAGATGTCATATTGGATACAGTAGATGAGGAGGATGGAGGAAATAACAGTGGTAGTGGTGATGATTTTGATGATACGAACATGGAGAACTATTGAGTCCTGACAGTGACGACTTTGAGATATGACATTCTTCCATCAATGGTTCTAGTATCTAGATTCTACCCTATTTTGTATTTTCCATTGGCATTCCCACCTATAGTATATTACTATCTGTTGCTGCTTGGACACGCACCGGGTTAATGCGGTAGAAATCTTCAAGCCACTTGGTGCATCCTTGGGGACAAGTCTCAAGTCAATTGTTGTCACCTGAAACTTGACTCCTTCGTTTAGGCAAACTCCTAACGAAGCTAAGGGGGTTAGTCCCTAAAGGTTACTAAAGTTGTTAAGCATTTAGTTATGAATGTGAAAGTTATTTAGGAGTTTTTGGAAATGGATACTCAGAACAAGACTTGCAATATGGAATTCAAATCAACAACATATAAATCATATAAGCACTCAACACAAGATTCACTTTAAGCAAAAATGATTGTATGATCTAGACCAATGCCAAATGGAGTAAAATTGGAGTGTTGTTGTGACAAATGTTTTGCAAATGTTCTTGGTCAGTTTTAATTATTAAAAGATGAGTTGATTAAAAGGGAGGGGTATTCCCAATATACCAATAAGGTACGGGGAATATGTCCAAACTCACCAAGTGTGGCTCCACATGTGAATTGTGGGCTAGATTGGAGTCGTAGGGGTATGTCCAACACTACACCAAACTAGGGTGCAGCCTGACAGATCCCTGCAGTCACTATCTAGTTGTTCCTGCTTCACTGTAGACTTTGCCCACACGAGGTAAAAAGGGAGATGTTAGATTTAATTATTAAAAGATGAGTTGATTAAAAGGGAGGGGTATTCCCAATATACCAATAAGGTACGGGGAATATGTCCAAACTCACCAAGTGTGGCTCCACATGTGAATTGTGGGCTAGATTGGAGTCGCAGGGGTATGTCCAACACTACACCAAACTAGGGTGCAGCCTGACAGATCCCTGCAGTCACTATCTAGTTGTTCCTGCTTCACTATAGACTTTGCCCACACAAGGTAAAAAGGGAGATGTCGGATTTTCATCTTTCAGGGAGTGTAAATTACAAAAGATGTGAGACTAATTACTACTGAATTAGAAACTCTTTTCTGATCATCCAACACGTACTCAGGCAAGCCCTTTATGTGATGACGAGAGCATACTTTGGATATGCAAAGTTGGGTTCGTTACTCAAAAATAAAAGAAAAAGATTAAAGCAGAAAAGTAAATTTGAGCTAATTACTACACTACGAATATCTTTTCCTTTTCAGTACTTCGGTAGAGTATAGTGGGTTAGTGTTCCTTTACTTTGCAAAATGAAGATAAAGCAACCGAAAATAAAGCTATTTAAAAATAAAAGTATACTGCCTGCAAAAGTAAATTACTAAATTAGCCCCTATGTCCTGAGTGAATTTGTGACCTGCCGTTGAAACAGAGCCAATAAATGGTTAATTTTAACTTAATTAGATTGTTAAAATAGAAAGAAAAAGAAAAACTAAACAAAAAACAAAAAGACACAACACGATGCAAAACCCCCCAGGGGGGTTGGGGTGTGGGCATTGTGTAGCCCACTTGCTTGTCTTTTTATTTATGGCTTTTACAATGCTTTAGAGAAGGCCTCTTTATCCTTAGAGATTCGGATGAAAGAGATTACAAAAAGGAATAGAAGATAGAAGAGGATTTATGAAGCTTTGGATTGCTTGAATTTGTCAAAAAATTGCATGAAATCCTCTCTACCTGTCTTTAAGAAAACAAAAACCAGCAACAAACTTTTAGTAGAAAGTGCCCAAAATCACTTTGAAAGTGATTGGGCAAAGTTAGAAAACTAAACCAAAAAATTATTCTAAGTTAAGCTAGATCTAGGAAAGCAATAACTAAGAGAGGTTGGCTGTGAGACCAACTTTGTTAGGATCTTGGCTTGCCTTTAAAGGGCAGCCAATGCAAAGCACTTAACTGCTTGATTTAAACTTTAAATTTCATGGAAGAAATCTAAACCTTTCAAGTTTTGAAATTTTCCTTTGAATTAACTTGTAAAGCAAAGATTTTTGATACTAGATCTAGTGGAAAAGATGGAGACTTTTTAGCAACTAAATCTAATATGCAAATCAGATCTAAATGATTTATATTTTTTAAAGCAAATCTGAAATTTTACCAAGGAACCAAGGAACCAAGTAACCAATAAGATTTTTAGAGAATTTTGAGAAAGAGGAAGGAGGAAACCAAGCTGCAAGCTTGGACTTTGGGCAAAAGAGAGAGCAAAGGGACTTGCGATCCTTCAAAAAGAGCTTGAAAGTGTGGAGAATCACACTTGAACTACAATCCCTTCAAGCAAGGCCTTCCTGCACAAGCACAACTATTACTCACAACAAAAGGTTAAATCTGGTATTTCAAGCACAACTATTACTCACAACAAAAGGTTAAATCTGGTATTTCTTGCACTGGGGGTTAGAAAAATATGCATATATACTCATAAAACATATATCTTCTAGACCACAGATGTAAGCAAATAAGAGCATCAAGTAAAGTTACTACCTCCTATTGATCAATATTGAACCTTACCAAGGCCAGATTAACTTCTACGGAAAGCAGCAAACAAAAAGCTTGAACAATAGTACCTCATAAACACATGGACATCCAACACTATTGCACTACACCAAGATGCCTCCAAATCCTTTTAATTCCATTCACAAATGATAAAGAGTTACAATACAAATGAGCATAGGTTCAATCCTTTCATCCCAAAGATGAGAAACAACCTCGCTTTTATAGAAAAAAAAAAAGAAGCAAGAGGGGGGCACATTCACAAGAGGGAGTGAGAGGGAGAGTCCATGAGAGATTAGGGGGATTGAGATTGGATTTAGATTGAGTGAGTGGCACCACCTCTACATGAAGAGATGCGTCCTCATCTTGGAGTATCCACCATCCAACAACCACTTGCCACTTCAACAATTGCACCCTCTTTGAGAGAGATGCGCCCCCTCTAGATTGAGCCAACTCGCCCTTCCTTAGATTTGATCCAGATCACCCTTGGATAGCCATCAGTTAATTGGATTTGATGCTCAGTCAACTCAATTTAACTTGAGACATGTCTGGGACATGTTTCCACTAGTTGAGGTATTTGATTTTCTCTCATATTTTCTATTTTTTTATTCACTTTTTGTTTTTTTTCGAGAAAAAATTATTTAAGCTATAAATGATCACTCAAATACTTTGGAAAGTGGGTTTTGGGGTATAGTGGGTGCTCTGAGTTAGAAAACGAATACCCCCATGGCAAATTTGGCCCTCTAGCCACACTTTTATGACACTTTGAATTTTTACATTTAACTTATTACAATTTTAACCCATTTTATAGGATTTTTTTTAATTCTCGAAAACCTAAAAAAAACTAAGGGACACTTAGTACATGTTCATATGACTCAATTAAAATGACTAGCATGGTAATATACATAGACACTTATACTTTAATAACCTCCCAAGGTTTAGCCACCAATGCGGATACTCAACCTTTGGAGGTGTGAGTGAAAAACTCATAAATTATGCTTTGCTGAAAAGCAAGGCATAGTTACCAAGGAAAACACACTCTAGAGTACCGCATTGATGTCTAAGTCTTAGGAAAGCCAATTCTTTTACAAAATTCATCATGCTACGTCAACTCATTACAATTCTCCGCAGGGTATGACTATGAACATGCAAGTTTATTAAAAAACGGCCAAGTTGGCTTGCTAGGACTTCTGATCTTCAGAATTTGAACAAGTAAACTTGCTCAATCTTTGCCGACTCGCTTGAAAACCAACTAAGTACAACTTAGGTGGTAACACTATCAATGACTCAATGAGTTACAAATGATGACTTAATGAGAAAAATGCAGTTTATGGTTCAAATCTAAGTTTTAAACTTCTATTTTATTGTGTATTGAATATTCTAATTTCTTGTGTATTTGATTATCAATTCATCATTGATGTTACATGTAGTTACTAGTTATTAACTAGTTGTATCAATATTTTATAAATGTTCTAGTTTCTAAAAAAATTGGTTCTTTATGTTTTTATTTCATATATATATATATAACCGTGTCCCTAGGTCCTGTTTCCGTGGTTGTTGTGTCCCGTGTTGGATACTAGTATTTTTGTGTACTCCATGTCCTGTGTCCTCGTGTTAGGTGACTTAGGTTGGAACTGTACAAATATATTGTACGCTCATATAATAATAATAATAATAATAATAATAATCTATTTTTAAGGTCACAGCCAAGCCAAACACCAATTTGGTGTATGAGATCCCCTTGTTTGTGGGACAAGTGACCCCCCTCCGCACAATGATTTAACTGCTAAAGAATACAGAGGGACCAAATAGGGCATGCTTGCCCTTCTTGCCGCATTAACTCTCTTGATGTGGGACCAAATAGGGCATGCTTGCTTATATAAGGAAGCCAAAACTTTTTTTTGTGGGCAATGTACGAATGTAGGATGTATTTCTCCTGTGCATGAATGAGATATAAGATGCATTTGTTTCAAAAACACACGTAATATCATCGTTGATCACTCTGGTTTTTATGAGCTAGGATATGTATGGAAGCCGTTTCAAATTAATATAAGAACTAGAGCAGTTGTGTAAATGTATTAAATTTGATTTGAACATTGTGATTGTTGTCGACTCTCATCTCTGTTGGCGCTTTAAAATTTGTATTACCTAATTTATTAAATGGCTCTTATATGAACTATATTGCAAATGTCTCTCCTGCAGTGCATAAAAAAAGAATATATTAATTTTAATTAAAACCTTCCATTTTTGGCATTGCCCCCTTTGTGTCCATTACATTGCTCTGCCATATAATAGAAATGCAATGATCCAATTGCAGAAAGAATTGAGAAGCAAACTGACAGACATGAGCTTTCCATTCAAAAATCTTGACGAAACAAGATATGCTGGTTCACTTTTTGTCCAAATTCTGATCAGAGAAGGGCTTTATAAGATTCAATAAAAATTGTTTAAGATGCTTTTTAGGAAACTAACTCCTTTTTCTAAGCTATCGCACATATTTTGTCTTTTTCTCTGAAAGCACAGTGCGGTCTTGTTTTGACTAAGCTGTTTAAATCCACGCATTGCTATGTCATAAAATTGCCAGCTTATTATATATCTAACCTTATATACAGACCACTAATGCCTTCTGGCCTCCTTGGAACTTCAGATGGAAGGAGTTTAAGAGGAACATATTCTGGTTAATTATCATTGGAGGTGGCTTGATGCTTGTCCACATCTTGATTCTTTTACTTCTGCAATTGAAAAAGTGGAGATGGCGAACAGATATGCACAACTCTGGTGCTCTGGTAATCCCGAGATTTGAGATGTTTTTGTTGATACTTGCAGTGCCATGTATGTGCCAAGCAGCTGCATTCCTCATAAAAGGTAACTGCTAGCTGACTCTAATTAGACAATACATGTTTCCTAAACTTTTATTAAACACCTTGTTTCTGTCTTAAAAAGTCATGGATAAGGTGTTGTTTTCTTTCAAACCCAGCTGGGTTTGCCCCTAACCCAACCTGCAACAGTGAATATTTTCTGATAAGGTCACTAGCCATATTTTTCCATGTCATGGTCTAGATGATTTTGATTCCTTCTTTTTGTGAGATGGTGCTCAAATTTAACCATTGAGGTATCTGTTCCAGTGATTTGATCTCTCTTGTATTCAACAGCTGTTGCTTGAATATTCAGTAATTGTTTTTCTTGATTCAGATGGATCAGTTGCTGCAGTAATTATTGGCATCCTACTGCTAGCTATCCCCACAGCTATTCTGTTGTCAGTATTTGTCTTCATTTCAGTTGCCATTATTATGGGTGTGTTTTTGCAATACAAGGAAGTTGATCAAGAAATTCAGAAACATCACTGGTATCAAGACATAGTTAAAATGTTAATTGGACACAACAAAAGAGCAGAGTGGAACCTGAGGAATAATTCAACACCATCATTTGTAATTAGATTTGGTCCATTGTTTGAGGATATGCGAGGACCATCTAAAATCATGTTACCTCAGATAGGAAGTGCAAGGTCTAAAGATGGCAGAGATAGAACATTGACTTCTAATGACGGAGGAGAGGATGCTGTTCTACCTATGATTCCGAATCTTTTTGGGATCCTCAGAATTTATTATGCAGTCCTGGATTTAGCAAGACGAATGGCACTAGGGATCATTGCTGGTGCTTATTGCACATCTGATTCTTCAAGGAATCAGATTTTAGTTGTATTTTCCATTACATCTTTCCAACTTTTATCTTTGGTTGTGGAAAGGCCTTACGTTAGTAGAGGAGTACAGATTGTGGAGATCATCTCTGTTTCATGTGAAGCAGGATTTTTTGCTTTGTGTTTGGTCCTTCTGGCCGAGGATCATGCTGATTTTGACCAGAAGAATATTGGTTTTATCATGATTTGTCTCCTTTTCCTCAGCTTCATAGCCCAATTGATAAATGAATGGCATGCACTCAGAAAACAGCTTTTGAGGTTACCTCCAACAAATGCATCACTCATGTCAGGCTTGAAAATGATGGGTTGTGCCTTGCTGATGGTTATAACTCCTCAAAAGCTATGGCAAGATAGTGCTTGGCTTTCCCCCTCGTCTGCAAAGAAAAGAGAATCATCTGAAGCTCAGCAGATCCGCCTTCCATACAGAGAGGACTTGACTGTGGATAATGATTCTTCAACTTCATCAGTTCCAACAAATGACAAAGTGTTTGATGCATCATCTGAGAAGGCTAGGAGAGCACAGGGAAAATGGTCTAGAACCTTGTGGCCAGAATCAAGGTCAAATGAAATTAAAATGTTGAGGGAGCTAGCCAAAGCAAGCTTCCCACGTGGCAGGGAAGATGATTCACCTGAACCAGAGTATCTTCCAAGTAGCAGTTCTGGTATTGAGAAGGAGAAAGTGGAAGGTCGCATCAATGAGGATCCTAATGAGACAGCCAACAAATCTTTGTTTGGAGTTGAGACTATCATCCATCAGTCCACAGAAGTCCAAAGGTGATTCCCCTGCAGCCTTATGATCATCTAGATCATGCAACATTCAAAGAAATGAAACACCAAGTGATACTCCTGCAGCTTTATGATCATCTAGATTGTACAATATTCAAAGAAGTTAAATTCCAAGTGAATTTCCTGCAGCCTTGAGTTCATTTAGATCAAACAACCTGGAAAAAGAACTGGAACATAATTCTCCTTGAAATAAATTAACCTATTAGGACAACCATTCTTCCAGAATGCATGCAGAAACAATCAAACACACATTTCTGTCCATAGGAAGATCTGAGAACTCTTAAATTCAAAAATTTAGCCATAAAAGAGCTGAATTGGGAGCCTGGTATTCTTCTTTGATCAGTCAATTTTTTATTCATTCCGTGTTCTTTAGATCCAATGTTTTTGAAGATAAATAAGAAAGAATCTGTGATTCAGTATGTGTTGAAGATCAATTTTTTAATACAGAACATTTCTCAATGAATTCTTAATGTTTTTTATTTTCATAATAATCATTCACGCTTCCATACACAGTACATATTCAAGCTCATGCCAAAGTTTACAGTACAATAATGTTCTAAGCTAACGTTCATCTGCTTGCTGAAAGATCGTACTTCAGAAATTTTACAATTTCTTAACTTAGCTTTCCAATAACTGTAGCCATTTATGCACAAACAAATTGCACTTAACCACATTGTGTTTTAAGCTTGACTATATCCCAGGAAACTGTAATAGATTGCATAATCATATATAGCGGACTTTAACCATGTTTAAAAAATCCATGGGGCTTTGGTTTACCGGCAAGGTTATGGAGTATTATAAGCTGTCCACTAGGGTTCCAATCTCACTGTGGTCTGCCCCATCTAAATGGGACACTGTTATACAAATGGCTTAGGCCATAGTTAAATTTATTAAATAGATTCAAAATTGGCAGGATCACATGTACAAGACCTCCCCAACCAGTGAGAATGTGGGTGCATAATAAGCACGGAAAATGAGTGCCGAGCTTTTCTAGCTAAATTACACAAACAAAAAGACAAAAACAAAAAACAGACAGGCAAGAAAGAGATCTCATAGATCCAGAGCAGTATATACTTATGGTAGCCATGCAACAATCCACAAATAATTTTGAAAAAGAAATCAAGATATCTGTTCAAATTGAAACTAAATGTAAAGGATCAAAGAGAGAAGTATCTGCATTGATTTGGGACCCTGAAAGTCCAGAATCAGGCATGAACAACAATGATCAACCCAAAGAATGCGATAATTGGCAGGTAGGTCATGGAAAGGGAAAAATGGACAATTCCTTGTTAACAAAACATGAATGGATGGTTTTGACTGATAATATGAATAACTTTGCTTGAATGAGGAGCATATTTTGAAGCAAAGCCATACTTTGAACTTAAGAGACATTTCCTCGTTAGAAAACAAATTGATTATAGCATCTCAGCCATATTTATTTTTGCTTAAAATCATGTTTGCAATAAAATTTACAGTCTATAATTCCAAATAATAGAATTGTACAAATCTAATTGATAATTATTAAAAAATGATACCGCACATTTTGAAGCCATGCCACTAACAAGGGAAAGGTTCATGAACCTCAGAAGAAGAGACACAAAATACCTTCAGAACCTCGAATATGTGGAGAAAATTCCCTCGGCATGGGCATGATGAGTAGACTATAAATATTGTATTTTTGGTGGGCAAATGGGATAACTCTGTGCGGCTCGATCTTATGGCTGATGGAGGCGTTTCCACACAATCTTTGGAGGAGATAAAAATACTTGTGCTTGTGATGGTCAAAGTGTTCCAGGAAATGGGAATGTAAAAATCCAACTCGCCCAAAGGAGGCAAGAAGAAAATCTGATGTTTCATCAGTAAGTAGCATAAGCAAGATGGAATTGAGCAATTTATCGGGTGGTTTAAATTATATCTTGATCGCTGCGCAATCAATAAGCTTACATTTGAAGGTTATGACAGAGGATAATGAAGATTTATTCAGAATTTATTGCCCCAATATTTTGAAGAAAACAAGCTGTTAGCAATTGCCCATTGGGAGTGGTAAGTGTTCAATGCAGTATCTGTGCTGAAGAGCATGAAAAAAAAGGACAGTCGAGATATTCGTTATATGAAAACTGCATTAAAAGAAGACAATCCAGAGTTCTGTTACATGCAAAGGTAGCAAAGGAGCGCTGAAAGAGTAGGGGTTTTCCCTACCAAGAGATCTACCTCCATGCATCTACAAGTTTGCTCCAAAACCTGCATTTCAGCTCAATTTTAACACACAATTGGGTTATTTGATTGTTCGAGCAATGAATATACTTCCCACCATGCATAGAAAACTCCTTTGCAACTTTATGGGTATGCTAAATCCTGATAAGGATGAGCATGTGTTTCCACACTAGACTTAGCATAGTCACTTTGTCTTCTAACTATGCTGTGATATTAAATTTATTTATTTTTATTATTATTTTTATGCATAAATATGTCAATGTATCCCATAATGTCCATATCGATCACTTTGTCTTTTAACTATGTTGTGATATTAAATTAAACTGTTATTATTGTTATTATTATTTTTATGCATAGTCAATATAACACATAATGTTAATAAATCAAGCAGGTAGCCATATTGATCATTACTATATAAATCAATTTTATGATTTCTATTATTTTTATGCAATTACCATTGCTGACTATGGGTGTGCGAATTGATTTTGTTGGAATGGAAACATGGTCTAAAAGAAATGGTCACATGGTACGTTGCTCACCACAAGAAGCTTAGATTTTTGCATAGCATTTGCAAAATCTATTTGATTTAAAGTAAAAGAAATGGTCACATGGTACGTTGCCCACCACAAGAAGCTTAGATTTTTGCATAGCATTTGCAAAATCTATTTGATTTAAAGTCATATGTTGGTGGGAGTGTTGTAGAAATCCTTATAGTGGATCCAAAAGAGATGATGTAAACCTCACAATGAAAGACTTTAGGAAAATAGAAGAAGTATAGTGCAACAGAACATAGATCCAATGGAACTCAGATAGAGGCAGAATAATTACACATCTTACATTAATTTGAATAATGAAACAGTAAATATACAATGCTCAGGATTCGAATACACTAGGTGTAATTCGAATTAGCCTTCATGGATAGATCCATAATCAGTGGAGTGTCATCAAACACAACTAGAAGTCTATCTCATCATCGGTGGAGTCATCAATGCACAAGTAATTGTCAACCATCAGTCAAACTGAGTCTAACTGAGTGTGGTAGGTGTAACTGGCACATGGAGGCACTAACTGAATGAAAGAGGCTCAGTGGAGGGCACATGAGGAGCTATCTGGAGTCAGAAGGGGTAGTTAGGTCTCATCGGAGGTCCATCGGAGTGATACAGTCAATTGAGAGTCAGTCTAGCCTTAAATCAAGGAAAGAACTGATGATAACTCATTAACTGAAGTACAACAGGAGTGGTAGGTGAGAAAAGGCGCCCTTCTCAAGTGGTGGGTGAGAAGTGGGCGCATCACTGGCTAGGAGGGCTCAATCTGAGTGGCAATAAGTTCCCGAGGCTAGCTAACTGAGGGCTAGGTGTTGGGACTGATGACTGGGATGCATGCAAACCCTAAAAGATTGAAAATGAAAATGACTGAAAAGCTAGGAGGACTAGGATGGAATATAGGAATATCCTAACACCCCCCCTTAATCTATCCTGGGCCCTGGTAACTAGGACCAAAGGTCACCCATACAATCAAATAAATGATAAAAAAAAAGAATTGTCCATAAACTGAGGAAATGGGGAAAACATCATGGGAAAAATACCCCCCCTCAAAAGAACAGTAAATAACTCAAAGAACCATCATACTAAGCAGAAAAGAAAGAAGCTTTCATCAGTGAAAACTTATGCAGAAAATTTGGCAAGCTGATCCCCTGTAGGATGCCAAAACAGGTGCTAGATCTGGATCTGGTCTTTTGATTTGCCTTCCACTGTGAGAGGATGTATTGGACGAAGCAAATCTCTCGGAAATTCTTTCTGCAACTAGAGCGAATGGAACATGAGCAGTCTTCCCAAGGGATGGAAGAGAGAACCCCATCATCATGCTGCATCTCTCATGGAGAGGTGGATGGCATAATGCAAGGTTGGCATGATGCTGAAGTCTGGTAGTTCTGTGAACAGATGAATCCTCAACTGTGTTCTCAGTAACTGCAAGGACTGTGTGAGCCCATGTTGGCCTTGTCTCTGGATTGAGAACATGTGTTGGTTCTGGATCTGAATGTTCTTGAACTTTGATCTCAACATAAAGATCTTCATCTTCATCTTCATTAGATTCCGAAGGAGTAGGAAGAGAGAAAGCTAGAAAATGAGAGAACTCATATGCCTTGGAGGCATGATTTGCAAACCCTTTTGCTAGTCTTCCTAGTAGAGATCTCTGTAATCTCAACTGTGTCGGAATCAAAGGTCACCTTCTTAGTTGATCCGGTGTGAGTCATCTGATATACAGACAACAAATTTGTTGTCAAGGAGGGAATGAATAGAACATTCTTGAACTTGCCATGCTCCATATGTACTGTTCCCAACTCTTTGGCAGAAATCTAAGAGTTGTCTCCCATGTGAATAGTAGGCCCATCTTTGAGATCTAAAGAAGAAAATGATTCTTCAGAGGCAACCATGTGGCTGGAGGCTCCAGAATCTATGAGGAGGGCCTTTGATTGTGAAAAACCAGCCATCAATGCATGGCAATCCTCATGACCATCAGATCCACTTCCAGAATCATACATCTTTGCATCTTTTGGAATAGCAATTTTGTTCTATTCAAGAAGCTTGGTTAGTAGGTCTATTTTCTTATGCATGCAAGCTTTCTCAGGATGGTATCCTCTCTTGCAGTGGGGGCATTCAAATCTCTTATGTTTGTCCTTCTTGGAGCTGGAGGCTCCTTTTGATGGACTTGACTTATCATTCAGCTTGGATTTAGATGACTTCTTATCCTTGTCTTTTTGCCTCCCTTTCACATTCGCCCTATTGGCTTCTCCAACTAGAAGAGCTAGATCTTTGGAGGCCTTGATGGCACCCATTTGAATCAATTTGTCCTCTTCTTGAATGAGGGCTGCAGTAAAGACTTCTAAGGTAGGCATCTTCCATCCAGGGATTGACATTCGCCCAGAGTGGAAGGTAGATACGACAGAAAATGGAGATACTAGCTTACTCAGAATGGAGAGCACCAATTGCTTATTCTTTTTCTCAATGCCACACTGCTTGCATTGCATAACCAAGTATTTAAATTTCGAGAAGAATTGCTGAATTCTCTCAAAATCACTTGGTTGTAGGGTAATCAATTCATTTTCCAGAGCATGGTCTCTTAGTTCATCTTGTTTGCCGAAGAGACCCTCTAACTTCTTCCATACCTCTTTTGGGGTCTTCAACCCTTCAAGATGAAACAATAGATCTTTAGAAATAAAAATGCACATGTAACCAAAGGCTGCATCTAATTGATTTAGATATCTAGCTTTCTCCACAACTGCATGTGTTTCGGCTTCTTTCCCCATTGTTACTATGTATAGAGATTTCTTTCTCAATAACACTTCCATGTCACCCTTCCAATCAAAGTAATTGAAAGGGGTGAGAATTCTAGGAGAGAGAGGATCATTCGAATTGCTCATCTTAACTGATGGAGCGAATGGAGGATGAAACTGCTGCTGCAACTGCTGGAACTTCGAATTACTTGCAAAAAACTCTCAAGAATGGAGGTAGAATATACTCTCAAATGGCTCTGATACCATGTAGAAATCCTTACAGTGGGTCCAAAAGAGATGATGTAAACCTCACAATGAAAGAATTTAGGAAAATAGAAGAAGTATAGTGCAGCAGGAGATAGATCCAATGGAACTCAGATAGAGGTAGAATAATTACACATCTTACATTAATCTGAATAATGAAACAATAAATATACAATGCTCAAGATTCGAATACACTAGGTGTAATTCGAATTAGCCTTCATGGATAGATCCATAATTAGTGGAGTGTCATCAAGCACAACTAGAAGTCTATCTCATCATCGATGGAGTCATCAATGCACAAGTAACTGTCAACCGTCAGTCAAACTGAGTCTAACTGAGTGTGGTAGGTGTAACTGGCACATGGAGGCACTAACTGAATGAAGGAGGCTCAGTGGAGGGCGCATGAGGAGCTATCTGGAGTCAAAAGGGGCAGTCAGGTCTCATCGGAGTGATACAGTCAGTTGAGAGTCAGTCTAGCCTTAAATCAAGGAAATAACTGATGATAACTCACTAACTGAAGCACAACAGGAGTGGTAGGTGAGAAAAGGCGCCCTTCTCAAGTGGTGGTTGAGAAGTGGGCACATCACTGGCGAGAAGGGCTCAATCTGAGTGGCAATAAGCTCCCGAGGCTAGCTAACTGAGGGCTAGGTGCTAGGACTGATGATTGGGATGCATGCAAACCCTAGAATGCATGCAAACCCTAAAAGTGCATGCAAACCCTAAAAGACTGAAAATGAAAATCACTGAAAAGCTAGTAGGACTAAGATGGAGTATAGGAATATCCTAACAAGTGTTACATCTTATATCGTATGAGGTTTTGCATTGTTATTTTTATCACATTGATGAGATTGCTAACCTGTATTTTTGAAGCATTAGATGGATTATATGGCATATACATCTTCATCTAGGCTCTTCTCTTCTTGGCATTTTTTATGGAAATTTTCAGTGGATGTTGTTTAGATGCATATAATGTATCTTCATCTTGTTGGAGGTACTTATCTTTGGTTGATCATTGTAAGAGAGGTCATTTTATTACTCCCCTTGCTCATAGTTCTCTAGTCATTATTTTCACTTAGTTGTTGCATAGTGGGTTCATGTCCTTGTCTCAATTGTTTGTGTCCTCATGGTGGTGTACTTTCTTAATGTTTTTCTTTGATATCATTCACTTTTATCACCCATCATTGTTGTACATAGGTAACTTTCATATTTCATTACATTTCCACTTTGTACTTGAGCATAACTCATATCACACTCATATTCCATCATATCCCCATTTCTAGAGGGTGCATGAATCATTTCATTCACATTCACATAAGTTTCCTTTCATATTAACCTTTCATTTGTCAAATTTCATTATTTCACATTTTTCATGTGTGAACAGGCCAAAGTGGTTCCGGATATTTTTATCACTAATTAATTAAACCTAACCTTAGGTGGAACACTACATAATTGGCCTATTAATATCCATATGTTATGAACCTTATTAATATCCATATGTTATAAACTTTCATTGAGGCCTCGTTCCCTCAGTTTCATTTTAAAATGTTTTAATCTTTCACCAAGGAATGGAATATTTTGCCCCATGTGGTATAAAGCATGAGAGTTGTGCTTCCCCTTTGGCACACATGTTGAGGCAACCATAACACCTCCCCTACCTACCCCCCACACAAAGAAAAATGCATTTGCTAAGAAATGCAAGTCATGCCTTATGTGGTACAACACTTAAAGGTATTTCTCTCCCTTTGGAAATGTTGAGGCCAAGAAAAAAAATCTTAATTTTTTTTAATGGATTCCCACCTTATAAATTCACTGGGCATCTTCTTGGGCTTGCATTATCTCTTGGTGTGCATGAACCTTAGTTTTTTTTACTACTTCCATCCATTCATACTCATTCATTCACCTAAACTTATCCACATTCCCACTTACTTTTTCATTCCTATCTTCTATGCACAATCTTTTAGGTGGTGCACTCCACTAGGGGGTCCACTTGCATCTTTGATTGGTCCTTTTCACACTTTGTTTCCACTTAGGTGAAGATAAAGTGACTAAGAACTAATGGACATGTTCTTATGTTGGTCTTAAATGGATCAATAAATAAATTTTCATCTATTTTGGTGCTTTTTGGGTGGAAATATTAGATGAATTGGCTTGTAGGGCCCATTTTAGGGGCAGGTCTTACTTTGCAGATATATGATTTAGAACCTTCTGAGGTCTATTTGAGGGATTAAATGAAGTGTCTAGGGGACAAAAGCTTGCAAACATAGTTTACATCCCCTAGACATTGTTCTACACTTCAAGAGCTTTCTGATGATGCAAATATCATCTTAGTCAAAGATCGTATGAGGAAGTTATGCCTCCTACAAGTTAACCTATCATGTTGACCACCATGGTACTAAGTGGATTCCATGTCAGCTCTCATTACCCACACATGTGGAGCTAGTCACATGTGGACTTTCAAGAACAATCTATAGGGTCCAAAACCCTAACCTTAATCAAAAGTTGAGACATGCAAAAACCCTAAAACTAACCCTAGATGGCTATCAGAACATTATTAAATACAAGGCCACTAGGAGAAGAAGGGGGTTCTGTCACATTCCCCAAATTTCATCAAAAATTAAAATTTTTCTAAGCGGTCTAAATACTAATAATATCTATGCGGAAATATAAAGTGTGGGATTACATTCTTTAAATACTGCTTACATATAATTTAAAACTTTGTGACTTTTATTCCTATTATAAATGTCATCATGATAATCAAAGAAAAAGATCCCTCAAATGTAATTTATGTATAATGAGTACTATCTCCTTTCATATTTGCACAATTAAGATAGACATTTTAATTTCAACTAATCCAATTCCTAACTTGAAATGTCAACCATTTCTTAAATCTTGCGGGAAACACAAAACTTCATTATGTCTTAACATGCATAACTCTTCTAAAGAATCGTATTCTTCAAAGTAATCATAAATATTTTAAGAAAGAAATAAGTATTCATACATAAAGACACATTGAGGAACACCATAGGAAAACATAGGAGGCCAAAGATAATGTGGTTCACCCGTACATGGGCTAATCCACAAAGGTGTGTGCATCATTTATTATTAGGCAAAAAGTAATAGGATTACAACTAGCAACATGGTTGCTGCAACGAGATTTCTTCTCCTTCCGTCAAGCCTCTATCAGATAGAGCTTTTCAATAATTAAACTAAGGACCTCTTCTAGATCCGAACAAAAATAATCTCTTTTCACTCTAGTCATCAAAGAGAAATTTAAGAACTTCTACACATATTTTTACTAACTATTTCACCGAGCACTCTAATTCGAGAGGAACATATTCATTGATGCAATAGTAATCTAAGGGTTCGTACCCTATGGTTTTACCATTAGCAAAATACAAACATTCTTTCCTTATGAGTGTTCATATCTTATTTAAGTAAAAGGAGAAATACCCCTTTTACTCCATGCCTTAAAGTGGTTAAATATTAATATACTTGTTCTCTAATAAATTCTACTCTGCACCTTTAATTTGTAAAAAGGTAACATATTCTTTTACTCTAAGTATCATCCTACTTGCTAAATCTATTTTTTATATGTTAAAAAATCTTTATTTTGTAAAAAAACAAAGATAATGATACCCGTTTACATTTTCATTTCTTTATCACATAAATATAGTAACATAACCTAATATAATAACATTATCTTTCATCATTTCTCATATTATTTATTATGATATGTTATCACCATACTTATGTTCCTTAAGCTAATATTCTAGCTTTTCCCTTCGCATAACAATAATACTTTCATACTAACGGAATTGCACTAATTAGCTAATTATATTTATATATAAACTCTTTCTAAAACCTTTTTACTTTATGCAATAATACATCTTTATCATCATATATATATAAAGGCTAAGTGAAGCAACGTTGAAGTTGATATATTGAAGTTACAATAGTTAGTGATAAAGAAAACCCTTTGCCGAGAAAAATACACAAGGTTAATGTCACAAGAGTGAACGGAGATTAAAATGAAGGAGTTGTTGATGCTCGGTACAACCCGATTAACCCAAGACTTGTCAGTTGATGAATAGAATATACTTCTATTGAGCATATAATTCATTTCGAATTGAGATTGGATAGATAAATAAAAAAAGATTAAACCATGCCGTGGAAGATAACCTAAGCCCAATTCCGATATCAATAAAGCTTGAAAGGACCGAGTTTCTAAGCATTTTTAACTAATCGTTGAACATGCAGAGACCCTACTCTAATTTTAATCCAAGAACAAAGATCTATGTTTTCAGTTCAGCTAACGTTTTCGTCTAAATAAAGAAATAAATGCGCAGAGATAACAAGAGCATCCTGCCACACGTCGAGAGCTACCAACAATATTCCCTTTCACGAGGTAGAGGCTTCCTCCTATATAGGAGTGAGCGATACTTCCAAAGGACGCCAAACTTGAAAAGTGGTGAGCGTGTTAAATATCCACTAGAACACTAGGCTCTAACTTTCTAGGAATTTCTACGTAGGCATAAAAAGATGTGCTTGTTTTAGAATTATTAATTTAGGCTTAGTTAGCCATTCGCATAGGTAAAAATGGAAATCTTTTCACTTCTTTATGTGAATAAAGTAATGGATTATGACTAGAAACTAAACTCAAAGTCATACCTATTCACATAAAATGTTAGCATTTTCAACACGTTTTGTTACTGTACCGGAAGGCATCATGATGATAATTTAACGTTATCATGATCACTTTTTTTTTTTCCGCGAAAAAAAAACATACTATTGTTATTCAAGAAGTTGAATCAAATAGTACAGATTAAACTCCAGCAAAGGCAGGATCCTCAAACCATTCTGAAAATACAACAATATCTGTATCCCAAAAAGGTACCAGACTATCAAATGTCCGTAAAACCAAAAGTACTACCTAGCTACAAAAAGGATTTTCAGAGGAAACATAAACAGTCCCAAGATCAAAACTAAGATCAGAGGATAGAATCAAAGCATAAGATTGTAGGAACCTTCATTGATCACCGAAAGGTCCCAAAATTCCTCCCAAAACACAAAGTCCTCAATCCCATCCAGAGCCAGCTTAGACTGCCGATCAGCCAATTCATTATGTTCTCGAAAGATATGTTCCAGTGAAAAGGAGGAGAAGGTCCGAAGTAGCTCCTTAATCCTGTTGCACCAGCCATCCAATTCTAAAACATTGATGTCATAATCCCCCTGAGCCCATTTAATAGTGACCCGTGAGTCTCCATAGATTCTGATCCTTGGAAGCCCAAAGATATGTGCAACCTTGACTACACACCATAACGTCAACAACTCTGCCTTCATATTCGAACCACGTCCACAATTAAGCCTGATTAAAAACTTGTGATGTGGATTGATAATAATCACCCCTCCAGCACCACAATTGCTGAGTCTAGCTGCCCCATCGAAGAATAAAACAGGCTCGGACAAGTTGAATTGAAAGACTCCAATACACCTCTGAACAGAGGCAACTTCCAGGGTCTGATATTGTAAGAAAAGAGAGATAGTGGCCTTGTAGGTTTCATATATATTCGGATGTCGATCATCAAAAGTAGCTCTATTTCTCATAGACCACACCGCCCAGCACATGATGATTGGCAGGGTGGCATATGATTTACAATTATGCATCCAGTCTTTCAAGCACACATCGATCGTATTGCCCTGCCAGGCATAGCGAATACCGAAATCGAGATAGAGCTTATCCAACACTGAAGCTATAAAGGAACAGTTAATAAAAAGATGCAGTCCAGTTTCCAAATGAGACTTACAGAGAATACAACAATTGGGCCCAGCCCAGCCCAGCAACAAGAGATTATCCCATGTCTTTAACCGATTCATCGGGAGCAGCCAACAAAAGCATTTTATTTTCAGAGGCAAATTCCACTGCCAGACTTTCAGGTACCACCAATTGTTGGGGAAAATACAGCGCCGACGGATCATACAATCATAAGCAGACTGAGTAGTAATAGAACCTGTAGCCTTATTCCCAGTCCAAACAACAACGTCTTCTGCATCCGAGATCCGGACTCCCGTAGCATTCAAAACTTTGGTATAAGAATCCCATTCAGACCTCCAAGGTGGGGCTAAGTTAAGATCCACAACATTGAGCCAGTATCCATTCTGGTCATTTTTTACAAGTCTATTGAGGGTGATTAACCCAGCAGCTCGTAGAGAAGCAGTAAAACCCTCCGAGAGGACATAATCTCCATTTAAACCAAGGATCGGGTCCACCCCAACAGCAACCTCAGTCCCTGAGCCCACCTTCCAACAGAGTTTGTGTGCCATCCAACAGTAAACCTTCATGAGACCCCTCCAGATAGGGGAGACTCCCCTCACCTTTTTGCACGGCTGTCGAAGCCAGTAAGAAATTTTAATCTTGATATATTTAAGATGTATAACAGAAGACCACAGAGTACCTCCAAAGATGGCCCGCCAAAGGCTTTTAAGTTTCAGAGCATCATTAAATATTGCAATGTCCTTCAATCCCCAGCCACCAGATTTGTAAGGCAGTGAGAGTTTCTCCCAACCTACCATAGTCAGAGCAATGCGCTTAAGACCCCCGGTCCAAAGAAAATTGTAAATCAGTCTCCTCTAGGAATTGATCACAGTTTTAGGAACGGTAAGGAGCGAAAACCAATAGACAGGCATACCAACCAACACCAATTTGGCCAATGTTAACTTACCACCGATAGAAAGGAGGCGATAGGTCCAATGTGAAATGCGGGATTCAAAGCGCTTAACCAACCATCCCAATCCTTAACCAGGTACCCATTAGGTTTTAAAAGAAAACCCAAATATGAGAAACCAGCAGTAAGCTTGTGACAATTGTAAGGGACGATAGACTGGATCCCCGAAAGCCTGTCATCCTCAACCATAAATTGATAAAGGTTGGATTTCCGCAGGCTCACTTTCATGCCTGAGGCTTTGCAAAAGATCTCAAGAATATTTTGAAGAACACTCCACTCCTCCAGTGAAGCGATACCGGCAATGAGTACATCATCGACAAAGAGGACATGCGATAACAAGAGATCAGTGACAATTTTAATACCTTTAAACTTACCCTGCTCTCTAGCTTGTCAGATTAACCTGCTTAAACCATCCATAACCAGGATAAATAACATAGGGGACAATGAACAACCTTACCGGATCACTTTACTCTAACATTTGGAACTTATAATAATACTTTAGTATATATATAATTATAGATGGGTTATAGTCTTTATTCATGAATCGAATGAATAATTGCCCATACTAGTGATCTCTCATCTTTATAATCTCTCATCTTTATAAGGATTTATAACCATTATTAAGTCTTTTCATAAAACCTTGGCATACTCCACTCAACTATCAAATGACTATTTATTTATGCCAATAATAATTAACCCTTCATAGGATGTTTTAATAATGGTCTATGCTAAAAAAACATATGTCATAGGAGCTTAATAACGAATAGTTTCTTGACCTTTGATTTTATTCTTATTTTTCATAACATGTATACTTTATATGTTAATAATAAGAACCTCATAGTATGTATTTTCTTTTATTCAAATTAGTTACATATTTCTTTAATTGTTATCTCTATAAAGAATATACATATGTCTTTTACCTTTATTTCTTTTTATAAATGAATAGGCACTTTATCAACTACAATATTTGTTTTTATATATAAATGTTTTTATATATATAACTACAGATATTTATATGATTAACTTCAAAAGTAAATATTACTTTCCCTCGAGGTATTGAATGATCTCACTACTATTAGGATTATTTAAAAGCGACCTCTTTTATCCATAAAATGTTTCTTATATGTTTATGATATATGTATATTATATATTTAAATATGCGTGCTTCCCCACCCTAAATGAAATTTTTGTACTTTCTTTGTTAAAGGAAAATTCTCTCGCATAATGGATTCATGCCTCGCCATTAATTTTTGCGTTGATACCCTCAGCTTCCTAGGTCTAAAATAACTTTTTTAACTTAGGAACACAATACTTTCAAAGGTCCATTGGTGGGGCCTTGGCCTTGAGCTCCTCACCATGGCCATTTACATAATTACATTTACAAAATAATAATAATAATGGGGTCAAATTGGAGGGATATTATAGGTTTCATTCTTATGGTATTATTGTATTGTTCCATAACTGAGCAAGAGCCAGGGAGCGGATATTAGAGCATAACATTGGAAGTAAGAGATCTTGTAGGAGTTATATAGGCCAGTGCCATAGGTAACTCCATAGAGAGTGCCACTTTCATTGTATTTACATTGCATATTAAAGAAGAAAAGAGTAAGGCATAGTCCTCACTTTTGGCTAGGTTTTTCTCCATAGTGGGTTTTTTCCAAGTTATATTTTTTGTTATTTGTGTGGATGTGTTATTTTTCTCTATCTATTTTCCTTTCGGTTTCAGTTTGTTTTAGCATTCCGTGAGATTAAGCTACTAACAATGAATCTTAAATCTTTAGTAAACACTCCATAACTAGGAGTTTGCAGAAAGTTGTAAGATCGGTTGTGATGAATTGTTCCAATGGAATATCCACAACAGTTTACATACATGTGTATTGTTGTTTTGAGATGGTGTTTGAGTCTTGGAGACCATTTATGCTATTTTTGGAGGTTGTTGCACAACTACAATATTTTATCATTTCTTTGACTTGTCATATAATTAGTTAGCAAATATTGCTCTTTATTGTAAGAGAGACTTAGCTCACTCTATATAAATGAGTTTTCTCTTCATTTCATTTATAAGTTGGGAGTTAGAGAATTGAAAAGTGAGTAAACTGAAGAAATAGAGTAGGAGCTTGGAGATGATGATGGTGCTCTTTTGTGTATCAAATACTTGAAGACTAATGAAAAAGTAAGGTATTGTTATCTTGTTGTATGGTTATGTTTATGTATTTCATTTTTGCTGTTAATTCTTTGTGGAAGATACCTCTAGTTATCACACTTATATGAAGGCCAATTAATATTTTATTTTATTTTTGGAATAGTCAATGTGAGGACGCTCTCTCTCTTGATATATTTGTCGTTGTGATTTTGTTTAATTTCCCTTCTTCTAATGCACTAGTTGCTAAAATGGATTAATAATTCAGCCTAATATAATAACACCTTCGTATAGTTTGATGAGTGGCAGATCTATCCCTCTAAGAGTAAATTTCTACACTTAATTTTCATCAAACATCTTAAGGTCCAAAGTATCAAATTACTTATTTTTACCTTATATACACACGTAAATGATGAAGGTGTCTAATTTGTCATTTTATCTAAGTAGGTGGAATGTGTGACACTAGTTATTTCATCTAAGTAGGTGGAATGTGTGACTTTAGTAATTGCTACCTCATGATAAGCCTACATCGAGTGTTGATTATAACACATTAGTCTTTTAATTTATACAATGTCTTAAGACTCCATTAGCCCTTAAGTTGATAGGCATCGGTCACATCTTCTCATTTCCTTGTTCCCCTCTCACTCCATTTCCTTATTTTCCACATCCCTTTCCCCATTTCCATCTCATTTCATATACTATGACAACTATACACTTTGCTAAGACTTACTCTTCCTATATCACTTAGAGCCTCCACTCCATAGTCTTCGCAATCTTACTTAAGGATACCCACCTTGAGTTGGAGGAGAGCCAACCTAAAGAGGGAGAAAGAGCTATTTAGATGACAATGGGTAGCCTTCCTAGGTTGCACAAGACTAGCTCATTTGATGCTTGGGACTTAACATCATATAAGGTGCCATATTTTGTTGTAACAAGGAGTATAATCCTTGAATCCTTGCATGGGGATAAGTCCATGAATAAGGAAGAGTCTATGGCCAATAGGAAGAAGTTAATACATGTATGCAGATATGATCACATTCTTGAAAGAAAATGCAACTCTAGCTTCCAAGACAATGAAAAAACAAGTTATCATGTAAGAAGTTTTAGAGCCTTGAATAGGCTTATAGAAGAAGAAAGTGATGAAAATCAACCAAAAAAATAAGAATAAAATCCAAACATTCCATTTCCCGAGAGATTTAATCTTTTTTGGGAAGAAAAGAAGAATCCACCCTTCAATTTCTGAAATGTATTGAATCTCCTCACATTTCAATTACATTGGCCCGAGTCTTACACAATACTCCAATATATGCAAAAGAATTTCAATAATTATGTTAGAGCACTATAGTTAAAATAACACAAAAATATCCAACAATGCTACATGTTTGTGCAATAATCAATGTCATTTTGGGAAAAGTAGTTGTGCCCAAGTGTGGAGATCCCACTGGCCCTTTAGTGGATACAGAATTTAATGATGCTATCATATTAAAGGTGTAATTGGATCTTGAAGTAATGATAAGTATGATGTTATTAAAATCATGAAGACATTGAAGTTGACTAGACCTTTTGAAAGGCTCAAACTATCCTGCAAGTTGTTGTGTACCTAACCACAGCATCCTTAGTTTGTATTAGATTTTATGTACATGAACTATTTTTTGTGTATGCTTATGATTTGTAATAATTTTAAATTTGTAAAAACACCAATTTTATATAATAAGGGTTTAATGACTTATTAGTCATTGAAGGTTTATGTTAGGTTTTTTTGCCTCTTTATTGGTATAAATAAGGGTTTCCCTATCTCATATGTATCTCTTATCAATGTAATGGATAGAGAGTAGCTAGGTGCTTATACAACCCAATGTGGATGAGATGTAGAAAGTAGCAAATTGAACTTCGGTAAATGTGAAAGTGAAAAAAAGAGGCACCATAATAACAAAAAATAATATGAAAATTGGGATCATAATAAGAAAAAAAGAATATGAGAAAAACCAAAACCAAAAAATGAAAAAGAATATAAAAATAAAATTAACCAATGTAAATCAATCTCAACCCCCATTTTTTAAGCACCAGGAGGTTCTTTAGATATCCAAGTTTAAGTTCGATTTATGTTGGTCAATATAATTGATTAGTGATCGGTGTTTATTGGATACGTCTTCCTCCAATACTCAGATTTGTAGGTGCAATATATTACTATAAATCCCCTACTTCACTATGCTACCTTGATTATCACAATAGTGCTTCTCTAGTCTCTACTTGACACATTTTCTCCTATGTGCGTAAATTGTGACATCAAAAGAGAAGATGAATATAAGTTTATTGAATATCATGAACATGCCAACTTCTAAATAGGAGGTGACAATAGCATCATTTTTTGGTGAGATTTATATTTAGCATCAATGGAAGAATCAATAACCAATTCTCACCAAAATTTTGAAATAATTTATTCACGAGTGCATTAGTGGTATATAGGTTTAGTGAAATAGAGAGAGAAAGGGAGTACAAAATCCAAGAATGAGTGTTGAAAATAGGATTACACAAGTGTGTCAGATAGAAAAAATAAAGACAAAAATATAAAATTAAGTGCCCCTAGATTATAACACTTGAAAGATCTTAGGAAGCGATGATGCATGTGAGGGATTGATTAGTGTATCTACACACAACTCAAGTGAGGTATCCCTTCAAGAGGGGGTTATGGGCCCACAAAACAAGGGAACACACCCCAAGCGAATTATTGAACCTAAATATCAAGGTTGACTAGCTTAGCCTTGACCATAGACCTAGTATATAGATGGAATAAAATATGGCCTTAGCCATAATTACAAGTACCTAATGATACATACATATTGTTGTGGCCACATGTATATATTACACCAATAATTCCAACACCCCCCCCAACTTTAGTTGAATAGGGGGCCACAAAGAGAAGTCATTACAATACAAGATTACAAAATTTAGTTCCCTCAATGTTGAACAAAAGACCATGTCACATCCATTATACTCCAAATTTATTCCTTCATGAAACCATCAAGATAATCAATTACTGACATTAAGATCTAGAGATATTTAGGTGGGAGATGTATCTTGGAAAGGACATCTAAGTACTAAATAATTGCATGCAATGGAGAAGACCCTTCTTGTGCAATGGAGAAGATCCCTTTTGATAGTCTTGTTATGCTACACTTTGTGGGGCATCCTTTTTCTTAGATTTTTTTTTTCTTTTTCTAAGCAAGATGCAAGCTAGAGTATTGAGGCCCATCTTTGCTACTCTAAGGCCTCCCCTTAGAAGGATGGGATGTATGAATGTGATGATCAATGATATGCCAATGATCATACTGCTATGCCATGCCATGATGATGAATCAAAGAAAGATGTATTATATGTTGCTATTGATATGGTTGATGTAGTGATTTTCAGATGAGTATAGCTAGTAGTATCACACTTTCATGTTGACGAGGGTATTAGATCCTTGATTTACTTATGTACCATTGAACCTAGGTAATGCTTGAGTGTCTTGCGATAACTTGTACCCCCTTCTTTTGATCCATAGTATGGCCATCCATCCATCCACTTGACCTCACAATTCAAGTCTTCATCCTTGGTCTAAGGTTGATGAAGTTGACTCTTACCTCCCCTCCCTTGTTATTGGTTACCAATGTTGACTGTTGGAAAATGTGCCTTAGAGTTGATTGTGTCCTAGGAATTCCTCTAGCTATGGGGTTTGGTGGGATTGTGAGCCATGACCTTCTTGATTTTTAGTAAGGATGACATATAGAGCACTGCCCCTCTATCAATGCATGAAATGGAAAATAAAAGGATAAATCAAAGAGGCATAAAAGAAAAGGGGTGATACACAAAGACAATAAACTAGCCAAGTCTCTTGGTTTGGAAGTATGGTGACTAGGCATTGTTAGGACTATAGATGCTTGACTAGCACATATAGATGAAAAACCTAACACTTTGTGTGGATGCTATGCCACTTAGGAATTATTTAGTGGAATCTCATTGGATGCCCACGACCGATGTCTCTTCCAAGTCAATGAGCTCCCCTTATTGAGTAAGGTTATAGTTAACTAAAGGGTGCATACATTTGACACTCCACTTGGTGGCAATATGTCTTTTACTTGCTTATTGTAGTGGAACATATAACCTTGGAGTATATTATTTTCCCTTTGCACCTCGAGTCAACCAATTCATCCTTTGGCAAAAAGTTTTACTTGTCTAACCTTGGTCTATCCATCTTGCTCACCCCATTGAAGAAAATAGTCCTTGCAAGTACCTAACTGTTGTCATGGATCTAGTTAGTAGGTAAATATTTCTTCTTAGAAACCTGTTTGAAGATAGTTGTGGTGTAGGTATATAATCATGTATACATGAATAGTTGTATGATGACTCAATTTGATGGCTAATGACATCTTCTATGTATTGGTCCATGTGGACACCCTTTTTGTTGGTCCACCGGGGACAAATGTGATCCTAGTACATATTTTTCAAATCCATAGAGAATTCATTAGGTCTCCTTCAGTGTATCGGAGTTTACAGAGCTAGTGCATCGGTCTTTAGGGGGTTTGAAGGTGGAAAATCCATATCTTAAGTTGAAGAAGGTATGTTAAAGATGTAAAAGCATATTTGGATACCCATTGGGCCACTTACCTACGTTTATGAAGTGGGGATGGTCATTAATGCCTTCGATTAGTCATTTATAAAAAGGTGGTGGGATTCTCCTTAGAGACAATAGTGTTGATTTTCATGAACGTGCATGGGGTTGATATAGTCAATGTTCAGAAGGTTTAAGGGTAGATTTGGGAACCCAATTGGCATTTCTACAACCTCCAACCTTTGCATATCAGAACACTCCTCTAGATTGGCTAGATTCCACAAGGGCTCATTCTCAGTGTTAGCGAGCAGCCTGAAAACTTCATGAACGTGCATGGGAGATATTTAGCCATCAAGTTAAAAACTAATTGGTATATTTGGCCACCCAATTTTCCATACTACTTATCCCAATAGACTGCATGCAAGGCGTTGTCCATCTAGGAACTTTTATAGGCACATGGGGGTTTTAAAGGCTTATTTCAAGTTATTTCAGGCTAATTAAGGATGGATTGATAAGGTTTTTCATAAAAAAACCTAATCCGACGTTTAATATTTCCTTAAGAGGCAAAAAGTGCACTTTATGTTCTAATTATAAGTTGAGATAGCAATTTTTTTTAATTTTTGAAGGAAAATTAGCTTGATTAGCCTAGGTCGATTTGCTTAAATTGGCTAATGGCACATATGTTGAGGCAAATAATGATGATGTGGCACTTGGGAACATATGTGGATGAATCTTGGGATAAGATAAACCAAATTTCATTTAAATATCATATCCGAACCATTTATTTGAGCTCCTGAGGCATGGATCGTCACTCCCTAGAGGAATTTGTGGGCATCCAACAACTTGGAAAAAGGTATTTATTTGGTGAAATTATTGGAATAAAGAAAACACTACATGGTTTTAGCAAATAAGCAATGGTCTTGTAAACACGGCAGGGTATTCTCCTCTTGTAATGAAGAAACCCATGGTATTGGGCAATTATTTTAATATTTTTGGCATTTAGACCAAGTAGGGTGCCTTCCTTGCCAAACAACTTGTCTAGTTTTTGCATTTTCTATTGTATGAGGGTTGGATCTAGGCCTTATATGCAACAAAAACCCTCCTTGAGATCATCAAGGTGTAATTATTTATTGTAACAACCTCATACAAACCTTAGATCTCTTCCAAAGGAGAAATTGACCCGCCTTGGCTATTTAAAGGAGGTCAAATTTCTCTCTATTGGGGTGGAATTTTTATATTTCAATAACATTATTTTTCTCTTTCTTTTCATTGGTGTACGTAGGGCTCTTCTTGTGGAAGCTTATGGTGATTTCTTCATGTGATGTTGGGTAATGGCTTCACTAACTTGAGGTAATTTGTAGTGATTCTACTTAGATATAGTAAATTGATAGGTAATTGATGCAACCTTGTCTATTATGTTCAAAATGATTTAATGTTTCAATTTATTTCTACAACCTCCTTTGTTCATGTTTGGGTTTTGATCACTATATATTTAACTAAGTAATTTTCGAGTGCTTGTGTATTGGATAGACTACTTATTAGAATTTAGATTGCACAACAATCACAACACTAGGTTCTTATACATGTGACAATCCAACCTAGATCTAGATAGAAAAAACAATCTCACTTAGAATTATTTGCACAAAGAGATAGCAATAATAGAGAAGAAATATTGAACAAAACACTAGAGGAAAATCACTCTAGTGGGAAGAATTCCACTCTGATATTATTCATCAACATGAGTACAATATATAGATGCTCTCAAGAGACAAAATCAAGAGGCTTACTGTCAAGTTGAGTAGCTCACAACAATGAGGCTTAGATTGGACCAATTCACCCATAAATGACATGAGGCCAAGTGTAACTCATATATTAGGCCATAATGAGGTTCAATGAACATAGATGGACCATGAGGAAGGTTAGGCTAGTCAAAATAGTGTGAAAGGTACCATTATGAGGGCGCATGGGTGAGTATTTGGCTAAGTAGTGGCCATTAATGCACACGTTGACCAAATATTTAAGAGGGCGCACTCCATCTCCTTAAAAAAGGAAAATGCAATAAATCCCACATAAATGCAAGGTAGTGGGGTGCATTGACTCCTAAAATGGTGGAAATTAGTGGATAAGTGGACAAACAAGGCTTCATGGACATATCACTAATATAAGGTGGTCAAATGTGGACAAACTATGGTCCAAGACACTAGAAGGACAAATAACACTAGGTAGAACAACATAAAGGTCCATGGCATGTATATGATGGTAATATTGTTCTAACACTACTTTCTTGATTATCACAAATGGTTGTGAATTATTTGGAGTAGGGGATCTGCTGGATTGTTTGAACTAGAAAAGGAGAGGGATTGTGTTATCCTTCACCCTTCCTTGAAGACACATAATAATCATTCTCATGTTTGAATCCATTTTCCCAAGTTTTATGTTTTCCTCAAGGCAGTAGTCTAGTGTTTTAGTTTAATTTAATTTGTTGCATGTTATCAAATTTTCCTCCACTATTCAAAATCTACTTACCATCTTGTTTTGTAAGTACTTACAGCTAGATCCAAAGGAAGAGGCTCTTAGGGAATTTGAAATTCCCTCCTTAGTCATCCAATTACTATTATTAAACCCTAAGGATCTAAGCAAACCATAATAATAAACCAGCACTTTGTAAGCCTGCTTGTTATTCATTACATCCAAGTACTTAGCTAATAAGGGTTTTACTTGCTTGCAACTTTTATCTTACTGGAACTGCTAGTTTTATATGACTAATATAGTGTTTATTGAACATCTAATTTGTGAGTAATTTTCACTATTGATTATCTAATGATTTTCTAGCCTTGTGTATAGCTTTAATATCCTAGATTATGCTCATGCATGCTCACTATGGTTGGACTTAGAATCAAACACTAAAATTTCCTAATCAAATTCATATTTATTCTGACAAAGTTTACATCTAAATCTGAGAATTCGTATAACAGTAAGTGTGTTATGGATTAGTAAATTATTGTTGAAGGTACTATTTCTGAATCATGTCATACTAGTTGGTTTACTCATACAACATATCATAATCTTATAATAAATATTCTATTACCGTGTTGAGATATTACAAGTCCACCCTAAGCATATTGCTCATATATTGAAAAATGTTGAATTGTAACCTTCAACAGTACCTTGTTGATGATAAGTTCAACACTTAGAGCTATTATTTGATCACTATTGTTCTTACCATATTGACTGTCTTAATACCTCTTGGGATACAACTTTGATCACTTGTCATACTTTGCAACTATTGGTATCACTACTTCCCATCTAAGACATTATTATTAATTTCTCTAAGGCATTCTGGTTTGAAGGATAGTCCATGTTGTAGATTTAGTATGTTTAACTTGACAAATATTTCATAGTATTTGTTGGATAAATTGCAGATCTAATGCACTTGTTTATGACATCTTGATTATTATTCATTCTTGGATTTTGTCTCACTATTGATCATAATTTCTTACTCAAACCAGACCTCTATCAATGATCAAGTTTCACTCACTCATTGGCACGGTTGATGTACAAACTAGCAGCCCAAGAAGATGGACAAGATGATCAGCTGCTAACCTGACACAACTATGAACTCCCAACCCAATGTGTCATTACTGAAACCCAGTTCATCACTTTTGGATTCCTAGACCCAACAGTAAACAAGTCTAGACTATCCAAGGGGGAGACCTTGTCCAAGCTTTTGCTTGGATCTATCCTATGACAACTTCAAGTATACACCTAGCACGTGATTTTTTAAGGAGGAGGTGTTCAGGGGGTTAATCAAGGGTGAAGGCTATACACACTCTAAGTTAAAGGTGACTAATTATTATTAATATTCAAATGTAAGCACATGCACCATTAACCATAAGGTTTCAATATGACACATTTGCATATAACATAAAAGTACATCATCATAAAATAAACATGACAAGATACAATGAAACTATTTTACCATATAGCACATATATACATCAGTGAATGAGTTCCAATAAATATAAACCTAAGTAGTAAAATCATTAACCCAAAACCCAAGGATTAAATGGACAAGTCTTAGGATTCTTAATGTGGTCCCTTGATATACTCGATGGAATGTGGGGTCCAAGTCCATGATCAAATATCATCTAGTGCAATAATACTCACATGGGTACCAGAGTGAATAACAATGGTGACCAACATGACATCCAACTAGCTAGAAACAACCTTATGCACTTTCAACATAAAGCTATCGAACCAATGGTTTTCAAACAAGTAGATTCCTTGCCACAGATTTTAATGTTAAACGACTGATCTTTGTTGATATATTTATGGAAGTCGAATACATGTCTTCAACCCTAATAATGAAATCCCAACGACATATTCCAATGATCAATAAAAATAAAAAATTAATGTACCATGTCATTCATATAAAAATTTAAAAGATGTACCACAAAGTAGTATACAATGTCATCAAATAGTAATTTATTTGCAAGGCAATAAGTAATCAAAATGGAACTAGTAACTTGATTCCCAAGATTCAGAGATAGGTAATATCAATGGCACTAGATAGTGGATTTCAAAATAACATCATCCCAACATAGATCATTATCCACATCAACTTAAACATGTAATCATATCATCACAAGAAACTTCAAATTATTAAGGCATGGAAATATTTCTTAAGTGTTTAGAGAAGATAATGCTTCTCTTAGAATTAATTATTAGAGGTGACCATTAAATGTTAACCATGAACCATTCCAAGAATACACACGCACAATGAAAATTCTTAGTGTACCATTAGGGTTCCAGTGATGACAACCACTCTAGCAACCACTAAAGCCACTTGAAAGTAAGAATATTAGTGCCCAAGATCCAACAATGGACACATGCCAAGCAAGTATAAGCGACCTAAAACACAATGTTAATGATGATAATCACTATAACAAAGTGCAAAAAAGGAAGCTCGTCTAGAGTTTTGATACGTGGAGAGCAATATTTTGGGGAGTTATGCAATGTTGGTAGCTTGGTTTATTACACCACCAAGGTACTAAATCAAAGTAGCAAAAACCAAACCAAATATGATTGATCCTCAACAAATGACTTATATAGTTCTCTAATGAGGATGTTAGTTCTTATAAATGGCAAGTTAAAATCTAATCAAATGGTGAAGAAAGCAAGACACCCAATGTTAAGGAAAGAATATCTTATTACTTTCAAAATTTTGTTAATACTTTCAAAATTTTCAAACCCTCACACAAATGATATTATGAATTGCAATAGTCAAATGTTTATGGTCAATTTGGATTTTGATGCAACAATTTTGATCAGTAAACAAAGTTTAATGTTGGTATTATTTTTTTAGATAATTCACCCATCCATAGTGAGCATGCAAAGGAATTTCTTCGCACAAGGATGGGGTATCAACACAAAAATTAAGAGTACAAAAATGAACACTTAACAAGGGTTTTAAATTTTCAATAGCATACCACTTGAAATAATAATATGCTTGGAAAATAATTATTGGAAGCTTGGCTAGTTTGATAGGAGTAGTTTAAGGTTAGATTTTGAAACTATACTTCAAAAATTTACCCTAATAAATTGTATCATCTTCTAAAGATTCCTTCCATAAAATAAATCAAAGCACCTGCAAAATTTTAGAGAACAAATTCAATAATAAGATGGAAGAAAATTTTGAAAATATAAAATAATATTGAAAAATGAGAAAATGTAGACTAGTGCCAAGTTGGATGAGTTGGGAAAGAATGGATTCAAGGAACATGTAAGAGATAGGGTAATATTGTCAAGATCCACCGAAGGAAAGTCCACCCAGTCCAATCATATGGAAACTTCGAAGGTATCCTTGAAACCCCAATGTAATTTAATCATCTAGATCCTAAGGTTTGGGAGGTAAACACACACACACACACACTTATTAGCCAAGTAAAATCAAATCCATCATCTAAAATTTACACAAGCAAAAATAATTCAATAAGGGAAAGAAGGAATAAAACATTCAATTCAAACCCTAGGTTAGGCTAAAATTAGTTAGACATATATCATATAACCTTGGTTGCAACTTACCATCCTTCCTACAATAGCTTGAGCATATCCGCCAAGACAAGAGCTACAAATTTTTCAAGTGCAAAGATAATTTTATTCCCAAAATTTCAACCCTTAGGGAGGAAAATGTACCACCTTTTATATGCTAAAGGGAACTTCCAAAACCCTAGATGAGGTCCAAAAGTTGTTACAAAATTTGTTACTTGATGGAGGATACCTATGTGGTCAAACCCCCATATAATGGCTTGGCTCTATCCTCTAGATAAAACAATATTACATTAATGAGCAAATTGTTGGCTTAGGGAGGACGATTTTTCTTTTAGAGGAGAAAAATAACAAATAATCATACAATACCATGGGTCTAAATATTTCCATGGGTCCAATACCAAGGGATTCCAATACCATGGGTCTCCTCTTAGATCCAAGAGCAAGTCAAATCGTTCACCTTCTAGGAGGATGTCTTAAACACTTTGAGAGATAAAAATAATTAAATAAATTTCAATACCATGGATCTAGGCCAATACAAGAGGCCAAATACCAATGGAAGCATAATACTAAAGGAAAATACCATTGGTATCCTCGCTCCAAGGGAAATCCAACACATTGCCTTTTTCTAAGTCAATGAGCCCAAACATGTGAGGAAAGAGGGGCTTGATCCAAGTGAAAGGGAGCAAGATCAATGGTTGTGACTTAATCTTTCATTTAGATGTGCCTTTTTAGCCATTGAGATGCCTTCATATGTGTACCATAGCTCCAAGTCATTTAATTTTTCCTCAACATATGATGGTACCATGTTCCAAATGACGAAGATAACTTAGGAAAATTAATTTAATTTTCCCCAATTAATAAAAAAGTACAATCCCCAATGAGAAATTAAAAGTCCTAGTGCACTTTTTAATTCTCAAAAAATTAATTAGGATAGACTTAGGAATTTTTTAATTAAAACCATAATTAATCTCACATCTGCTGAAATAAGCCTGTGTAAACCCTCGCTGCTTAAAAAATTGCCAAGGTGGAAAACATTACATCATCTAACCATGCATTTGTGCAGTAGGGGATAATGAGACCCCCAAAATACCAAAACATTGTCAAGAACCAAACCGGAAGTTTTCCATGCACGTCCATGAAATTTTGCAGGATGCCCATTAATCGAGTGTTGGTTCAGTTTCATATATTTCCCATTTGGTGAGGATGTTTTGACATGTAAGTACATAGGATCAAGGTATAGAACAAGAGGAATCCAAAACATCCCTTGGATAAAAAAAATATTGACTTATGCTCCAAAAAGCACATTCATGAAAATCTACACTACAGTCACAAACATAATCCCCACCACCATTTTTGAACTGATTGTTTTGTGGCAGTAGTGATCAAATGATGACACATATCTGAATAAAGGGCCAAATGGGAATCCAACATTTTCCTCGGAATAAAAACATACCAAGTACAACTCAAGGTATAACATACCCCCCATTTTGCCACCTTAGAACACATAAAATTGGCACTAGAAGACCATGTTCTGCCTAATAACCTTTGATACACTCGCTAGATGATGCATATATTTTTTATATGTCCTTGATGGACTAGAAACAAATAATTTTCATGTGAAAATATAAAAGAATATAAGTAATCATCATAATTGACTCATTACATAGCTAGTCATGCCATGCATGCCGATATACCACCACATAGGTATCTTCAAACATGTTCGTGGGATGCATGAGTTATACATTAACTAGTACTAAGACAACATCAAGGAATTAATAAGAGCTATTTTCTCCTTCGGGATGGAGTTGATTATGGTAAAACAAGGTTAGTTAAGTGAAGTTCTAGTATAAGGATCTTAAAGGAGGTCAAACAAGAGGGAAATAGAAACTCTGATTTCTTCGCCACTTGAACAGACAATAGGGATGTGTCTTATAAAGGGAGTCAATTGTAAGGAGGTTTTACCCCCTCAAACCTTGGAAATCAAACTCACCAACCCATTTTACTTTATTTGCTACGCAACTTCAACTTGGACTTGGTCTTCAAAGACTAGTCTTCATTTATTTCTGGGACTCTTCATTCTTGTACTTCTTTTGTTTTTGAGACCTTCGCCTTTTTATTTTATTTTATTTTTAAGGAATTTTTTATGGGCACGTTTTTCTTTCCTTGATCCTTTTTTGGATTTGAGTTTTATTTCCATTGGTCTTCAACGTTGACTTTGACTTTTCTTTTGCAGGTACAAAGAGTCCTCTGTTGGAAGCTGCTACATATGCGCTCATTTTTTTTTGGCATATAGGGGAATGAACCTTCATGCTTCAAATCAAAGGGGGGAACAACTCCTTCCGCTTGGTGTTAGTAAAGCCTAAGGGATTTACAAGGACTACCCACATAACCCGTCACGTTGCTCCTCACAACAAATGATCGATCTCTAGACACCATGGATAACTAGGAGGTTCTCATGGTGAAGAGGTCAGAGAGGGGAGAGGTCTAGAATCCTTCTATCAAACCTTAACTAGAGGAGTTAAACAAAATAATGGAGTGATATGGATAGTGGATGAACAAGGTAAAGTGGACCCAAAGGAGGGGGGAAAATATCTTAACAATACCAAGAATCACCTTGGTGCCTTGGATAATAAACAAACCACACATATTTCACCCTCATCAACCTATGGGTGATACTGTTAGCTATACTTATCAGACAATCACTAAGACATGTTTATTAATTTATAAGTACACATTATTATCATCTTGGTATTGGCACATAACATCTCATACATATCCTCTGATAATCCATCATGCAACCTAGAAATCATATCATGGGGATTCCAAAATTAGCGAAGATGGATTCTCATCCTTTGGGAAAAAGTGAAAGTAATTTCGAAAAGAGGGGTGGCTCCATGGGGGACAAATGCTCTAAGGAAAAAATTCTTGAGAACTCCAAAAATATTTGGTACCACAACAGTGAATGAAGTACCTACAATAACACTTATACCTTCCTCACAGAGCATTATTAGAGTGCATAAATACAAATTCTAACTATTGAAAGCAAATAGCACATAATTTTCTAACTAAAGACATGGAAGTAAATTGCAGGAAAGGAAAGAACACACAATATTTAATACCTAATGAAATTAGATGGCATGGAAGATAACAAGAAATGACACAATCTCAAATTTTCTAATCTAGGATGTTCAATATTAAACTTATTCATCCTACCTACTCTTAAGCTAACCATGGGAGATTAAAGGCTAAGTAAAATCAAATATCTAGTGTAACCATTTGTTAAATTGATAAATCCCTTTAGGTTCTTCTTTGAATGAACAAATTCAAGGACATAAGGTAGATGAGATATAGGATTCCTTGCTTGAAAATAGAGAATTGGTTAGGCTCTTGAAGAAGGAGATCATACCAAGTTTGGGACTCAAATTAACAAGCTTCTTCAATCCAATAGTTGACGAGAATACCAAATTTATCGACAAGGTCAAAATGAATTTAAAACAATGGTATATGATCACGTGACACTTCCAAATAAATTTATTGGCATTTAATGCCTTCCTCATTTAGAGGTTGGATTACAAGATCAAGATTTGGAGGTGAAGAAAGGATATGAGATTCCATAGATGAAGATGGGGATGGGAGGGTGGATTGGAAAAATGTAGCTTGGTCCATATGATTTAAGGTTGTTAGTCCTAACTCTTCATGAGATGAAAGGTATTGGTTTTAAAAATCATTATAGTTATGAATATCACCAAAATTCCCCTAGTAATGAGAAGGGTTAAGATCAAATTGATGGGACTTAGAATGATCATCTTCACTCATGCATATATCCAAGGGGTTTTAATCAAGGATTAAATGAGAAACTCCTTCAACTTTAAAATGATCCGATGTAGGATCCCCTAAGAATTCCTAATAGCCATTTTGGCACCAATCCCAATATGATAGGGGTTCTAACTGATACAGTGATCTTGATCAAGATGATCTTCAACCTTACCATCATCATGAGATATTTCTTCCAAGGATCCCTCTAAATATTCCTCACAAAGATTATCAAAAGATGAGCTAGGATTTTCTTCAAGGATCTTGTCATATTGGAAAACCACAAGTTATATCCAAGTTCTCATTCGTACCTTCTGAAGAATATGAAGACAAGGTGGCTAAAATGACCTTTTGCAAATTTATCTCAAGTTCTACTTGAGACTTGAAAACATTATTGTTAAGGTATGTCATGAATTCCTTGTTTATTGAAGGTTTTCTCATGAGCTTAATCAAGGGGACTTGGACATTTGGTTCATAATATTTTTATCTAATTGATGGGAATCTCCTAAGGATACCTTAGGGAATTCCAAGAAGGGCTCCTCAATAATATATGTGTCTTCCAAGGATTCATTATCAACAACATCTAAGGATGGACTAGGATTTTAAACTATAGATGGATGATTGTTATTCACAAGATCTAGGAAGAGATTAAATTTATTTAGCTTGTGAAACAATATTAATCAAATAAAACAATGACCCTTGATGAACATTGATTATATCAAGGAGGGTTTTGGAAGGATTGAGTTCATATTGTTGACTTAAATTTTCAATATTACTCTTCTTCATTTGAAAAATATGAACCCAAAGTTCAACATCATCTAAATCTTTCCACTGATCATCTAAGTCCATCCAAGATTCTTGAAAAGCAACAAGGAAGGCACAAAATGAGGATATGCTTGTTGGAAATAATGCAACTTCGGAAGCTATTCTTATTGTACTTTATTATATTAATGTTGTACCTCCTATGGGGGAATATATTGATGCAATTGATCATGTAAGACCCTTGAAAGAATCAATGTAAACATTGGGGTAAAAATACACAAAGAAAAGAATTTTTAAATGTTATTTTATCTTCCCCCAAGACAAGTCGGCCCAGTGGGCAAACTGCCCCAAAACAGTGGTAGTTTGCCCCAAACAATGGGAAGAACTGCCCCAAACAGGTTGGCCTAGTTTGGGAAAGTTAGGTCGGCCCAGTAAGGGAAAAAGCAATTTTTCATGTGTATAAATAGAGAGGTCGTGTGCCTCATTTGGTCACTCACTCAACTCAAGAAAGTTCATACTAGAGGAGAGAGAAGTTCACATATGTAGCTAGAGAAGTGATTTTTGGGGTTTTCACTTGGAGAAATTTTCTATTTCTCTCTCTTGTATTTGTACTATGTTCTCAGGACTGATTATCTCTCTACGCATGTTGCTGGGTTTTCTCCCTGTTGGGTTTCCCAAGATAAAATTATTTTGTTCATTGTTTTTGTTCTTGGTTATTCTTTTAGTGATCCTATTGTTTATCTGCAATTGAATTATACTACTATAATTGTATAAATCTAACATGGTATCAGAGCGGTACTAGAAGAAGCCATTGCCAGAAACTAGGGTTTTAGTTTTCAGGGACTTCCCTCATCAATTTGGCTTGAAAAGAGCATTGGAAATCCATCCATAGGGAAGTTGCATATTTTGGTGAAGGAAAAATCCAGTTATGAGAAGTTTCCTGTTTTATCTAATTTTGCAGCTGTTGTAGTTACTGCAGAAATTAGGGTTTCATTTTTTGAGCTATCTGGTCCACAGATTTGGCTTTATCTTACCTTCTCTCAACTCGCCTTGATAGGGCACATCTATTTGTGTAGTCATTTTTGCAAGAATCCAAACTTCATTTTTGACCTAGCTCCTGCTAGGGCTTCTGGTCCAGATCTGCAGTCAAGATGCTTGGAATGAAGGTTGAAGATCAACTTGATTGGGATTCCAACTTCATCTCCTAGAAGTCTAGGGTTCTTCTCATATTAGAAGAAAATGATCTTTTGACGTTCATCAATGAGAAGGTTCCAAAACCAGAAGCAGAAGATGACAAGTCTTAGTGGAGAAAGAATGATGCAAGAGCAAGAAGAATCTTGGTGGACTCAATCAAGGATCATTTGGTTCCTCAAATATCACAAAAGAAGACAGCTAGGAAGATGTTCAAAACCCTGAATAAGTTGTTTGAACACAATATCATCAATGTTACTCTCATATTGAGGAATCAACTATCAAATCTGAACATGTCAAAGTTAGAATCAATTGTTGAGTACTTCATGAGGATCTCAGAACTAAGGGACAAGATAAGTTCTAGTGGAGAATCCCTTGATGATAAGGAGCTTGTCATAACCACTTTAAGTGGTCTCCCACCCTCTTGAGAATCATTTATCCAAAGTATAAGTGGACGAACCAAGTTGCCCAAATTTGACATATTATGGGTAGATTGCACTTAGGAAGAGACAAGGATTACAACAAGGCAATAAATTCATGGCACTCAATCTGAGGAGAATCAAGCATTTGTGTCCCATGCCAAGAAAGGTAGAGGAAAAGGAAGAAAGTTTCACAATCATAAGAACCAAGAGAGGAGATCAAGTCCTTCTCCAGATCAGAAGAAGAAGAAGAAGAAGGATTTCTCGCATATACAATGCTTCAAGTGCAAGACATATGGTCATTATGCCAATGATTGTCAAAGTTCAAACAAAAGGAATCACGAAGCCTCAACCACTGATGTTGATGAAGAATTCAAGGAATGATGATAGTTCAGAGTTCTTCGTCTAATGCTACCCATGTTGAGGAGACGATATGAAGACCCTAACCGCGATGGTCTTCCAGTAAGAAAATGAAGAACAAAGGTCTCTCATGGTTCCCACAAGGAGGAAATGAGAGCCCACCCACAAAAACAATAAAAGATAAGTATTTGAGTTTATTCCTCACATAGATCTGGTTTGTCTTATATGTTTTCATATCAAATTATATGCAGATCTATCAAGACATGGGTTTGGCATTTGATGTAGTACCGTAGGCACTAGTTTTACTTGGTATATGAGCTGCACAACATTCCATGAACACATGATGGAGCTAGTCTAGATGATATCTCCTTCCTACATGCTTAGAGTAGTGCACACTCTTGATGGCATGTTCTAATGGAGATAGCAGACATCTATATAGTTATCATATGTGTTTGGGAGACATGTTTATGATTGTTGTCCTGAAGCATTAAAAACGATGCCTACATACATGTGTAAAGTATTTCCATTGCATTGAAATAGAAATCGCTTAAATTTGTTTACGCAATGTCACTAATATGGCCTACAAGAGAAGGATGATGAGACTTGTTCCGATGAAAAAGTGATGGACACATGAATCCTATTGATGTTCAGACTAATCAAAAGAAGGAAGCTTCTAGGAACATGACCCACAGGCCCAGAGGATCCGATCTGGAGATCGAGGATGAGGAGATGATAGATCCTAAGGAGATGATATCATCTCCCCCTCCAATAGTTCAGAGGAAGTTAGCCATCGAGTTGAGGATCTTGTCCTATTGATGATGTGTTGAGATCTTCCTACGATAAGGAAGAACATAGTTGAGATCCTGAACAGATCCAACATGATGACTGCGAGTACCTGACTACACTGATAACATTGTTGGTAGATTCAAATTGATAGTTGAGAGGATCCTTGATGTACATGCTTGTCACCAGGATGGATACTTACATTTTAGTAAGAAAATGTTCTCTTCTTCTTTGTGAAAGATGGTGCTCGGATTGGCACCCGAAGTGAGAGGGAGCAGGACGGTCTGTGGATAGCTCCATAGAGGGAGCAGGATGCTTAGATGTAAAGGGAGTAGGACACTCCAGCACAGAAGGAGTTGATTATGCTTGCCTCTGAATTTGAAATGAAGGATCTTGGATTGATGCATTACTTCTTGGGATTAGAAGTACGACATAGGCAAGTACACCATTGACATACTAAAGAGATTCGGAATGTTGGACTGCAAGTCCATGGCCACATCGATGGATACAAATCTGAAGAAGATGAGAGACTCTGCTTCCAATTCAGATTTGATTGATCTCACTATGTATCACCAGCTGATTGGATATTTGATGTACCTGAAAAATACCAAATCAGATATATTTTTTGCAGTGAATTCCCTTAGCTAGTTCATGTGTGAGCTGAGAAAAAGTAAATGGGTTGCTGCAAAACATGTGTTGAGGAACTTGCGTGGCACTATGGGATATGGCCTGAGATATGATTTAGAATGTGACTTGAGATTGCAGGTATTTTCATATTCAGATTGGGTCAGATGTGCTGCAGATAGGAAGAGCACCTCCGAGTGTTGCTTCAGCTTGGGTTCTGCAGTGGTTTGCTAGTGCAGCAGGAAGCAGACCTCAATATCACTTAATACTACAGAGGCCGAGTACATGGATGCTAACATTGCAACTCAGGAAGTTGTGTGGCTTTGGAAACTCCTTGCGGGATTTTTGGCCATATTCTAGAGCCAACTGTGATTCACTGTGATAACTAGAGTTGTGTGTAGATGTCGAATCCTGACAAGTCGAAGCATATAGAGATTCGGTATCACTACATTCGTGGTATGGTGCAGAAAGGTGCAATCGAATTACAATATGTTCCAACAGATGACCAGACTGCAGATGTTCTTACCAAGCCTCTTCCCATGATAAAGTTTGTATGCTTTCGTGGAAGAATTGGTGTGGAAGAGAATGTGTCCCTCCTTGAGAGGGAAAGATGATACAGAGACCAAGCATTCTTCGGATCACTCTGGGATAGAGTGAGGAGATCCCTCATATATCCTGATAGGATGGAGAGGCCACTACATTCTCTGGATCACTCTGGGATAGAGTGAGGATATCTCTCGGACATCTTGATAGGATGGATAGGACATTGCATTCTCCGGATCACTCTAGGATAGAGTGAGGATATCTCTCGGACATCCTAATGGGATGGAGAGGCCAACACACACTCCTGGACAATCTGTAGCGTGGGGAGATCTCTTGAACATCATGGGACATGCTGGAGATATTTAGTGCATTCTCCATATCACTCTGAAAAGAGTGAGGAGATATATCAGACATCCTAAGACATGATGGAGAGGCTAGTGCACACTGGTACTCTTGGACTCATCGAAGGACCGGTTGAGTTGGTGCATGTTCCCCGAAGGACTGGGTTGACCTTAGGCACGTTGTCCTTTTGCATGTTCCCTTATGGAATGGGTTGATCTGAGGCACATTGTATTGATACATGATCCCCGATGTACTGGGTTGAGATGATGCATGTTGGACTCTCTGATGGACTGTGTAGAGTTGCTGAGCTGATGTATGGATCCACCGATGGATTGTTTGGAGCAGATGCATGATGACACTTCTCGATGGATGGATACTATGTTGACGACCTTCAGTATGTATAGAGATGATCGAGACAGATTTGATGTTGATCTGGATCTTGGGGGCTGAGACCTGGAAGACTTGAATGCCGAGAGAGGAGGAGAAGAGATAGCTTCAAAACTGAAGCGAACAATGAACCATCTGTGAGAAAGACAAAGTAGTGATATCTGGGCTATGAATAGCATAGATGGACAAACATAGAATAAATATGCCACATAGAGGGGTGAGGCTCAAAGAGGGTTCTTTGAGCCTCACCTCTCAAACTATACTAAGAAAGACACTCAGACCAATACCCCAATAATAACTCAATAAAATAAGAGAAACGTAGGATAGAAACCAAATGAGTAACTTGTTATTATGAGAAAGCTTGCTAGGCCTTTATATAACATTATTACAATGTGTTTTGAGGCCATACCATGGGCCAAAACTATGTGCTACCAAATAGCATGGATGGGAGAGGGTGGCCTCTCCATTTAATGCTTTTATGATTAAATGGGAGAGGGTGGCCTCTCCATTTAATTCTTTTATGGCTTATACATCCGAATTTAGACCATATTCCCCCTAAAATTTAGATCATCCCCCCCCCCCCCCTAGAAAATGATGGTCCTCATCATTTCATGCTAAAAAGAAACCCATGATTATAATGTGCTAGTTGCCAATGAAGAGAAGGGTTTTGTGTGGTTGACCCCTAACCGTGGGTTTGTGGTTGACCCATAACTGTTTACATTAATTATTATTATTATTATATTTTTTTTTTTTTAAGAAAAACAAAAAAAAAATGGAATAATCATGACTTTGGGGGTATTGAACATCCTTCTGCAAATTTATTCATAACTTCTGCTGTAGGTGATGAAATCCAATTCCGTTGAAGACCCATTTGAGCTACTGAATATATCTTTCCGTCAGTATATGGTATATGTTCTAAGGTGGTTCGTGGAGTGAGAAAAAGCAGGCCGAATTTGAAGGACATGCATCCACGCTGGTTACAAACATGTGCTGCTTCAAACAACGATATCTCATAAACTAGACAACGAAATGAGATTCCGCGAAATACTCATTTTAGCTGACAGAAAGAGATTTCCAATGAACTATGGTAGACCTTCTGAAACATATTGTAGAATCTGTGGCACTTGTTCAAAGTTGACTATACGTGTGGCCGCAATGTGTAAAAACATGTGCTACTTCAAACAAACATATCTCACAAACCGAGAAACGAAATGAAAATCCGTAAAATACCCATTTGAGATGACGGAAAATTCTTCGAAATGAGATATGATAGACCCTCTGAAACATCCCGTAGAGTCCAGAAAGTCTCTTTAAATTTTGTTGAAAATGTTGCAAACCAATGGATGTAGTGGATCCATGTATGGATGTAGCAGATCCAGATCCATGTATGGATGTAGTGAATCCATGTATGGATGTAGCATATCTAGATCCATGTATGGATATAGTGAATCCATATCCATGTATGGATGTAGTAGATCCAAATCCATGTATGGATGTAGTGAATCCATGTATGGATGTAGCAGATCGAGATCCATGTATGGATGTAGTAGATCCAGATCCATGTATGGCCCAACAAATGGATTCCGATCGTACCAAAAGGAAGTTGGTGATTGCTACAAATTTTTGAAACCTGTAGAATGCTTGAAACCCTTGTTCTGATGGAGAGGGTACCTGCTCTGATACCACTGATCCGAATCTTAAGGGCTGAGACCCGAAAGACTTGAATGCCAAGAGAGGAGGAGAAGAGATAGCTTCAAAACTGAAGCGAACAATGAACCAGCTGTGAGAAAGACAAAGTAGTGAGATCTGGGCTATGAATAGCATAGATGGACAAACATAGAATAAATATGCCACATGGAGGGGTGAGGCTCAAAGAAGGTTATTTGAGCCCCACCTCTCAAACTATTCTAAGAAAGACACTCAGACCAAATGAGTAACTTGTTATTATGAGAAAGCTTGCTAAGCCTTTATATAATATTATTACAATGTGTCTTGAGGCCATACCATGGGCCAAAACTATGTGCTACCAAATACCATCGATGGGAGAGGGTGGCCTCTCCATTTAATGCTTTTATGATTAAATGGGAGAGGGTGGCCTCTCCATTTAATGTTTTTATGATTAAATGGGAGAGGGTGGCCTCTCCATTTAATGCTTTTATGGCTTATACATCCGAATTTAGACCATATGCGCCCTAAAATTCAAATCAGATGTACAGAGGAGATCCAGATGATTGTGATGCTGATGATGACTGTGTCCGAAGAATACCTTCCTTGTTGAGAGGGAGTGTTGGAAATAGTGCAACTTCGGAGGCTATTCTTATTGTACTTTATTATATTATTGTTGTACCTCCCATGGGAGAAGATATTGATGTAACTGATCATGTAAAACCATTGAAAGAATCAATGTAAACCTTGGGGTGAAAATACACAAAGAAAATAATTTTTAAATGTTATTTTAACCTCCCCCAAGACAAGTCGGCCCTGTCAGTTAGACAAGTCGGCCCAATGGGTAAACTACCCCAAACAATCATTAGAGAAAATTTAAGGTCTAAAAGGGGCATCTTAAGGAAAATAATAAAATAAAGTTAAAATAATAAAATAATATTTATGAATTTTGGAGGAAAAAAAGAAAAAAACTACTTTTTTTTTTTCTTCGTATTTTCAACATATCTCCATGCCATTTTAGTCAAATTTCGAATGGGAGCACTCGTTGGATGCATAATTAACTTCCGCATCCAACGAGTACCCACACTACATACTTTTGAGGGACCCCACCCCATGAAAAATGGGAAATACATAAAAAAAAAACATGTTACTTTGAAGGAAGTTAATTCCGCATCCAACAAGTGCTCCCGCTCGAAATTTGAGTAAAATGACATGGAGATATGTTGAAAATAAGAATTAAAAAGTAGTTTTTTAATGTCAATTATGCCAACTCAACCATTATGGTTGACTCTTTTTTTGAAATTCTATTGGTTCTTGAATTGAATGGCTCATTTTCTTACGAGGTGGCTCATTTTCTTATAAGGCCCATTTTAGAACCCAAATTTGCTCCAATGGGGCAGAACTACCCAAGACAGGTCGACCTAGTTTGGGAAAGTTAGGTCGGCCCAGTAAGGGAAAAAGCCAGTTTTTCATGTGTATAAATAGAGAGGTCATGAGCCTCATTTGGTCACTCACTCAACTCAAGAAAGTTCGCACTAAAGGAGAGAGAAGTTCACATCTACAGCTAGAGAAGTGATTTTTGGGGTTTTCACTTGGAGAAATTTTCTATGTTCTCTCTCTTGTATTTGTACTCTGTTCTCGGGACTGATTATCTCTATACGAAGGTTGATGGGTTTTCTCCCTGTTGGGTTTCCTAGGATAAAATTATTGTGTTCATCATTTATGTGCTTGGTTATTATTTTAGTGATCCTATTGTTTATCTCCAATTAAATTTTACTGCTATAATTGTAAATCTAACAATGCTCTTTAGAGAGAAACAAGAATACCATCCCTCATCATGCTTCATGATTGAAAGGGAAAATATCTTCATGAGTCGGGTTGAATTTTACAATGACATCAATGAAGTTGTTGACAAAGGATGGGGTTTCAAACCCATTTAATGTAGGAGCATAAGCTTTCCATAAATTAAAGTGGAATACTTGATGAGCTTCTGGGATATATGTAAATTCTAAAGGACCAAAAAGTGCCTCCCATTTTTTGCACAAGAGACCACGTAGACCCATTCTTCATATCAAACCAAAATGAGGGTAAATATTTATGCTTTGGGGTTCGCTTCCTAGTGGAGTCACCTATGGGTGATCTTTCCTCGATGGATTCAAGATGTGGAGTCGCCATATGAAGAGCTTATCTCCACCACAAGATATATCATTGAAGGATCAACCATGTAAGCATTACCTTTTTCAGCAACGATGCCATAAATGTTGATGCACAAACTAACATCCCAAGAAGATGGACAAGCCGATTGGTTTCTTACCTAACACAACTATGAACTCCCAACCCAATTTGTCACTACTGGAAGGGATTTTGTCACTTTTGGCTTCCTAGACCCAGCAATAAACAATTCTAGACTATCCAAGAGGGAGACCCTGGCCAAGATTTTGCTTGGACTTATCCTAGGGCAACTTCAAGTATACACCTAGCACCGGATTTTTTAGGGAGGAGGTGTCTAAGGGGTTAATCAATGGTGAAGGCTATACAAACTCTAAGTTAAAAGTGATTAATTATTATTAATATTCAAATGTACGCACATGCACCATTGACCATGCAATTTCAATATGACATCATTTGCATATAACCTAAAAGTACATCATCATAGAATAATCATAACAAGATATAATGAAATTGTATTACCATGCAACACATAAATACATCAATAAATGAGATTCAATAACCATAAACCCAAGTAGTAAAATCATTAACCCAAAACCCCGGGTTTAAATGGATGTCTCATGATTCATAAGGGGGTCTTCTATATACTCGATGGTATTCAGGGTCCAAGTCTATGGTCAAAGGTCATCTAGTGCAATACTACTTGCATGGGTACCATAGTGAGTAATAGTGGTTTCCAACACGACTTCTATCTAGCCAAAAATAACCATTTGGACTTTCAACATAAAGCTATTGAACCAACTGTTTCCAAACAGGTAGACTCCCAGTTGCATATTTAAATGCTAAACAACCGATCTTTGGTGATATCTTTATACACATCGGATACACATCTTCTACCTAAATAATGAAACCCCAACGATGTATTCCAATTATCAATAAAATTCAAATGTACCATGTCATTCATATAAAATTTAAAAGATGTACCATAAAGTAGTATACAATGTCATCAAATAGTATTTTATTTGCAAGGGAATAAGTAATCAAAATGGCACTAGTAACTTGATTCCCAAGATTCAGAGATAGGTAATATCAATGACACGAGATAGTGAATTTCAAAATAACGTCATCCCACTATAGATCATTATCCACATCAAATTAAAGATGTCATCATATCATCAGAAGAAACTTCAAATTATTAAGGTGTGGAAATAATACAAGTGTTTGGAGAAGATGATGCTTCTCTTAGAATCATAATTATTATATGTGACCATTAAATTTTAACCGTAAACCATTCCAAGAACACACATACCGGGGAAATTCCTAGTGTACCATTAGGGTGTCAGTGATGACAATCACTTTAGCAACCACTAAAGCCACTTGAAAGTAAGAATATTAGTGCCCTGAATACAACAATGGACAGATGCCAAGCAAGTATAAGAAACCCAAAATCACAATGTCAATAATGACAATCACTCTAACAAAGTGCAAAAAGGGTAGCTCTTCTAGAATTTTGGTATGTGGAGAGCAATATTTTGGCAAGTTATGAAATGTTGGTAACTTGGTTTATTACACCACAATTAAACTAAATCAAAGTAGCAAAAACCAAACGAAATATGATTGATCCTCAACAAATGAATTATATAGTTCTCTAATGAGGATGCCAGTTCTTATAGATGGAAAGTTAAAAGCTAATAAAATAGTGAAGAAAACAAGACACCTAATGTTAATGAAATAATATCTTACAATATACTAATTTTAGTGACTTTTCCCCTAATCTATAACACAAAAACGTTCGATACAGTTTTGACTGTGTCATCATGTTCAATGAATTTGAAAAGTATGACAACAATAAGGTGTTGGTAAGATTGTAACTTGAAAGAAAAATATGTCAATGTATCACTGTTAAATATTAAGTGTGTTGTTGTTGGTCCTAAATAAACCTGAGCATTTACCAAACCAGGTATTCTCTTAATCTAAAATGTGAAGTAGATTTTTTTTAATGATATAAGAAGACAACTTTGATATTTTATGACCGTGTATGTTCTATTGGATATAGGATAAAGTTAAGTACTGAAAGCATATATCAACCAATAACCACCAACAGTGAACGAACGAATAGATCTAAGTTATTACGCAATAAATTTAGGGGAAAAAAAGTAGATCACAACTAGACTTTGGTTAACAATGATAGAATCCTAGAAGGAGTATTTCCTTTGATAACCTTTTGAATCCGTTTCAAATGCTTACAATTCAGAATTGGTGTCAAATAATCAAGAATTTCATTGCTGGAACCACCGAGTAAAATGACCGAATTCAAGGTGTATATAGTAGTTGAAGAGAGGACCGAATAGGCTCCTACACCAGTCAAAGTTATGTGACTTTAAATTTTGATCTATGACCATCAAAATTGTGTAAATAGACATCAAAATAAGAGTCCAAATAGCTTCATTTATCAGTCAAGAACAGAGCTAAGCCGGTACTATTGTTTAGATAACCTTCATTATTGATCTTTGTATTCTCGAGGAGAAGGTTATTATACTGCCAATAAAGTGTCCAAAGCCCGTAGAGGAAACAAAGCAAATGAAGGCCGTTTAGAGTTTTTATGAGAGCCACAAAGTTTGTTAATACTTTCAGAATTTTCAAACCCCCAGACAAAAGATATTATGAATTGCAATAGTCAAATGAAGATCCGATTTGGATTTTGATGCAAAAATTTTGATGAGTAAACAAAGATGAATGTTGGTATGATTTACCTGTCCAAAGGAAGTTCTTCACACAAGGATGGTGTATTAACACAAAACCGTACACAAAACAACACTTAACAAAGGGTTTTAAACTTTCAATAACATACCAATTGAAATAATAATATGCTTGGAAAATAATTATTGGAAGCTTGGCTGGTTTGAGAAGAGTAGTTTAAGGTTAGGGTTTGAAATTATACTGCTTGGAAAATAATTATTGGAAGCTTGCCTGGTTTGAGAGGAGTATTTTAAGGTTAGGGTTTGAAACTATACTTCAAAAATTTACCTTATTACATTTTATCTTTTTCTAAGGCTTCCTTCATAAAATACATCCAAGCACCTGCAAAATTTTAGAGAGAAAATTCAGTAATAAGATGGAATAAAGTTTTGAAAAAATAAAATAATATTGAAAAATGAGAAAAAAGTAGACTAGTGCCAGTTAGATGATTTGGGCAAGAATCGAGTCAAGGAACATGTAAGAGACAGGGTAAACTTGTCATGATCCATCGAATGGAAGGCCACCCAATCCAATTGTATGGCCACTACCAAGATATCCTTGAAACCCCAATGTAATTTAATCACCTAGATCCTAAGGCATAGGAGGTAAACACAATTACACAAACACTTATTATCCAAGTAAAATCAAATCCATAATATAAAATTTATCCAAGCAAAAAATAATTCAACGAAAACAAGAAGGAAGAAAACATTCAATTCAAACCCTAGGTTAAGCTAAAATTACTTAGACAAATATCATATTACCTTGGTTGTAGCTTACCATCCTTCCTACAATAGCTTGAGCATATCCACCAAAACGCCAATAATCCACCAAGACAAGAGCTATACATTTTTCAAGTGCAAAGATAATTTTATTCCCAAAATTTTGAACCCTAGGGAGGAAAACATCCCACCTTCTATAGGTTAAGGTCTCGATGAACTTCCAAAACCCTAGATCAGGTCCAAAAGTTGTTACAAAAGTTTGTTACATGATGGAGGGTCCCTAGGTGGTCAAACCCCCATCTAATGGTTTGGATCCATCCTCTAGATAAAACAATATTACATTGATGAGAAAATTAGTGGCTTAGGGAGGACGATTTTTCCTTTAAAGGATAAAAATAATAAGATATTCATACAATACCATGGGTCTAACAAAAACCATGGGTCCAATAACAAGGGAAGCTAATACTATGGATCCAATACCATGGGTTCCCTCCTAGATTTAAGAGCAAGTCAAATCATTGGCCTTCTAGGAGGGCGTCTTCAACCCTTTGAGAGATACAAATAATTAAATAAATTTCAATACCCTGGATCTAGGTCAATACAAGAGGCCAAATTCCAAGTGAAGCATAATACCAAGGGAAAATACCATGTATGGTATCCTCACTCCAAGGCAAAGTCAAAACGTTTTCTTTTTACAAATGAATGAGCCCACACGTGTGAGGAAAGAGGGGCTTGATCCAAGTGAAAGGGAGAAATATCAATGGTTGTGACATAATCCATCATTGAGATGTGTCTTTTTAACCGTTGAGATGCCTTCACATGTGTGCCATAGCTCCAAGTCATCTAATGTTTCCTCAACATATATGCCATGCTTTTAATAGATTAGATAACTTAGGAAAACTAATTTAATTCCCCCCCATTAATTAAAAAGTTCAATCTCAATGAGAAATTAGAAGTTCTAGTGCACTTTTTAATTCTTAAAAAATTAATTAGGATAGACTTGATATTTTTTTAATTACAACCATTATCTCACCATGCATCTATGTAGTACTGGCTAATGAGACCCCAAAAATACCAAAACTTTGTCAAGAACCAAACTGGAAGTTTTCCATGCACGTCCATGAAATTCTACAGGTTGTGCACTAACAAAGTGTTGGTTTAGTTTTAGATCTTGCACAATTGGTGAGAGCATTTTGATGTGCAAGTACATAGGATGAAAGTACAGACCAAGAGGAATCCAAAACATCTCTCAAATTAGAAAAATGTTCATTTATGCTCCAAAAAGTACGTTCATGAAAATATGCACTATAGTCATATATGTGGTAGTAGCGATCAATATGATGGAACATATATTAATAAAAGTCTAAATGGGTATCCAAAAATGTCCCCAAAATAAAAATATACCAAGTACACCTCAAGATATAGCATACCTCCCATTTGATCACCTTGGAAAACTGAAAAATGGCACTGAAAGACCTTATTCTAGTTGATAACCTCTAATACATTGGATAGATGATGCATATATTTGTCGTATGTCCCTTATGGACTAACAACAAATAATTTCCATGTGAATAGATACAACAATATAAGTAATCATCATAATTGACTCATTACACAGCTAGGTCATGCCATGCATGATGATATACCACCACATAAATTCTTCAAGCAGGTTCGTGGGATGCATGAGTTATCCATTAATTAGTACTAAGACAACATCAAGGCACTAATAAGAGCTATTTTCTCCTTTGGGATAGAGTTAATTATGGTCAAACAAGGTTGGTCAAGTGAAGTTTTGGTATAAGGAGACTAATGGATTCTAGATAAGAGGGAAAGGGAAACTCTGAGATCTTCACCACTTGAACAAACACTAAGGATGTGTCTCACAAAGGGATTCAATTGTAAGGAGGTACTACCCCCTCGGACCTTGGAAATCAGACTCACCAACTCCTTTTACTTTATTTGCTAAGCAGCTTCAACTTGGACTTGTTCTTCAATGACTAGTCTTCATTTATTTATGGGACTCTTCTTTCTTGTACTTATTTTGTATTTTTAAGACCTTGGCATTTTTATTTTATTCTTTTTTTGAGTATGGAAAAGTTTTTCTTGCCTTGATCATTTTTTGGATTTTAATTTTATTTCCATTTGATTTGAATTTTCTTTTGTAGGGAAAAGGAGTCTTCTATTGGAAGCTTCTAATCATGCCCTCATTTATTTTTTGAGTATATGGGAGGATGGACCTTCATGCTTCAAATCAAAGTGGGGAAAAAATCCTTCTGCTTGATGTTAGTAAAGCCTTGGGGATTTACAAGGATGATCCACATAACATGTCACCTTGCTCCTCACAACAAATGATCAATCCCGAGACACCATGGATAACTGGGAGGTTCTCATGGTGAAAAGGTCATAGAGTGGAGAGGTCTAGAATCCTTCTATCAAGCCTTAACTAAAGGATTTAAACCAAATAATGGAGTGATATGTAATATATTAGGTGAACAAGGTAAAGTGGACCTATATGAGGGGGTAAAATCTCTCAACAATATCAAGAATCGCCTTGGTGCCTTGGCTAATAAATAAACCACCCATCTTTCATCCTCGTCAACCTAAGGGTGATACTGCTAGATATACTCATCAGATAATCACTAAGTGTTCATGTTTATTAATTTATAAGTGCACATCATCATCATGGTATTGGCACACAGAAGCTCACACATATCCTTTGATCATCCATCATGCAACATAGCAATCATATCAAGGGGATTCCAAGAGTAGAAAATATGGACTCCCATCTTCTAGGAAAAATGAAATTAAGTCTTAAAAAGGAGTGGACAAAAAATGTGGCACGATAGGCACCATATTAATATCAAATTAATACTCATTTTGTGGACTAAAGAATCACTATTCTATTTGACTATCATCATAGTCCTTTCCTTTATAATTCCAAGAACAAGTTACAATCAAATTGCATCTCCTTTTTGGTTAATGGTTGCATGTATCACTGTTGGAATGAATTATTATGTTTGAAGGATTTAAAGGTTTCTCAATCAACATTAGTAAACACATTGACCTCCTTACTATTGATACAATTATAATCTTGGCATCTAAGTGAATTTTGAGTATCAAAATGGAACTTGTACAAGTGTTGAGGAACCTAATCAAATAGCACTAAGTAAGTAATTGTGTATTTGGATAGACACTTAGTGCATTTGTACCCATTGTTGGTTGGTCGTTCTATAACTCTAATTGAGGCTTGATTCTATAGATCCTAACCTATGCAACAAACCCATTTCACTAAAGAGAGCTGCTAACATATTCTGAGATAAATTTGAGTTTGATTCACAATGATCTTATTTCTCTTTGTTACTAAGTGGTTAATAATGTAACAAGTCATCATTTATTTCACTTTCGAAAATACTTGTGGAGGATATTGGTTGATTACTACCGTGGAAACTTAGGCATCTATTGATATTATAAAATTCACACTAAGGACAACCTTCTTAACTAACTGTTGTATGCATCATATTTGTCACTGTTTAGTACCTTAATAGTACAAGTTTCATTTAGTGGATGTTCAACCTTATTGCTATGAAGGTTTGAAAGCTTATCTCCTAAAAGGCATAATTCGACATTTAGTAATATTGATCATAAGTGTGTTAAATTGTTCTAAGAAAATTGTTATTGATGCAAGGATGTATTAGTGTTATAATTTAGTAATGGTGATGGTTTAAATATTTGAATTTGTTTTATACTATCTCATGGTTTGGAAGTGATTTACAAGTAAAATATTCAAATAGGTGGATCATTGTTGCTCTCTTTGTATTAGCATTCATATGTTATAACCCCTTACTAGTACTGAAATGAGTGCCCTAGGCAGTTGGTAATGATTTTATACTTGGTGATTCGTGCAGTAACCTAGTGTTTTTTGAGTAACCTATTTTCAGACTTATTTAAAATTGGTATATTAGCTCTTGATCATCGCACATCCATTGACCTATTTCAATAGGGATGCTCAATATCTAACTTGTGGAATAATCTAGATATCACTAGTAAAATAAGTATTTAATTCCCACGGGTTTTTGCAAGTTTGATTCATGAATGATCTTGCATTAACAATTCAATGCTTGGTTCACATTCAAAGAAATTGCTACATTGAGCTAATGATGACATGAATGCCTTGTGAACTTAATGATCATTAACTTGAGCAATTGATACATTATGGTTTGCTAAAGATATTTTGAGTTATCATAAACGTTTTACATTGTTCAAGTTGATTGATTGAGTTATTATTCATTGATTTGATCTATACTATGAGTGGTTGATTATAAATGATACATCAATCAATTTTATATTGAAAGCATTGTTGTGCGTATATTTGGATCAAATGGAAAATTGAGACTCTTGTGTAGAAGGGACGTTCTGAAATTTTTGAAGATATTTTTGGGGCTGTCGTTCAGTGGGAAAAAATGCAGTTGAAGGGAACACTACCAGATAGTGACCATCACTAGGACATGTCTCCTTGAATCTTAGTTAGGTGCAATATGTAGGGAATCCCCTTTGACTTTGGTCTAGTACCCTTCTTCGATTAGTACCACATTAGACAACATTGAGCATGGACTTGGACCCCACATAACTTACGTACATAGGGGAATCCTAAAATCAACCTATTGGAAATCTTGTTACTATATTGCACCGAACACAGCGTTTGGGAAGATTAATCTTCATGCATCTGAGAGGTCAAGTGGTGTGGCCAAGGGTATGGTTAAGCCTCCTTGGTTAGTGCTCTGAAATATTGTGTCGGGTATCATCATTAGATCTCGTGGGTGGATAGAAGGGATATATTAGCTTGACAATCCATGTGACTTTTAATCCTTTTGGGATTGGGGTGTTATTTACTTTAACAATCTCAAGTTATCTACTTTTAACTGTGAATGATTCTATTTCATTGCATCATATATCTTATTTGCTCGTAATGTATTTTACTGAAAACTGAAGCGTATCTTGTTTATTTGATTGAATATCCTATTTAGACACATTGTCATAAAAAATAGAGCTAGGCCAATATTTGGGGTTAGTTAGGTCATCCTAATTAGACTTAGAAAAATATTGACTAGGGTCTCTCCCTTGGTTAGTCTAGGTTTGTTTATTATTGGACGCAGGAAACCTAAAATATCATCTCCTTCCAATAGTGACATGTTGGGAAGGAAGTCCATAGTTGTGTCATTTTAGCAGTTGATTACCTTTCCAATCCTTAGACTACTAGATTATGCATAAACAACTCGTTAGTTGGGGAAACAAAAAACTTGGCTACCTTTGATTCATCCAAAAACATTTAGTAATTTGAGTGAGAAGGGCATGAAGTGGAGGACATTCCTCTAAATAGGATGTAGATGGACCTATTACCCCTTGATCAACATGGATGACATAATGAATAATTTTTATTTATGACCATATCACATACATTGTTCTAGAGATGAGATCTACGGTTCCCCATAGATTATTGGTCAGAGATAGTCTCAACATGATCATATGGTTCCTGTGCCTTGGATGTGACTATTTGATATGGTGTCAAATGCACTAGTGTTGTGATATTTCTTACCCTTATTGACACTTGAGATGTTTTCTTTTATGTTGATTTGATCATTGGATGTTTCTTGTATGTTTGGATAATGACTCATAACACTTTAAATTGTTATTCATTACTTAGGCATACCATGGTTTTATCATAATTTTACGTTATACAAGTGTGTAATCTCAAAGGTTATGTTTTACCCCTAGTGAACTAAGTAGCTGCTACACCCATTTCGCAACATTCAACCTAGCCATATTTCATTTCACTATCCCTTTCACTTGTTTCGATCATTTCCCCTTTGTAAGTGATCTATCATTAGTAATTCTTCAAGGTCTCATAACTATTCCAATGTATGAATTCTTATATTAAAGTTAAAAGAGTCAAAGTACTCTAAGGGTGAGGATGCTAAATTAAATTGTAAAGAACATGATAATTAACCCCATGTTAGAATCCAAGTTCCCTATGTCTTGGGTTATCAAAGTCAAATCTAAAGCAAAGGGACTAAGGAAAAAAATGCTAATAAAGAAAACAAAAGGGATCACAAAAAAGAGGCACAAGGAAAGGGTAACTCGTGATGAAAAACACCCCCTTTCATAAGGAATACATGTGAAAGAAGCATCTATAACCCCTAGCTCTTGAAGGTTAGTGGCTAGGCCCATTACACTTAGTCATTATGATGGTTAGCTTGCAACAACTCTCTTTACTCCCTAAGTACCACTCTCATTTACATCATCCTCACATGACTTAGGAATATAGGTAATTCACCTTGACTTAGGAATTGTCACATGTAATAAGGTTTAAAGTTGGTCAACGATACTTAGCCTAATGCTTTAACGAATAAAAATTAAATAAGTCACTGAGTTATTCAAAGGGTGTAATTTTAATTATATCATGTAATGTCTTCATATTTGGATGCATTTCCTAAGTTAGATGTGGTTGAACCGTAACACTTAAGCGCTTTAGTATTTTCCCATGGTATAACACTTGCTATGACTCATGGTGATGGATGCCTAGGTACATTATGATAATTGGACCCCTTTTCTCATGCATCATATGGATATACTCTTAGCGCTTAGGGTTTTTGGATGGCAATAACCCCTTCCTAACCCCTTTCTAAGTGATGGATGACTATTTTTTCCTTAGCTCGTGGGAGTTAGTTGACACCTCTTTGGACCATTTATTGCATCATTGGACCATTGGCACAAGTTATGGAGGACTTTGTTGCACATTTATAATCATGTGACCACTTCATTGATGGAATGTCTCACACGTGTGGCCCATTTGAGGAGTTTGTTACATGCATTAATGGAGCATTCTAGGGTTTTGACACTCTATTGTACCTTAGAGCCACATGGCACCTACTTCTTGATGAGTGACCCCCTTTTTTAGGTGTTTATCATTCATTTGTTGACCATGTCACCTACATGTTTCCTTGGAGCATGCTTTTGTACCACATGTTGTCCTACTTTGGAGGAGCGCTCTAAGGTTTGAGAGCTCATTGATGGAGTTAGTTCTGATTTTGACCATATTTTGTGAAGCACTTTGATTTTTGGATCCATATTAAACCATTTCATGTATTTGACCATGGATTTAGAGGTGCACTCCCATCATCTTGGGCATTTTGTTAGGTTTTGGAGTTGGTTATTCTAACATCTTCATTTTTTATGATATTTTGACCATGTCTATAAGATTTTGATCGTCCCTAGAATAGATCTAGGGTTTTATACCAAGCTATTGTATTTTATTTGGCGGAGTGTTGAGCATAAACTCTATGTAAGAGACTCCCCTCTTATTTGTATCTTGTTGTGGACTGGAGAATTAAAAAATATTTTGTCTCAAGGCTCTTGATATAATATTGGAGATATTTCTTATGTTGTAAATCATTTTTCATGAAGCTTAATCTTGAGGTAACATGTTTATTTTTTCATTGTCAAGCTATTATATCTAGTTCATAGATGAGTAAATTTGCTCCATTGGAATAAAGTAAAAGAAAATATCTTTACCTTGTTATATGCTATGGTTTTGTTAGCTTACTTGTAGGTGGCATGTTTGTGAGTATTTTAGGTTTAAGTGAGCATATGATAAAGAGTATGCTATATCTATTTGTTGAAGGTGTATGCCTAAAGGGCGACCCTTCCTTGGAAGGATTTCACATCAAACCCCAAAGGCTTGGGATGAAATTTTCATGTGTTTGTAAGTGTTTTAGCCCCAAATAATTTCAATTAATAAATCCCAAGGAGAATTATTTCCAAGAAACCATGATTCAAGGCACTTGTCATTTTCAATCTCATCAACCATTAAAAAAAATTGTTATTTTCCTTTCACCCTTCTTTAACCAGAAATATGATTTTTTTAAGGGCAATCTTCTTTCCAGATTTATTTGACATCAGGACAAGGTATTTCTCACTCTCTTTACATCATTTCAAGGGTTTGATTTCCATAGTTTGATTTCTATTTTGCATTTAATTTCTAACAACAAATATAACATAAATAAATCTACCCTTACTACTTTCATACTTTTATTGGGGGTTTTGTGCTAATGATTTACCTTCTAAAATTGTTTATTCTTAATGGTATTTATTTGTTCATTTTTCACACATTATAAATATGGAATTAGTAGATCTAATTTATCTTCTAAATCTGGAATTTTTAGTGAGAAATAACACATTATCTTTTTTCCATTTTTCACATTATAATACTTGCAAAATATTTGATGGTGAGTTTTTATTTCATAACTTTGCTTTCCCTCTTTCATAACAACACTTATTTACAATTTCTAAAGATAGATATTTAATTTTGAAATTTTTAGTGAGAAATAACACATTATCTTTTTTCCATATTTCACATTATAATACTTGCAAAATATTTCATGGTGAATTTTTATTTCATAACTTTGCTTTCCCTCTTTCATAACAACACTTATTTACAATTTCTAAAGAAAGATATTTAATTTTATGAGTGATTACTTCATGGTTAATTTATTGGACAATAATCTCCTGTTTTACATGATTTACACACTCATAATAAAATTCTTGAAATTACTTTTTCAAGTTGTATTCCTTTAATAAAATTCTTGAAATTAATTTTGCAAGTTGTATTCCTTTAAGAGTCCATTTTTCACAATGTCGGAATGTTAACTCATAGACTTGAAAATTGATTGGGGATCACTTAATCAACCTTGTATCTCTTTCCACAATTCTTTTTTTAAGTGCTTGTCTATAGGCTTGCATATTGAACAATTATTACAATTCACACTTGTTACAACTCAAGCATCTTGGATTTTATTAGATTAATATACATTTGGAGAAGTGATTATCAATTTATCACTTGAATAAATATGGAAACTATTTGAACTTAAAAGAATCTAATACTTCGTAAATCTGATATACTTTGGGTGACATATTGCTTCAAAACATTTCTCAAGTAAGGTCTCACCTTGGGTTTAAACATTGTGTTGCTTAAATCACTCATTGGGAAAATCACTTTTTGCATTTACCTAAATTTGGAATATGTTTTAATAATTTGCAGGTAATAAACCCATTTTAATAATAACTTAAAGAATTTAATCGTTGTGGAGTTTATTTTCTTGCACTAGCTTTCAAATTTTAGAATTGAGGATTCTTATATTGAAATGGATTTTCTATCTTTATGTCCAAGTTGATGGATGTCGAAATCATATGGTTGAATCTTTCTAAATCCCTTATTTCCATTTTCAAAGTGTTTGATTTATACTTGGAAAATCAACAACTTGCACATTCAAACATTTTCTTTTGGGGAATCTCTTCTTATACTTCATTCACACATTTGATGAAGTTAAAATCATTTCCCTCTAAGCTCTCCTCATGTAGGAATTATCTAATCAACCCTAGGGAATCTCCCCTTGACCTTTGAGGCCTGGTCAAAAGTGAGAGAAGTCAGCACTAAGGTGACAATGGTCTTTTCTTCAAAAGTTCCTCCTTGATAGCACTAGTAGGTTGAGATGTTCCCACTCAAGTGCTAAATCAAGTTGTGACATGACCAATAAGAAACTTTGTTGCATCAACAAGGAAATGGATAAATCCATTTGTGCAAGATTGATGTTCAAACTTTTGTAACCATATCATATGCATTCTAATTTCTCAACCATGGAAAGTCTTGCAGATGAGTTCCATGCCAAATTGGCTATTTTACCATGTGTTTACCGATAGGTGCATCAGGTACCTAGAATTTTTTAAGGACACAAGCTCCAAATGCTTCGAGGAATAACAAATATATTGTGCAACATAATAGAGATTTTCTAGTTCCTACATGCATTCTTATTCCTAACCAAGATGACCATGCTTACCACAGGTCCACAAGATTTAGATTTGTAATTTGACATAATCTCACAACTTATACAAATTGCATATTGTTGAAATTTTATGTTCAAAATATTATCAACTAGTACATCGTCTGGGTAGAAAAATGCATGGTGTTTGATACACCCAACATAAGTCATGTGTGGAAAATCCAATGGAATTATCCATTTGGCCAACAAAGGATCTACTTGTTTTTTATTGCAAGTTGCAAGTTGCTTGGAAGGTCAGTTTAAGGACATGTGTCTCGAATGCTCCATGTCTTAGAAAACATACTATGCAACAAAATAACAATCTATCAACACCCATGTGTACTTATGCATTACCAAGAAGACCATGCTTGACCCAATCCTATGGGTTTTCAATTTGCAAATTTGATGCACTCTCCAAACTTTTATAAGTTGTGACATTGTTGAACTTTTTGCATTATGAATATTATCATTTGAGACATTCTCATGGAAAAAAATGTGCAGTGGTTGGTACACCTAGCATAATTTGGGCATGGCAAATCTGGTGAAATTATTTATTCGACCAATGAAGGCTTTGTTTGTTTTTTGTCTTGAGTTGTAATTCACTTGCTAAAGTAGTTTAGGGACACATGTCCTAAACACTTCAAGAGTTAAACAATATACCATGCAAAAAAATAGTGATTGGTTAACACCTTCAAGTCTACTTTTTTTATTTTCAAATTTAACCTACTCTCGTAAATTTTTCAAGTTGTAACACTATTAATATTTTATATCCAAAAAATCATCACTTGGCACATGTTATCACATACATAATAGTTGGGCTACCATGTTAGCAAAGCAGATATCTGCACTTTTCTGAGCTTTTCCTTTACACTTTTTCAGTGAGATCAACTATGATGAGCAGCATTATTTATGATTACTCACACATCAAAGCATCCTTATATCAAACAATTAGTAGACCTTATGCCAAGCCTGAGCCTTAAGACCTCAGATTTGATGACCAATATGACCTTTTGTTCCATACAGATACAGGGAAGTGTTCAATATTTCAGCAGCAGTGTTCTCAATGGTTTTAGTTGGTCCAAATTACAGATATTCATATATGACCCAGTATATATATGATGTGCATTGATGTTATTATCTTGTTGTTTAGGTCATTTTGATAACATTGACTTGACATATAGTGATTATGATCTGGCAGTATATATGTGTTAAAATGAAATTGGTTGTTATGGATTATATGCATGATTTTATTATTGACATTTGGAAACTCTTGTTGTATACTCGTTGGTATTTACCTTCCTAGGAATGTGGGCATGATCATTATTGTATTTTTGACTTGCTATATTAGGCACCATTTCCACTTGTCTCCACCCATCCATTTATCCTTCCTCATTTGTTGGTCTTCACCCTAACTTACCCTGTCTTTTTGACTTGTGATATGGAGGACCTCCCCGCTTTTGCCTCTGTGTTGGACATGCATCCATGTTTATTTTGTGTCTCGGCTCTGAGTTGGAAACAAAACTTTCTTTTGGTAAGTTGGATTTTATGCCTTTATCACTCTATTTGGTTTCCTTGATGTGTGATTTTGATTGCGGAAGTCTCCCTAGTTGCTTGAGTTGTGTTGACTAAAACCTGAAGCAAATTGTACTACATATGGAAATTATTGTTATATCTTGTAAATCCCAATGAAAAGGGATATGAAATTCAATGCTATGAAATGTAAATGCACTTCGGATGAAAGATGCGATTAGTTGTGCTTGTAAGCACATGCAAAATCCTAGAGGGGTCATATTAGGCATAAAAAGAAATGGATAAATGTACGCTAAATCTAAAGATTGCTGGCCATGAAATTATGTGAAATGAAATGAAAGGTCCAAATAACGCAGTGGTTAAATATATGCCAAATCTAAAGACTTTGACCTTATGTGAAAGTTTTCTCATTGAACCTGCGGGTTATGATATGAGATGGAGCAAGGGACAATTAATTCTAAGTGTCCCCTAGAACCTCAAGTTACGGTTATCCGGGCACCTAGTTCACGACGGTTCTAGTAGTATAAATGTTTCCAAGGTTGAATAAACACTTCTCTGAATAACTTACCAAGTTGTGAGACACCGCCATAATTTCCTAGTGTATTCCTTTTCCAACACATGCTTAAGTGTGTAACACCATTTCCCTTATCCAAAGTATCACAGTGTCAAGTCAGTCAAGTCATCCCCTTTTGTCCTAGCCTTACATCCTTAGCCTTCACCCTCTGCTAACAAATTGATCATGTCTACAAATGAGTATATTCTTGAAGTTCTCTTTGAAAGTAAATTATTAACTAACCTACTATTATTTATTAACTGCCAGTGAAATAATGCTTAATGCTTTATAGTTTTGCTATGAATATGACTTAGAGAGCATGTCTTAACCATTTTCACTTGTAGCAGCATGGCTTCTTTGGCCAGGGTCATATTTTGATCAGTTTGACTAGTCAAACCTAGTTTGACCAAGGTAAACCTTGGGATCCGTGATGATATGGACCACTTTTATTTTGTGATGATTGATGTATGGTACTTTATATACCTTTTGATGATTCCATATTATGGGCACAAGTTTCAAATGATGATAGAGGGAGTTTTTTTATTATTATTATTTCCAGATCATCATATTTTTACTTGTCTGGGTATGGTGAATGTTACAGATGATCTTATAGGTTATCATGAGGTGTATGAGTACTCATGTCTATTGGATCCAAGTCTTCTGGATCCATTGAGATACTTATCTTTTAGCTCCAGGCACTCCCAGGCATGATTTGAGCAGTTTTTCACCTGTTGACTAGCTTGGCCATGCTGATGTGGCATGTCCAGCTAGAGAATTGGAGGCTAGTCATTTCCTAGGGCGCTACAGAGGAAGGGGGTGGTCCAGCCACTTGTTATTACCATATTACCCCCCTTCCAGACATTATGGTATAGTCATTTTTTGTGCACAGGCACCAGACAGTGGGCTGTGGAAATTTTGATGTTTTTTCAAGTGAAATAAAAATGGAATAAAAAGGTCATTTAGGAATTTGATTTGGGCAATTGAGGCAAGGTTTTGGCATGAGTTCTTCTCTGAGGTCATCTATGGTGTATCCCACTCTTTCCAGATCAGTTTACAACATTCAGTGGGGTCTACATAGTCATCATGATGTGTTTTGATGTATTCTTCTCTCAGTTGAGGGGGCCAGAATTTGATCATTTGTACACTTAGACATGTCATTGAGTCATATGTTATATTATTGTGCCATGGGGTGATGCTAGTGAAGGACAAATAATACCTCCTAGCCCCACCATGTGATCCTAGTCACTTGTCCTAGTCATCTATTGTGGCATACTTGTAGTTTTGTCATGTTTATGTGGTGCGCACCCCTTGGAGGCTTCTTTTAGTAAGTGCGCACCCCCCCTCATGTGAGTGATCCATGTTATATTGCATCGGCTCATATTAGCCGCTGATTGTATTATTTTATCTTTTGATCTCAACCACTCATTTCAAAAGTGGTTTAGGGTTTTGGTCTCCCTCATCCTATATAAGGAAGAGACCCCCCTATTGTAAAGGCACCTTTGGGCTCTGGAAAACTTGGAATAAAATACTATTTTGCATATCTACTTCTCTAGATTTGATTGGGATGCTCTTGTACATGATTATACATCTTTGCTTGTAACATGTGATTTTGACAGCTATAGAGGGAGGCCTAATTGACTAGGGAAAGGAGTGTGAATTGCTTGAAGGGAAGATTGTTGGGTTTCTCACACACCCCTTGGGAAAGATGTTTTCATCTTGCAGGGAGTTTTTCAATTGTGATTTTTCCATTGATTTGCTTCTTTTGATACGCCATGCTTAGATCTCATTTATCTGTGGATCAAATCTAACTTATTGTAGTTTGTTTTACAAGTTAAGTGGGACATTTTTCCCCCTAGGGCTTGGACGTTTTTACTTGGAATCACTTGGATCTAGCTTGGAATTGTAACTAAATGCAAGTATCGTCTAAAGTTTGGTGGACATCCGACTCAATTTTCCCTCGGATCTAAGGCATTGGGCCTTCTCAAAGGGAGGTCGCACTAGTTGGGTGAGTGGTCTTTTTCTAGATCCCATTCGTGGGTATTTCTCATTCTCCCTCAAATCCTTATATCCATGTCATAGAATACCCACTAATTCCATTTCATTTTGATTTTGACCTTTTGGGCCCCATTTGGACCATTTTCCATATTTTAAGGGTGGGCCCCACGTGGGTACTTTTTCTTGGCATTATATCTATCTAGATCTACTACTCCTAATCCATAAGTGACCATATCTTACACTCGGTTCAACATTTGTCCTTTTCCTAAGCCTCTTCAACCAATCCCCAACCTCTTGGGTCCACTTATCATCCTAGATCTAGATCTAATCTCATCTTGGTCTCCTATTCTTTCATCGTCACATTTCCCTAGGAGGTCTATATTGGGTTCACTAGCCTTCACTGGCTAAGCCAGGGTCTCCCCCTTGGTCTTTCTTAGGCTTGATCTAAATTGAAGAGTGCATCAGTTAATGTGACACCCAACTTGCATTGGGAACTGTGGCATCTCTTGGGCCACCTCTTTAGTTGTCTACACCTCTATCGTCCTGGATAGGATACCTTTAGAGACAACTACAAGTTGTGTGATAACAACACGTTCTTAGGGAAGCAAAATGCATTATGGTTCATACATTTAGTGTAATTCAGGTCCATAAAATCCAATTAAACTTGTGTTAATGGAGACTTCTATTGTTTTTTGTCACATGTTGCTACTCACTTGCCAAAACAATTTAGGGACACGCGTTTTGCAATCATTGGGGGTATAATGTGCAATAGTTTAGTGGTTTTTCAGATCTTACATGTGTATTTATACATCAATGAGGTTCCTATATTTTCATCCTCGTTATATGTTCTTAGATTTTAATTTGATCTCTAGATTGTGTTTCTACAAGATTCTTAAAGGCCAAAAACATTTGAAAAACTTCACTCTTAAATTTAAAGAAGTAAACCCCAGTGAATTTAATGATTTCGCCAATGAAGTTTAATAAATACTTAAGCTTGGAGAAACAAGTAGAAGGAAGTGGACAACACAAATCACTATGCACAAGCTATTAGGAACCCTAGGTGTGCTAAGAGGAAATTTTGTCAAAAGTATCTTAATGATGTTTACTGAGAACGTAACTTGAACACACACCATCCCTACAAGAAATAAGGGGAAGTACATTTAACATATTATGCTTACATAGTTGTTGCAATGATCAGTAGTCCAAGTGGCCAAAATTCTAATGTCAAATTATTCTCATCTACAAGAAATAAAAGCCGAAGGAAGAGAAAATGAACCAAAGTTATCAAACTTGTACAATTCAGTAATATTATCAATTGTTCTTGATGCTACAATATGGTTAGAATCCTTTAGGTTCTTGATTACAACATGTTGAGGTGAAAAATCCATGTTTTTTCCTTCGAATGAAGGATTTGATAGATATAAATAATATTGTGGGAGAGATTAGGAACACATAGAGCATCATTAAAATAACCATCAACTAGCTAAAGCATTCATAATCCTGCAGCACCTAGGGATCTATCATCACCAATAAATATTTGTTTGGTGTCACAATAATTAGGAGTTGAAAAAATGGATTCATCCTTATCCTTATCATAAGAAGCTCTAAAATAAAATAAAAATCCCTTAATTTGAATAATTGAAATTTGATGCAGTGAAAGAAAAACCAATTGTAGAAAAAGCATGCCCTTTTGAGAGATGAGAGGAAGAGTTGTCTAACTGGAGGATGTTCTTCTTGATCACTAATTTGAGGGATTCCATATTATTGAATCAACATGACACTTGATGATCATATCACCCATAAAAAATGAAATGTTTTTCATACTTCATTCCATTTGACATAGCTTCTTTATCAACATTAACCAAGATAATGCTAAGTGTTTTTGGTACCCTTATTTGCTTTGTTGTAGCAAGATTGTTGATTGTTAGGATGCTTGGGGGATTTTCTATTGTGCCACTAAGTATTTGTTAGAGGTACCCACAATACTTACCAATCCAAGTTGCATACACTTATCTTGATCTAGAACGAGAGAATTATGGAATGATACAAAATATGGAATTATGAAAGAAGTAATTAGAACAATCATCCCTTGTGAAAGGTGGATACAAAAGCATCATAGGAAGTATAGAAATAATTTAAAAAAATAATTTATCATAATCTTTCTTGATTTAGAATTCTAAAGTAAGAGCATAAGTGTCTTGAACATTCAAAGACAATATTTACTACAACAAAAATCATTTGGATTCGGGGAAAACAATTTATTTTTAAGCAGCTATTGGGCTCAAATCTAGTTGTATCTACCAAACACAAATTCCAACTTTGTCCAAGGTTCATCAATTTTATCATGAATTTTTCAATAGACAGGATTCACATTGTTAATTTGTACCAACTGTCGTGGATAATGAGCATGAAGTTGCACATGCTCTAGCCTTCTATGTGCAACAAGATTGTTGGAAAACTGTAATACACCCTGGCTGTCACAAAAGGATTGTAGTTGTTATGTCAATTAGAAAACTAATATCTCCCAAGAGCTATTGAATCCATACCATCAGTGTGCCACATTAAATACACCACAATATTAATGTTATATGTCCTAAAGAGAGACCACCTTTTGCTTCTCGCATAACTAGACCGTGGGTCCATAACTAATATGAAACACATAACTAGATGTATACCTCTTGTAATCACCATTCCATTCCCAATCCAAACCAATATAATCAACCAACAGGTCTATTGTATTACTGCAACATTTTATACCAAGTCAATAAGTTCCCTTGTCAATAGAACAAACAATTATCTTTGCAGTCGTCTAATAACTTTCTCGTAGATCCCAGAAACCCAAATAATAGAAAAAGAAATATTAGGTCAACACAGAGTTAAATAAATAAAGCCACGAACCAGTTATCTATAGAGAGTCACATAAACTATCGGTGAATCACATTATTTGGTCAACTTTACTCTTGAATGAAAGGGTTGAGCACAAGCATTATAGTCTTCCATCTTGATTATTTGCAAAATATCCATCACATACTTGGGTTGAGGAAAAAATATAACATCATCCATTTGCAAAAATTGGAAAGGAATGTAAGAGACCAACATCATTCATTTCAAAAGTATCAAACAAATGTTTCTTCAAACCTAATATTAGAAGTACATTGCTTCCAATAAAGACTAAATCACATACATACACTGCAACATTCGAGGTTTTAACATTTACATGTAAAACATGAATGTTGTGGTCTAATTCACATCATTTGAAACCAAGATTGATAAATAATCGATCAATATTCTCATACCAAGCACTAGGGTCTTGTTTTAAACCATACAAGGATTTATTCAATCGACAAACAAAACTAACATCCTTCCCAAACTGAGAGGTTGCTCCATATAATTTTTTTTAGTCAGATCTCCATGAACAAATGAACTATTTGCATCCATCTGATGTACATCCCATCCAAATCAAGAAACATGTGAAAGAATCAATTGAATAGAATTCATGTTTGCAAAAGGGGTAAAGGTTTCAGTGTATTCAATGCCTTCTTGCTAAGAAAATCCATTTGCAACCAAATGAACTTTATTCCTTGTTATACCAGATTGTATATGGGGATTTTTACCCTCATTTTTTCTAATAAAATCATGGCTGAGATTCAGTTTTGCAGAGAAGATATGGTTATGATTGCTGAGATGTTATAGTATGGTTCCCATATGTTGCCTTGTGATGATACTATGCCACTATGATATAGTTCCAATTGCATGCCTTGAGGAATTTTTTATATCATGGATATATGTTCTATAGTGATGATTGTACTAGATGTTACTCATGTTACTTACACTTGTGATTTTCATAAGCATGGTTAGTGGAAATGTTATGTATATTATTACATAGAAGTCGTTCTTGTTTTATGCACATACCATTGGATTACATCTCTTGATCCTTACATGGACCACAAATATCATTTGGCTACATCTATGACCTCTCTATATCTATATCATTCCATTTTGGTGTCTTGAAATCATGGGATAAGAGTTGACATATTGACTATTGAATTCCCCTCTATGACCCCTTCACAAGGAAGGTCTTCCTATTCTACCTATTATCTCGAATTTATTGTGTTGCAATGATGTTCTATGACAATATAGAAGGATCACTTGTAAAAATTTGGGGATAGTTATCAACAAGGTGGGTGGTTTTCCATGGAGTAATGTTCTCCCTAGGATGAAACAAGTTTTCCCTATCCTAGAAATTGGTTAGTGGCTAGAAGGGTTGGTACTCCTTGAATTAAGAGGTACTTCCTATTTGTTCTAAACAAGCATTAAAGTGGTGAATCCATCAGGAATATGGATGGTTGTTGGCAGTGGAGCTAATTTCATGTCATCACTAGAGACCAAAATGCATCCAAAGCCAGTACCTTTCATCCTGTTATGCCCCATATTTTCTGCAGCGTGCCTTTCAAGATGTACTGGAGTGAGGGATTTATTTTCTAGTGTAAAGGGTCAAGTATGGGATTTCTTATGTAAAAGTGTTGCTATAGTGGGGATCAATACCCTTGGTCTAGTCATGGCATGTTCTCTTGGCTCCCATTACAAGGAGTATTGGCCTTGTGGATTTGTTGACTACCCCTTGGTGGGCGGAAGTCCCCCATCATGTTGGGCATTTGTGCCCTGGGTGGGTGCTCCAATGCTTCTTGGGATGGATCCATTAGGACACATGGCTTAGGGGATCCTAACCATACATCTATTTATGCTTTGTAGAGGTGATTTTGCATGCAAGGATTGTCATACCCATCTTTGTAATGTACCAACTTAAGATTGTGGCACAAAAACTCTAGACTTCTCAAATTTGATCAGACAATGGCTTAAGGAAGCTAGAATTGCTGGGAATGGGAAAGATCAAAGGCTATGGATGAATGGAAGGTTCTTATATGATTTGATACCTTTGCACAACATACTGAGACCATTTATATTTCAATAATATCCCGGCTGAACTCTACTCCAATGCTCCTGGGGTTCTCAACATATGCAAACTAGTATGGGTAGGAAAATTGACTGAAGGTTGGATAAGGTTGTTTCATACATAATAAGAGTTAATTAAAATTAAATAAATTAATTGCATCATAAAATATCATCTCAAAAATCTATATGCATATATGGACAAGTCTTACAATAAAATTAGTAAAATTGCATTTCAGGATAGCTCAACTAGCTCGACTTCTGGATTCCCAAAAGTTCTTAGAGGCCAACAAATTTATGAAAAGGGGGATGTTTAATGACATATGACATGTTATAGGCCAACAAATAGGAATGAATTCATTTGGACTTATACTCATTGACTTATGAATCATACACTGAAATGTATTCAAATTCTAGCTAAATCTAGAAGGGGTACATAAATTGGAGAATAAATCAGAGTTATGGAATTTGTATTGAATAGAATGATATAATAAAATTACATAATATTTTATTACATCATAAATAGGCCAATATGCCTCCAATAAAGTGATAGAAAGATCTCTCTTCTTATACATATGAAACTAGCTACAGAAACTCAAGAAGAAGGGAGGATTCGATCTTTGAACTGGGTGATGATGATTCTAAACTTCCAATTAGACCTGATGAAATTCAGTACCTAAAAATAAAATCAGGGATAATGGTTGAATTCCATAATCCTCTCACAGAAAGCTGGGGCACATATCCCATGCTTGACTAGGGCCACATCTCCCAAGTCTCAGATGCACAAATGCATTCATAAAATTTATCATACTAACTAAAGCTGTGAAATGAAGTTGGAATCCTTCTTTTATAGAATTCATGTTGACCTTTTGATTATGTTAATTGGCTTGGTGACCTGTGAGAATAGGTCACCCATGAGTGGACATACTTTCCTTGCTTTGCTCTGGCTTTCCTTCTTTTTCCTCTTTTTTTTCTGACTTTCCTTCTTTTTTTGAACTTTCCTGCTTTTCATGTTTTATCCTGCTTTATGGATTTATGCTACTTTTCTTGAAATATTCCTCTTTTCTAATTTTTGGCATCATTTGGACTCATGTGCTTTCCTTGAATTCTTCCTCAAGTCACTCCTCCAACCTTATCCACTAATGCAGCCTAGTGGAGCATTTTCTCCATTTATTCAGCATAATAATAAAATATTTAATGCGCCATAAATATTTATTCCAAGTGGATAGAAAATTATGGATAAAATTAAATGCACACTCCTAATTAATTAATTGCCTCATCTTAACCCCTCATTAATTAATTAATTCAATCTGTCACTAGGATCCATGGTGTTCAATATTCTTCATGGTGCTGAAAAAATGAGAACATGACAGTTCTCACCTCCCAAGATTGCTTGTCCTCAAGCAGAATATCCCAAGAGGTCCATCATGCTTTTGTTGCACTACTCCGATCATAATCATCTCTCCAAGAAAAAATTCACTACATCTGTAACTGAACATGCCTACTTCTATCCAAGTGAAGCAACTGGAAAGTGTGCCAAGATCCCATAAGAATACCAGGAATGAAAATATACCACTACTATGTAAACTATAAGTCCATCCAAGGAGGTGTTCCCTATGTGGGAAACTGAAACCAAGTGCAACATAGATGAACTGGTGCAAAAGAGGGTTGGCTTGCTCCATCATGCAAACATGCAAACAACTGATCCAAGGACAAACAATGTCAGGATCCCATTGCTTGTATGACACCCCCATGGATCGGGATACCATCCAACAAAATATTTTAAGCAAAAGAGTGCCTGGATCCCACTGTTCATGTTGCATATCCCCAAACATTAGAAACACAAAAAAATCAGCATCATATGAAATGTTGGGAAATATGGAAACATCATACCACCATATTGGAAAATCATCCTTTCCAATGCAACCTTGAAGATTTGAGGGCCCCTCAATCAAGATATTCAACTCCCCATGGTAGGACCAAACCAAGGAAAGACTATGCATCACCAAATATTCCTCCCAAGAGTGAGGCCGAGCTTGATCAATTCTTTCCACTCCATCAAGAAGGTTCTCATATGCCGAATGCACATAAGAGTAAAAAATGTCATCATTGTAGCTCAAATGACAAGGGTGGAAGTCCCTTATCCAATCATGATAAAGATAGGCATCATATAATAAAAAATGCCTTGTTAACTACTCACAAGTAAAATATGATGAATACAAGGAAAAACCACAAGTGCAAGAAGAACTAATACCCTTAAGAGCATATATCTCCAAGGAAGTAATCTCATGGCTCAACTCTCTGCCACTGGATCCAAAAGACAAACATGTACTATCCCAATGGCTCAACTCTTTGCCACTGGTTCCACTCAAGTGGAAAGAACATGTGATGCATGCTTCCATCAAGTATGTACTCATCCCATTAGTGGATGAAAAAACACGTATCAAATCGGGTACAAGTAAGAAGCTTGTGGCTTCTCCAAGTGCATATCTCCAATGGCTAACCAAATTCTTTTGTATGCTTGCTTGCTTAGCTCTCTTCCTCCTATCATGAGCAAAAATATTTCTGCTAGGAGACTCCCTGTGTGACATGTAATCTTCCACCCAATCTACGTGTGGATGAATGGTATCTAATGGGAGAAATATGTACCTATGTTGTTGATCACAAAACATATCAACATCATACAAATGTATATCAAGAAGGTTCCTTACCAAAGGATCATGAAAGTGCTTGTCCATCCAAGCAAGTAGACCACCATTTTCCAAGTGCACACAAGCATCAAGTGACCAATCAAATATGATCCAATGACATAGGTGAGGATCCCATGTCCTATAATGCTGCTCCAAAAGAATGTAAGAATCTTCAAAATAATCATCCATGTGTTCTTTCATCCAAGAAGTGAATGAAGAAACTCTACCAAAATTTGAACCAAGTAAGGACCAAAAAAAACAAGGAGACTTCAAGTGGCTCAAAGAAGTCTCATCACTACATCCATGAATGTTAGAGTCATCAAATGAGAGCAATCGATGCTCCCCCTAGGAGGTTTGGAAGGTGTCAAGCAATTCTTCCATGTGGCCTTTCATCCAAACATTGGATGAAGGAACTCTCTCGTCAAGTAAGGAACAAAGAGAACAATGGGCCTTCAAGGGGATCAAAGGAGTACCATATGTGCATCCATGTATATGTGTATCATCATAAGGTAACAAAGGATGCTGCTGCAAATGTAAAGAATAAGGTGCTCTAGTCATGTCATCATCAAAAGGTGAGATAGGAGTTTCATACTCCTCATGTGGCACCATCAAAAAGAAACCTTTCACCCATACTTCATTAGGATGAATGTTGCAAAATGTGGAAGTGTAGGGTGTAGGAGAATGAACCAACTCACCCATATGATCAGAAAGTGTGAAAGATTCATCATGTGAAGGATCCATAAGAATAGGATCATGCGACTCCCTCAAAAGTGGGAAACTTCCCTCATAGGTTGGTTCCAAAGTAGTGGAATCATGCACTTCTTCACAAAGTGTGTAACCACCATCAAGAGGAAACCCAAGTTCATCTTCCACCATAACAAGTGCTTGGCTCTCATCAAGATTATCTTCAAACACATCAAGCACATGCAAATTACCATGTTTCTCATGATCCATCATGTCATGAGAATCATCCAAGCAATCTACCATATGACAATCTGAAAAATAGGAGGAAGAACAAGTATCTTGCAGCCTCTCAAGAAGTTGCTCATTTTGAATTTTGAGCTTATGAATATCCTCATTATTCTTCAAGTGCAATTCATGTAACCAATCATTAAGCACAACCAAATTGCTTCTATCAAAAATCAAAGACTTGAAATTACCTTCAATGTTGCACATTGCTCTTTGAATATTCTCCATGTCTTCAAGTAAGGATGGCTCTTACAATGAAGAAACTCTCCAACAAGAATTTGATACCACTGCTTGAGTGCCATGGAGTATGTTAAGGGCCTCATAAATATTCCTTTCACTCATATTCAAGACCCTTCAATGAAGGATGATTCATGAGAGCGAACCTCCTCTTCTTCTTTTTTCTTGCAATCAACTTCACATGGAAACTCAAGTGGTGACTGGGAAGATGATATTTGTTCATATTTTCCTGCTACAAGGTCTTCTTCTTCATGATCCATGGAGTTAGGGCTTGCAGCAACCCCATCAAGGCTGATCTCTATGTCACCAATATAGAGATTGAGAGCATCCACCAGTAGATGTCTCCTCAAAACTTAGGCACCCATCAAGAGGTACCTCTTCATAGCATCCATCAGTAGATGCTTCTTTAGAACTTGAAAAACCAATAGTAGATGCCTCTTCTTGGCACCATTCAACAATGACTTTGTGATCAAGAACTAGATGATCCTTAGTAGAATGAATGGTGGCTTCTTAAGGCTTACAACCCTCCTTAGTAAGGATTGTGCCTTCATGTTCTTCATATGGCTGATTTGTACTTTGTTCTTGCTCCTTAGTTGACTTAGGATAAATATCTTTGCATACTCCTTTTGAAGTAGATCCAAAAATTCTCATCAAGTATGAACCACATGCATCCAATGAAGCTTCAAATAATCTTTGAGCGTGGAACATGCAACTTTTTCATACCTATGGCTATGAGAATAACCATAATTTCTCCTTCCAAGTATGATATGATGGGAGATACTTGTAGAAGGTACCTCTTGGACATTGTCTTCCTCATACTGTCTACAATACTCTTCATAATGCTCATCATATTGCTCATAAAAATCATCATCAAAGTAAGAGTCTTCTTCACTGAACATGGACATGGTTGCAATTTCATTGAATTGAGAGTCTTATTTCCATAGGAGTAGAGGAAAGAGCTCTAATACCACTGTAATGTACCAACTTAGGATTGTGGCACAAAAACTCTAGACTTCTCAAATTTCATCAAACAATGGCTTAAGGAAGCTAGAATTGTTGGGAATGGGAAATATCAAAGGCTATGGATGAATGGAAGGTTATGCTATGAGTTAATACCTATGAAAAACGTATTGAGACCATTTATGTTTCAAGAACATCCCAGCTGACCTCTACTCCAATTCTCCTGGGGTTCTCAACATATGCAGACTAGTATGGGTAGGAAACTTGGCTGAAGGTTGGATAAGGTTGTTGCATACATCAGAGAGGTTAATTAAAATTCATTTACTGTAATTGCATCATAAATATCATATCATAAAGTTATATGCAGATCTAGACAAGTCTTACAATAAAACTAGTAAAATTGCATTTCAAGACAGCTCAACTAGTTTGATTTCTGGATTCCCAAACAGTGCTCAGAGGCCAATGAGATTCTAAAACAGGGTATGTATCATGACATATGACATGTTATATAACTCTAGAAATAGGAATTAATTCATTTGTACTTATACTCATTGACTTATGAATCATACACTGAAAGCTAGTCAAATTCTAGCTAAATCTAGAAGGGGTACATAAATTGGAGAATAAATCAGAGTTCTGGAATTTGTATTGAATAGAATGAAATCAGAAAATTACATACTCTATTATTACATCAGAAATAGGCCAATATGCCTCTCAGAAAGTGATTTAAATATCTCCTTGTACATAAGAAAGCAGCTGTAGAAACTCAAGAAGGAGGGAGGATTCAATATCTGAACTGGGTGATGATGATTCTGAAATTCCAATTAGACCTGATAAAATTCAGTACCTGCAAATACACTCAGTGATAATGGCTGAATTCCATCATCCTCTCACAGAATGTTGGGGCACATCTCCCAAGTCTTAGATGCACAAATGCATTCATAAAATTTCTCATTCTAACCAAAGATGTGAAATGGAGTTGGAATCCTTATTTTATAGAATTCATGTTGACCTGTTGAGCAAGTTACTTGGCTTGGTGACCTCTGAGAATAGGTCACCCATGAATGGACATACTTTCCTTGGTTTGCTTGCTTTGCTTTGCTTTGGCTTTCCTTATTTTTCCTCTTTTTCTGACTTTCCTTCTTTTTTGAACTTTCCTTCTTTTTAGAATTTCCTGTTTTTCATGTTTTATCCTGCTTTCTTGATTTATGCTGCTTTTCCTGAAATATTCCTCTTTTCTCATTTTTGGCATCATTTTTTGACTCATGTGCTTTACTTGACTTCTTCCTCAAGTCACTCCTCCAACCTTATCCACTAATGCACCCTAGTGGAGCATTTTCTCCATTTATTCAGCATAATAATAAAATTTTAAATGCACCATAAATATTTATTCCAAGTGGATAGCAAACTATGGATAAAATTAAATGCACACTCCTAATTAATTAATTGCCTCATCTTAACCCCTCATTAATTAATTAATTCAATCTGTCATTAGGATCCATGGGGTTTGATATTCTTCATGGTGCTGACAAAATGGAAACATGACAATCTTAGAACACATCATTCATGCCCACTTAGACCTATATTTTGATGTATTACCCCTCCTCTTGGTCTCCCAGAGCAAAAATGATGTTGACATCAGCCTTTGAAGAAGGCCTTACCTTGTTAAAAGGAGGGCGTTGAGGGACAAGCACATCGTTGGGGTTAGTTGGAGAATGACATCCTCCTTTAGTATCAACCTCTCACTTGGTTGAATCGATTTGCATCATTTTATTGTTATTTTATGTCATTTTGTGGTTTATTCCCCATCTTGTGGGTGACAAACCCTAATTTTAAGTTATTATATCTTTTAGTAAGGTAGACTCTAAAAAACTCAAAAAGACTAGGACGCCTCATATAAATAAGTGTTCCTACTCTCATTTTTAACAAGACAAGGGTTCAAATATGATTTTTTACTTTTTCTCTTGGTCTATTGGAGTTTCTATGGAATGCACTCCTCTCTCTTTGGAATAATTTTCTTGTTATGAAGTTGGATGATGAAATTTCTAGGGTTTTGTTATATCTCAAGGTTGATCCATAGAATGGTTGTTATAACTCAAGGCTAAGGGAATATCTAAGACCTGTCTCTTGCTCTATCCTTGGTGGATATGGTAACATGTTTTAATTTTCTTTTTTAATGTTTCTCTTGTGCACCTTAAGCAAGGCAAATTAGGGTTTTGCTTGCATCTTGTCAATCTCGTTTGAGGAGAATTTCCTCTTGAAGGAGTTCTCCATAGTTGGGCCTTAGAATTAATTGTTTGCCTTGATTAGGCTAAGGCTACTTCAACCTATCTAGGGTTACTAGTCTTTACCCTAATTGGTACATCTTGAATAGCCAAATTGAGAATGGACATTAACCTTGATCTCTTATTGCCTTAGGGTTAAGGACTAAGGTGTAACCCATTCTCTTCTTCAAATTTTTATCAACTTTGTATTGTATATATTACAAACTACAAAAAATATAGTATTTGGAAAACCCTAAAAATGTAGAAAATTCATATCTCAAAAAAATCAATAATTTTTGGATTGTGTAATGCCCGCCTTAGCACTTGTGTTTGATTTTGATTATGTTAGACTTATGATTGACCAGATTATTTTGAGACCTACGACTGATTTGACTATTTGAGGGCACTGGTTTGAAGTGACCCGGAGTTATAAAACTTGGACCATGAATGATTGCTTTAGACTTTATATTTGAAATGAAAATGGCTAGAAAATGATGATTTGTTTATACTCGACTGACTGAGAAAATGAAAATGATGAACATTGGAATTACTTGAAATGAAAAATGATGATTTGTTTATACTCGACTGACTGAGAATATGAAAATGATGAATATTGGAATTACCTGAAATGAAAAATAATGATTTGTTTATACTCGACTGACTGAGAAAATGAAAATGATGAATGTTGAAATGATTATTAGTGCAGCGCTACTAATATGCGTTTGAGTGTGTGCAGTGGCAGGTAAAACGATTTACCGACTGACCCACAAAGGAAATATCGGGGTCGTAAGAACGGAAAGAACACTTAGGGGTACGACGACTGACTATCGACCCTAAACTAGTAATCCACGCACGGGTGAAGCCGTTTCAGCTCACCCAGGGAAGCATATGCCGTACGGGAAAGACCATAATGATTTGGTCGCGTACGATGAGTTGAGGGGAACACAATAAGGAGAGCCTTATCCCTCAACATCTCTTAGTCTCCAAGGAGCGTAGTTGAGAGATCGCGGGTAACGACTCCTGATCGCTACGCGGTGCTGTTGGAAGGGCCTTCCGAAGAGGTACCTAGACAAAGAAAAGTGGGAAAACAAAATTATTCATGCACGCGTAATTAAAATATAAAATTAAATATGTGTGAAGATTCTAGAAAATTTATTATTAAAAGAATTAATATTTTATTATCAGGATGGTTATATTTTTATTATGAGAAAAGAGATTTAAAAACTGAAAAGTTAATGATAATTCCTTTATCTTTGGTTAAAGTATTTTTCTTTTGTTTTAAAAGAAAAAGAAAGAAATTAAATGAAATATGAATTGTTTTATTTTAAAATATCCTTTTACTTAAAAAAAAAAAAAGAATTAAATTTAGAAAACTTTTTGGTTTGAATAAAATATTTTATTTATAAAAAGAAATCTAGTTTGAACATGTGGTTAAAATCAACAACTATATCTGAGAAAGCAAACACAACTAGAACTCTCTTAAAGACAACCAAACCTACTTTGCATTGATTTAGGGAGTTAGGTGTACACTTTGAGTTAGAAACAGACACTTGTACTTGAGAATAAAATTAATTAAAATATTAAATTTATTTAAAAATGTGCATGGACAGACACATGCCACACAAGAATTTGCTATATAATGAGGGAGGAGAAGGAGAGAAGGATCTCTCTTGCTCCCTAATGCTGGATGGTCATCATAATCTCGGATTATGTTATGATCCTTGGAGTTGGGACTAGCCGGAATGAGGATTGGGAGATCCTTTCGGGAGGCTATTTGAGTGTGTTCTTACGGGAGGCTATTTGAGTGTGTTCTTACGGCAGGCTATTTGAGTGTGTTCTTACGGCCCCGTGAGCTCGGGGGTTCGAGGTGAAGAAAACTAACCTCGATACAGTAGGGTGGTTAACCGAGGGGTCCTCGGTGAATCGTCAACGGCTGGACTACTTTGGATAGTGGAATCAACCACTACTCAACATCTTCAAGATCAGCGCTAGCACCAGGTTCAAACTCATTATTTGTTTCAATTATTATTTTCTTCTATGAGGATGATATATATGTGATGTTTTGAAATCAATCTGGCTATAAAGTATAGACTCAGTCCTTCCTTAATACATATGTATCTTTGAATTTTATGAATGAACAAAGGTAGATTGACGATCTAATTTCTGTTATTCTTAGCTCAGTTTCACCATCTAATTATTTCATAAATTCTGTAATAGCGTAGACCTGATTGGTATATTAAGTTGTTTTTGATTTTATACTTAACCATTGTGGATTCCTCGAAGAAGTAAGGGATAATGGAACCGAATCATAAACCTTGATCGAGAGATCAACACATCTATTGAAGCTTTAAATTCTTGCTTTCTTGATATTGTATATTCAGTCGAAATAGCGCTCTTAGATCTAATTTTTGGTTACAATAAAATTTCATAATTAATAGGATACTATAGAGATCGACTCTGTAGGTCGATTACAAAGCTCGATCCCTGACGATTGACCCGGTTTTCTTGATATGGTATATGCAATAGAAATCGCATCTCTCAAATCTATTCTTTTTACAGTTAAATTTAATTCGGGAAAAATGAATTAGGGTGACTCTGTATTACAGTGACAGTTTGACCTAAAGATTGAAATCGAATTGTTATTATATAATCGCATCTCTTAGATCCATTCTTTTTACAGTTAAATTTAATTTGGGAAAAATGAATTAGGGCGACTCTGTATTACAGTGACAGAATTCGACCTAAAGATTGAAATCGAATTGTTATTATATAATCGCATCTCTCATATCCATTCTTTTTACAGTTAAATTTAATTCGGGAAAAATGAATTACGGCGACTCTGTATTACAGTGACAGAGTTCGACCTAAAGATTGAAATCGAATTGTTATTATATAATCGCATCTCTTAGATCCATTCTTTTTACAATTAAATTGAATTCGGGAAAAATGAATTAGGGCGACTCTGTATTACAGTGACAAAGTTCGACCTAAAGATTGAAATCGAATTGTTATTATATAATCGCATCTCTCAGATCTATTCTTTTTTTACAGTTAAATTTAATTCGGGAAAAATGAATTAGGGCGACTCTGTATCATAGTGACAAAGTTCGACCTAAAGATTGAAATTGAATTGTTATTATATAATCGCATCTCTTAGATCCATTCTTTTTACAGTTAAATTTAATTCGGGAAAAATGAATTAGGGTGACTCTGTATTACAGTGACAGATTTCGACCTAAAGATTGAAATCGAATTGTTATTATATAATCGCATCTCTGGATCGATAGTGATTGCATTGACAGTGAATTCAATCTGATGTTGTGTTTAAATTTTCCCCAATATTTCAATCATTAGAAATTTCATTAACAGTGAATTCAAGTCCGATGTTGTTACTATTTCCCAGATCGACAACGATTTCATTAACAGTGAATTCATTCCGACATTTGTGACTATACCCCAGATCGATAGCAATTGCATTGACGGTGAATTCAATCGGATGTTTGTGTTAAAATTTCCCCAGTATTTAAATCATTAGTGATTTCTTTTGACAGTGAATAAAATCTGATGCATTGTGCACTATGGTGACTAGTGGACTCAATTGTGAATAGGCTCAAACTCCCGAATGCTTGGGTTAGATGCCTAGTTGAACTTATGGCCTTGCTCGACATGTCTTGGAAAACGATAAAACGACCCATATTTCAATATATATATAAAAGAAACGTTCAAAAGAATTTAATTATTAATATCAATCGATTCTATTCTTTTTAATTGATTCCAGATCTGAACCGGGAAATCGAATTGAGCTTGCACTTATGTCTCTGTCGAAATTTGATTTAAAATTAAATAATAAATTGACTCTATTCCTTTTTAATTGATTCCAGATCGGAATTGGAAGTCGAACTGAGCTCGTAACTTTGTCTAACTGAGCTCGTAACTCTGAGATCTGTCGTTGTTTTTATATTTTTTTGTGTTAATTTTATATATAATGAAATTGAAATGTGTAATTTATTTACGTCGATTTTATATTCAAGAGAAATTATGAAAAACAATTTAGTTATGTCAATTTTGTATTCAATAAAATTGATATAAATTAGTTTAATTTATAATGACTTATATTTCATTAAATTCAAAAGAATTAATTTATTCATATTAAATATTATATTTCAATGAAATTGATGTGAGATAGTTCATTGTGTTAATGAAATCGATGTGAGATAGTTATTTGTGTCAATAAAATTGAAGTGAAATGGTTCTTATGTCAATTTATATTTAATGGAATTGGTGTAAACTAGTTACGTTTATGTTGATTTATATTTTAGTAGAAGCTAAAAGAAATGGTTTATTTATATCAAATACAAAAGAACCAAAATAAATATCTTAGTATGTAATTTATTGAATGAACATGATAGTGATATGTAATCTATGAGTTGTAAGTCGATTTATATTTTTGGAAATGAATTGAAATGATAGATTGACAGTGCAATGTTAGAATTTAAGTCAAAGAATATTTTCATGGAATGGGAGTTTTTGAATTAACGTTTATATTTGCGATGAACTGCCATCTAGGTAGAGACCCGAATTCATTCGAATTCCAAATGCATTCCATTTATTTTAGGGTCCTAAGGGCTAGTAAAGTAGTAGAGAAATGTTGGTCAAATCATTAAAGTTGTAGCTTAGGGTACATAAACCTTGAGTCAGGGTTGATTATTGTAAATCTTATTATGCTAATAAGACTGGACGCGAATGATAGTAATTGTTATTAAAGCTAGGTTTATAACTTACGTTTGCTGAGAGTTAACAAGTACAAAAAAAAAAACCTACTCAACTTGACGTGCTCTACATTTGGTATCAGAGCACGGTTGAACCTAGTTCGGACCGAAATACTTCCGCGATACTTTGATAAACTGTTAGTTAACAAAACCTTACTTGCTTGCTCTTACATACTTTGCTATGGATCGACGGACTCGCCGAGGTAGGACTGGGAGGGGACGAGCGCAGGCAGCATGTCTGCCAACCCCTCCAGTAGCTACCCCACCTAGAGCCAAAGAGACGATTAACTTGCCCGCCAGCGAAGTCATGAACATGATGAGAAACTTCCAAACAATTTCGGAAGCACTGTTGACCCGATTGGACCGCGCCGAAGACCAGCCCATAGTACCTACGACTGAACCGCAGAACCCACCTCCTGCCAATATTCATAGAGAACTGAAAAAAGTAAGATTTCCAGAATTTTGGGGTTCCACTGAAGGAGCCACGACAGGAGCTTGGTTACAAAACATGGCGATGTGCTTCGCCTTGAGGGATTATACATCGAACCTGAAGGTACACATGGCCATTTTACAGCTGAAAGGGGAAGCCCTACTCTAGTGGAAGACATTGAAACCGCAGTTGGGAGTCGAAGCCAACAAAGTGTCATGGGAACTGTTTGAAGAACAGTTTCACAAACACTACATGTTCGAAGAGTTCATTGAGAGACAGCTCAATGAGTTCAATGCCCTCCGACAGGGAGGAAGAACAGTGCAGGAGTATGAGATCAGGTTCATGGAACTTATGAGGTATGCACCTCACATCTTGACAGAAAAGCTGAAGGTGAACAAATATGTTTATGGACTGAACGACAACATTATAGACAAGGTCTGCATTCTTAATCCGCCTACATTGCATGATGCGGTACAAAAGGATTTGATAGCCGAAGAAGAACTGGTAAACACAGGTTCGTCCAGGAAAAACTTCTCCATTCAGACTCGGGAAGTACCACCTTCTGACCCACCGAAAGTGAATTTTGGTCAGTGAAATAACTTCAGAGGACCCATACATGGGAAACCAGTCAGAAACAACAGAATGCCATACAAACGACCACCCAGAAGAGACAATACCAAGACATTTGGGAAGCCAGTACAGTCAGAATCACGTGGCAATAACGCACCCACTGGAAGATCAAGAAGAGGACCAAAGGAAGGGTGTTGGGGTTGTGGAGGTCCGCACTTTCAGGTTGATTGCCCTCAGCAGTAGACAGGACTGAGACAGGGACAGAGGCCACCTCAGACTATTGCTGCAGATCTAGGTAGAGAACATCGTATACATGCAGCGGTCAACAATCATCAGGCGGAACATCAGTCTACTGTACTAGAAACGACTGGTGCACTTAACGGTATGCAATTCTCTTAACTCATTGACCCAGGTGGTACTGAAAGCTTTATTTCTTATTCTACATTAGAATGAAGCAAGATGATGGCATGTGCACAAGACGATTTCGGCTTAGTAGAAATGGCATCCAGAAATACCCAGAGCGTGGGACTAAAACTAGAAGATTGTGAGTTAGACATAGGGGTATGTCGCACTAGAACTTCTTTCTATGCGACCGCCCTCGGAGCTTATGACCTAATCCTAGGCATGGATTGGTTGGAATCCCATGCCACCATATTAGACTGTCGTAGCAAGGAATTGACTTTTTATGATGATGAAGGCCATAAGAAGGTCCCCAGAGGGATGAAGAACAAGGTATCATTGCGGATGATTTCCGCTTTATAACTGAAGAGAAGCTTGAGGAAGGGATGTCATCTTTATGCGGTAATAGCAATGAATAAAGACAAAGACAAAGCCGACATCTCCGACCATCCCTTATTTGTGGAATACATGGATGTATTTCTTGAAGCCTTACCCGGACTACCACCTCAGAGAGAGTTAGAATTTACCATAGAACTGAAGCCGGGAACTGAACCAATCGCAAGAGCTCCATACAGAATTTTCGTGCCAGAACTGAAGGAACTACAGATGTAGTTACAAGAGCTCCTGGATCTAGGGCTAATTAGACCAAGCGTCTCCCCGTGGGGAGCACCAGTACTCTTTGTTAAGAAGAAGGATGGGTCGTGGTGACTCTGCATTGACTACCGCCAGTTGAACAAGGCTACTGTGAGGAATCAGTATCCTTTGCCTAGGATCAATGACTTGTTCGATCAGATGAAAGGCACCACAATCTTTTCAAAGATTGATTTACGATCCAGTTACCATCAGTTGAGGATCACAGAAGCTGATATTCTGAAAACTGCTTTTAAGACACGGTTTGGACATTACGAGTTCGTAGTGGTACCTTTTGGGTTAACCAATGCACCTAGTGTCTTCATGAACTTTATGAACGGCGTGTTCCACTAGTATCTCGACAAGTTCGTACAGGTGTTCCTCGATGATATGCTTATCTACTCCAGGACACTAGAGGAACATGAAGAGCACATCCGATTAGTTTTATAGTGTCTCAAAGAAAACCAAATTTATGGGAAGTTGTTGAAATGCTCCTTCTTCCAGAAGGAAATTCACTATTTGGGACACATTATTTCTGGCAACGGTATAGCAGTAGATCCTGCCAAGATTGAGGCCATTTGGGAATGGCCAGCGCTGACAAATGTACACGAAGTGAGAAGCTTCATGGGACTTGCGGGATATTACAGGAGGTTTGTCGAAGGATTCTCGAGGATTGCAGGACCGATCACTGAGTTGCAAAAGAAGGATAGGCCATTCATCTGGACAAATAAATGTGACAAAGCATTTGCAAAACTGAAGGAGCTATTGACAACGGCACCGGTTTTGAAAGTGCCTGACATGGAGGAATATTTCTTGGTATGCACTGATGCATCCAAGGATGGAGTCGGATGTGTACTAATGCAGGGAGGGAGAGCGATTTGATACTCCTCTCGGAGACTCAGACCTCATGAGGAAAACTATGCGACACATGACATGGAACTGACTACAGTAATGCATGCTTTATGCTTATGGCAACACTACCTAGTAGGTAGGAAGTTTGAACTTAAGACGGATCACCATGGATTGCAGTATATCTTTACTTAGAGTGATCTATATGCTAGACAGAGGAGATGGTCAGAACAGTTGAGTGAGTATGACTTTGACATTACCTATGTGAAGGGGACCCTGAACAAGGTAGCAGATGCACTTAGTCGTAGACCTCGCATATTCTCAGTGATCCCGATGCAGACCAACATGAGAGAAAAGGTGCTTGAGCTACAACAGGAAGACAAGTGGTACAATGAGGTAAAGGCCAAGATAGAACAAGAACAGATGGAACTACCCAAGTATAAAGGTTATTCATTGGAAAATGATGGGTTATTGAGATACAACAACCGTATTTATGTACCAGAGAACAATGAGCTCAGGAACCTAGTCCTAGAAGAAGCTCACCGAGCTGTTTATAGAGCACATCCTGGCGTGAAGAAGATGTATGCAGACCTTTATCCTCTATTCTTCTGGCATGGCATGAAGAGAGATGTGGTAAACTTTTTCGCTAGATGCATGGAGTGTCAACTAGTCAAAGCTGAGCATAGACATCCTGTCAAACTACTCCAGCCTCATGCCATTCCCGAGTCAAAGTGGGAGATCATCTCCATGGATTTTATTGTGGGATTACCTTTGACCCGCAAGAGGCATGACACCATATTTGTAGTAGTAGACACTCTCACGAAGAGTGCACATTTTATACCCATCAAGAACACTTATCAGGCCCCAGAGATTGCTAGAGTGTTCATCGATGAGATTGTACGACTGCACGGAGTGCCGAGGAAGATAATTTCTGATTGGGGATCAGTATTCACTGGTAGATTTTGGACGAGCTTCCACGAAGCCACGGGAACCCGGCTCAACTTCAGCACTGCATACCATCCGGAGACTGATGGGCAGACTGAGAGAGTGAACCAGATACTAGAGGACATGCTGAGAATGTATGTGATGGACCAGCAGACCCGTTGGGAGGAGTTTCTATCCCTAGTAGAGTTCGCATATAACAACAGCTATCATAGTTCTATTCAGATGGTGCCTTTTGAGTTTTTGTATGGCCGACCATGTCGGACACCCTTGAGCTGGGACAGACTAGAGAATAGGACTCTACTTGGACCTGAGGTGATTCAGGAGATGGAAGAACAGATGGCAGATATTTGTGCTCGACTGAAAGAAGCACAGGATCGACAGAAGAGCTATGTCGATGCGCATAGACTCGATAGAGAGTATCAGGTTGGAGATTGAGTATTTTTGCGAGTGAGGCCGCAAAAGAGTACTATCAGGTTTGGGAAAGGGATGAAGCTATCTCCTAGGTTCATGGGACCCTTCGAGATATTGGAACAGATAGGACCGATTTCCTACCGTCTTGCACTACCACCATCATTGCATAGGATGCATAATGTTTTTCACGTATCAGCACTTAGACATTACATTTCTGATTCAGCACATATTATTGACATGAGTAACCTACAGATAACGGACGAAGGGGCTGTGATAGCAGAGCCTATATGCATATTGGATCGTCGAACACGGCAGCTTAGGCACCGTGTGATCGATCAGGTCAAGGTTCAATGGGACAGCTATAGTCCCAGTTCTGCAACCTGGGAGGACGCAACTGGGATGCGTCGGGACTTTCCTTTTTTGTTCTGAACTTCGGGATGAAGTTTTAATAAGAGGGGGTGTATGTAATGCCCACCTCAGCACTTGTGTTTGATTTTGATTATGTTAGACTTATGATTGACCAGATTTATTTTGAGACCTACGACTGATTTGACTATTTGAGGGCACTGGTTTGAAGTGACCGAGAGTTATAAAACTTGGACCATGAATGATTGCTTTAGACTTTATATGTGAAATGAAAATGGCTAGAAAATGATGATTTGTTTATACTCGACTGACTGAGAAAATGAAAATGATGAATATTGGAATTACCTGAAATGAAAAATAATGATTTGTTTATACTCGACTGACTAAGAAAATGAAAATGATGAATGTTGAAATGATTATTAGTGCAGCGCTACTAATATGCATTTGAGTGTGTGCAGTGGCAGGTAAAACGATTTACTGACTGACCCACAAAGGAAATATCGGGGTCGTAAGAACGGAAACAACACTTAGTGGTACGACGACTGACTATCGACCCTAAACTAGTAATCCACGCACGGGTGAAGCCATTTCAGCTCACCCAGGGAAGCATATGCTGTACGGGCAAGACCATAATGATTTGGTCGCGTACGATGAGTTGAGGGGCGAACAATAAGGAGAGCCTTATCCCTCAACACCCCTTAGTCTCCAAGGAGCGTAGTTGAGAGATCGCGGTAACGACTCCCGATCGCTACGCGGTGCTCCCCATAAGAACAAAGAAAGATGTTGTCGGAACGGCCCGTCAAAGAGGTACCTAGACAAAGAAAAGTGGGAAAACAAAACTATTCATGCACGCGTAATTAAAATATAAAATTAAATATGTGTGAAGATTCTAGAAAATTTATTATTAAAAGAATTAATATTTTATTATCAAGATGGTTATATTTTTATTATGAGAAAAGAGATTTAAAAACTGAAAAGTTAATGATAATTCCTTTATCTTTGGTTAAAGTATTTTTCTTTTGTTTTAAAAGAAAAAGAAAGAAATTAAATGAAATATGAATTGTTTTATTTTAAAATATCCTTTTACTTTAAAAAATAAATAAATAAAAGAATTAAATTTAGAAAACTTTTTGGTTTGAATAAAATATTTTATTTATAAAAAGAAAAAGAAAAAGAAATCTAGTTTGAACATGTGGTTAAAATCAACAACTATATCTAAGAAAGCAAACACAACTAGAACTCTCTTAAAGACAACCACACCTACTTTGCATTGATTTAGGGAGTTAGGTGTACACTTTGAGTTAGAAACAGACACTTGTACTTGAGAATAAAATTAATTAAAATATTGAATTTATTTAAAAATGTGCATGGACAAACACATGGCACACAAGAATTTGCTATATAATGAGGAAGGAGAAGGAGAGAAGGGTCTCTCTTGCTCCCTAATGCTGGATGGTCATCATAATCGTCAACGGCTGGACTACTTCGGATAGCAGAATCAACCACTACTCAACATCTTCAAATTCGGCGCCAGCACCAGGTTCAAACTCATTATTTGTTTAAATTATTATTTTCTTCTATGAGGATGATATATATGTGATGTTTTGAAATCAATCTAGTTATAAAGCATAGACTCAGTCCTTCCTTAATACATATGTATCTTTGAATTTTATGAATGAACAAAGGTTGACGGACGGTCTAATTTCTGTTATTCTTAGCTCAGTTTCACCATCTTATTATTTCATAAATTCTATAATAGCGTAGACCTGATTGGTATATAACTTGTTTTTTATTTTATACTTAACCATTCTGGATTCCTCGGAGAAGCAAGGGATAATGGAACCGAATCATAAACCTTGATCAAGAGATCAACCCATTTGTTGAAGCTTTAAATTCTTGCTTTCTTGATATTGTATATTCAGTCGAAATAGCGCTCTTAGATCTAATTTTTGGTTACAATAAAATTTCATAATTAATAGGATACTATAGAGATCGACTCTGTAGGTCGATTACAGAGCTCGATCCCTGACGATTGACTCGGTTTTCTTGATATGGTATATGCAATAGAAATCGCATCTCTCAGATCTATTCTTTTTACAGTTAAATTTAATTCGGAAAATATGAATTAGGGCGACTCTGTATTATAGTTACAGAGTTCGACCTAAAGATTGAAATCGAATTGTTATTATATAATCGCATCTCTCAAATCCATTCTTTTTACAGTTAAATTTAATTCGGGAAAAATGAATTAGGGTGACTCTGTATTACAATGACAGAGTTCGACCTAAAGATTGAAATCGAATTGTTATTATATAATCGCATCTCTCAGATCCATTCTTTTAATTAGGGAAAAATGAATTAGGGCGACTCTGTATTACAGTGACAGAGTTCGACCTAAAGATTGAAATCGAATTGTTATTATATAATCGCATCTCTCAGATCTATTCTTTTTTTACAGTTAAATTTAATTCGGGAAAAATGAATTAGGGCGACTCTGTATCACAGTGACAGAGTTCGACCTAAAGATTGAAATCGAATTGTTATTATATAATCGCATCTCTCAGATCCATTCTTTTTACAGTTAAATTTAATTCAGGAAAAATGAATTAGGGCGACTCTGTATCACAGTGACAGAGTTCGACCTAAATATTGAAATCGAATTGTTATTATATAATCGCATCTCGGGATCGATAGCGATTGCATTGACGGTGAATTCAATCTGATGTTGTGTTTAAATTTTCCCCAAAATTTCAATCATTAGCGATTTCATTAACAGTGAATTCAAGTCTGATGTTGTTACTATTTCCCATATCGACAACGATTTCATTAACAGTGAATTCAATCCGACATTTGTGACTATACCCCAGATCGATAGCGATTGCATTGACGGTGAATTCAATCGGATGTTTGTGTTAAAATTTCCCCAGTGTTTAAATCATTAGCGAGTTCTTTTGACAGTGAATAAAATCTGATGCGTTGTGCACTATGGTGACTAGTGGACTCAATTGTGAATAGGCTCAAACTCCTGAATGCTTGGGTTAGATGCCTAGTTGAACTTATGGCCTTGCTCGACATGTCTTGGAAAACGATAAAACGACCCATATTTCAATATATATATAAAAGAAACGTTCAAAAGAATTTAATTATTCATATCAATCGATTCTGTTCTTTTAATTGATTCCAGATTAAACCGGGAAATCGAATTGAGCTTGCACTTCTGTCTCTATCGAAATTCGATTTAAAATTAAATAAGAAATCGACTCTATTCCTTTTTAATTGATTCCAGATCGGAATTGGAAGTCGAACTGAGCTCATAACTTTGTCTCACTGAGCTCGTAACTCTGAGATCTGGCGTTGTTTTTATATATATTTTTTTTGTGTTAATTTTATATATAATGAAATTGAAATGTTTAATTTATTTACGTCGATTTTATATTCAAGAGAAATGATGAAAAACAGTTTAGTTATGTCAATTTTGTATTCAATAAAATTGATATAAATTAGTTTAATTTATAATGACTTATATTTCATTAAATTCAAAAGAATTAATTTATTCATATTAAATTTTATATTTCAATGAAATTGATGTGAGATAGTTAATTGTGTTAATGAAATCGATGTGAGATAGTTATTTGTGTCAATAAAATTGAAGTGAGATGGTTCTTATCTCAATTTATATTTAATGGAATTGGTGTAAACTAGTTAAGTTTATGTTGACTTATATTTCAGTAGAAGCTAAAAGAAATGGTTGATTTATATCAAATACAAAAGAACCAAAATAAATATCTTAGTATGTAATTTATTGAATGAACATGATAGTGATATGTAATCTATGAGTTGTAAGTTGATTTATATTTTTGGAAATGAATTGAAATGATAGATTGATAGTGCAATGTTAGAATTTAAGTCAAAGAATATTTTCATGGAATGGGAGTTTTTGAATTAACGTTTATATTTACGACGAACCGCCATCTAGGTAGAGACCCGAATTCATTCCATTTATTTTAGGGTCCTAAAGTAGTAGAGAAATGTTGGTCAAATCATTAAAGTTGTAGCTTAGGGTACATAAACCTTGAGTCAGGGTTGATTATTGTAAATCTTATTCTGCTAATAAGACTGGACGCAAACGATAGTAATTGTTATTAAAGCTAGGTTTATAACTTACGTTTGATGAGAGTTAACAAGTACAAAAAAAAAAAACCTACTCAACTTGACGTGCTCTACATTATGCTCCGCTGGAAAAGTGTGCCCTAGTAGGTTTCCTAGTTGATCCTCAAGGAAATCCCTTTCCCATGGTTGGATTGATAATTATACTATGATTTGTTTTATCTAGGGATTTTTTCAGATCTAGTGTAGCAAGTACAATAGGTACATCGGTCAATTCAACAAGATTTGAAGTCCTAAAAAAGCAATGAAAAGGCCTAGGATTTACCCTTAGGGGGTTGGACATCTCTTGGAAAAGTTTAAAGCGGGTCAACCATTTATTTGATGGTTGGTTAGGGATTAAACCATATATAGTTAAAGCACTTTCAAAAATGATTTAGGGCTTTCTTTCACCCTATTAAGGCATGTTACTTGCCCTAAACCTCAAGGTACGCCTTATATGGTAAGTTGGCATTGTTCTGATTGGATTTCATCCATTTTTTGAAGTGTGATTGATTGTTGTAATTTCATAACAACAATAAAATATTAAAGTTATCAATCTTGAAAAGAATAATAAAGTGTTGTAACTCATTCCTCTCATCCAGTGTCATTTTATGCTTCATTGCCTTAACTCCATAAGGCACTGCACTTAGCTGAGAGTTTCCTTGTGAAGGATATTTGTGTGTTGATGGAGTGATTACAGATATCATTCACCGATATTAGGGTCTCCCCCTTGGTAACTGTTGAGAAGCTAGGCTATGGTGACATTGGGCGCTAGCTTCTCTCGTGCTTACCCCTCATTACATCAGGATCCATGACCTCGATAAAGGGTGATAATTTGAGCAATGACATTTTTTGGCATCATTTCTAGGGATGCTTGAAGATTGTTGCATGACAGTTGGGGCATGTTACTCAGGTCAAATTTTTCATCCTCTTGGAAAGAATGACAAATATGGTAAGAAATTTGAGTTAAGTTTTTCTTTGTACTTTGATGAGATTATTGTTAAGGACTAACCTTGCAGGTATTATCTGTTGACTCCACTTAATAAAAATAGAAACAAATAAGTGCACTTCGATATATAATCCTCAAGCTATTGATCACATTGTCGGGTGTAGGTGTGAGCACATTGTTAGTTAAGAAGAAGAGATCATCTTGGAAACTCCACACATTTTTGGCATCAATAAAAAGATGAAATGGCATTTTATGATAAACCATGGATGCATGATTGGTTTGATCCATTGGATTTTTGGGGGGTCCCAAGATATCCTAATCAAATACATGGCTATGTTCCAATATTAAAGGATGATTGGAAGAATTCCATACCGAAATTATGCAAGCATGAGGATTTAGTTGAGTAGAATGTTATGTCATTTATTTGGGATATTTAATATTTAAATGTGGTCCACAAAGATGTGAATATGAATATCTTCATGTTGTCGCTTGATCTGATGAACAATGATATATATGAATGGTATGATGATATTACTAAAGGAACTCACTCGCTTGAATAATTTATCAATATTTTTTGTGAGAGATTAGATGCTTATTTCAGAGGGGATATTGGGTATATAATTGATGAAGATACTTCTATCCCGTTGCTTCAAGACAAATATAGTGACAATATTAACCCCTAGAAATCTATCTTGAATAAACCATTGTTGAAGAATATTCCGTTAATTTTTTTGTAACAGAATCCAAGATAGATGACATATTGAGCCTTATGCTTGAAGAGAATGATAATTTTGAAAATGAAGACAAATATGCTCCGGAAAGCAAATCCGAGGAAGCACATGAAGAACGAGAAGCACTAATTGAAGAATGTGAGGAAATGGAAAGTTCTCCTTACCATTGTTCTAAATATTTTCATGATGTTTTGGTCCTTTTGAAAGAAAATGGCATGATTTCTTTGCATGATGAAGAATATTATGATTATTAGAGCTTTCTTGGCCCTCCCATCTATCATTCTTCAAGGGTTGAGAGTGTGGTACCTGATGTTTTGAGCCACATAGATTCCAAAGAGGTTGTTCATGATTTTATCCGATCGTGTAGATGAAAAGAGATTCTCAATTTGAATCAACAAAAGTCGGGTTTTCGTGTAGATGTGGAACAACATGAAAGGGGTTTTCACGAAGATCAAGAAGAAAATCAAGAAAATATTGTTGAAGGGCCTTTCCTGATTCAAAAGGATGTGGGAAACATGGTTGATGAAGATGTAGTTGATCCTTCTCCTTGTTCCCCTCGTGGTGAAGGTTTGGTGAGCATTCCTCTCTAGTTTACTTTTGAAGACAATTTTTTTGAGGATGAAAGGTGTGGGGATATTTTTGCTAATGATGATGGTTTCCAAGGATGCAATGATGTGCATTTTCCTAATGAGCATGATATGGGTATGGATTATTTGAAATTTGTTGGAGGTCCCAGAAGTGGTTCTTCCAATGTGGAAATTACAACTTGTAAGCCCTTGGAGAACCAATCTTTGATGAGATCTCTCATGATGTGGTTTAGTGGTGCTTGCGCACCATAAAATGATGATAAGGGTCACATATGGGGATATCTATTGCAGTTGTTGAGAAACCAAGTTTACCCTCTCCTAGGGAGGATCTTGACAATCATTCTCAGCCATGTATCTCGAGAAGTAATGCAAGTATTGTACAGAAAGAAGATGGTTTTATTGCAAGGGAAGAGAAACAAAGTGTGCTCTTTATTAATGTAGATTTGAGGTCCATTTTCCAATCATATCTTTCAGAACTTTTCATTGGTTTTGAAAGTCATTTGGGGTAGAAAACAGGTTTTGAAGAGCACATTCATAATGAAGGAAATTTGTTCTTAAGGCATGTTCAAGATTGGATAGAGGGGGTGTCGGAAAAATTTGTGTCATTGATGTCAAAGACAAGGGGATACTACTAATGTCCAAGATGAAGAAGAATATTGTTGAATATATTGTTGTCATTGATGGGAAAAAAAGAAGGGAGATTGCAGATAATGATGATGTCCAAATGAAAACATTGATGTGCACCCCACTTACCCATTTATAGAGGAAATAAAACCAAAGAAATATGAAGAAACTATACATCGGGATCACCTTGCGGGAGAAGAAGGACACCATGCAACAGTAAGGAGACATCCTAATCATGATGTCTAAATGAAGACCCCACTTTCCCACTTACAAAGGAAAGAAACCCAAAGAAATATGAAGAAAACACACAATGGGACCACTTTGCGGGAAAATGAGGACACCTTGCAATAATGAGGAAGCATCATAACCATGCCCCTTGAAAAAGGAAAGGGTTGATTGGACTTTAACACATTGAATATACGATATGTTTCCACCTGGTAAAGAAAGAAAGGGAATGAAGGGGTAAACACCCCCTTGTGGCTCCTTAGAAAGAGGTCGGCCCTAAAAGAAGAAGGATCCCCTGAAAGAACCCTAGAAAGGTATAAATAATACAAGCACCACTCTCATTTTATAATCTCATCATCACTTGAGTTCCTCTCTTAAGTAGTGCACAATTCTAGAGAGAAGAGAGAGAAGGAAGAGAGAAGAAAGAGAAGGAGCACTTGTAAGGAGCCTTTTGAAGATGTATTTTCTGGGATATTTGAAGATGATTTATTGAATTTTTTTCTAAGGGTTTTCTAAGGTTCTTTAAGGATAAGGAGGCACACTTTTGGAAGAGGAAGGATTGAATATGTGATCTATTCTTCTTGGATGCAACTTTCATTGTTGGGAACTTTCACTACTACAAAGATTCTTTTATGGTTTTCTTTGAGATGTGATCTTGGAATATTTTCTAAGGGTTCTTCTTTGAATGAGGCTCATGTAGAAGGTGACCATGCCATATTTTGGAACTGGTTTGAAGATGGTCTTACGATAGATCATGGAGCAGATTTCAGGAAGGATCCGAGGCAGATTTGAAGCAGATTATGGAGCAGATATGAGGCAAGCTATGAGGAATATTTGAAGCAGATATGAGGTAGGTGTTGAATAAGATTTGAATATAATTATGAGGTAGTATTTGAGGTGATTATGTCAGCATTCTTGTACTTGATTCTTTAGTAAGTTGGTGCCTACATATTATTGATTTGGTGCTTAGGGATATTGGTGTATCTAGTAGGTTGGTGTGTACACATTGTTGTGTTGGTGCTCATTTAAGGGGATCAATGTCTCCAATAAGTTAGTGCTTAAAAAATTTGTAAAAATAGGTTGGTGCCTATAATAATTTCTAAAGGTAAGATTTTGTGCTTTTCTCCCAAAAGGGTTTCCACGTTAAATTATGTGTACTATGATTTGGGTTTATGTGTATTTATTGTTTCAATGTAAATGAATGATTGATGAATGTTTAAAGTAAGAAATAGTATCTTATAATGATTCAACCCCCTCTCTCAATATAAGCATAAGTTCAACAATTGGTATCAGAGCAGGTTTCTTCATAAACAATAACCACTGGAAGCTATATCTTGGGAGTGTGCATGGAAATCAAAACTAAGATTGATGAAGACAGACGTAAATAAAGGGGATCAGGCAAATTCAAAGGTAAACTACCCTTGTGTCATAGTTGTGGTAAAATAGGAAATTTTGTTGCCAAGTGTCCATATGCAGGAAAGGAAGATAGTGATGATGATAAAGAAGAGAATAACAATGAGAAAGGTATCTTCTTGGAGAAAGCTCATTTTTTTTATGGATCAAACTATGCAGTCTGGAGCATAGAAATGAGGACATATTTGATGACCCTTCTGTCAGAGATTTGGGATTCAATAATGATTGGTTATAAAGATCCATGCTCTCCTTCAACAGATGCAGCTAGGATGAAGTTAAGTGAAAGCAATGCAAAAGCAATGAATGGAATCATATGTGGCCTATCAAACTCCGAGTTTGACAAGGTAATGGAGTGTACATCAGCTAAAGAGATTTGGGACAAACTACATAATAGTTATGGATAAATGGATACAAAGTATAATGATGAAGAAGATGAAGATAATCATAACAAAAAATTTATTCATAAGAATAATATATTGATGAAGAAAATGAAGATAATCATAAAGAAAAATTAGATTAAGAAGAAGAAGAAATTGATGGAGAAGTGAATCTTGAAGCTGAACTCACTTGTGCCTTGGAAGAAATAAAGAAGTTGGATAAAAAGAATATAAAGCAGAGGGAATAACGGCATAAATATGGGAAGAAGTTTCATGATCTTGATGAAATAGAAAGGACGATTGTCAGCCTTAAGACTCAACTAGAAGAGGCAAAAAATGATAGAAGAAGCAGTGAGAAGTCAGCTCAAACAAAAATAACAAATCTATGAGAATCTAAAGTATGAAGTTGTCTCATTAAGAAAGAAATTTGAAAATTCAAATGCATAATTACATAGAAGATTTAAGAGCAACGAATCTTTAAATTAAATCCTCAGTCACCAAAATTCACCATTCATCAAGACAAGTCTTGGCTATGATGAGAATCAGAAGGCACTTGAAGAAAATGCAAGCAAGGAAATTGGAGAAAATCCTAAAAGCTATGCCAATTTTCTCAAAGACTCCATCAACAATGAAGGCAACAACATAGGAAATGATGACCAATAAAAAGCCGATTCTTCTCACAAGAGCAACAAGAATGAGTTCAGGAGAGTTACTCCACCAAGAAGGCCTTTCACAAATCGGTACCAAAATCTCTTCCTTGGATATTGTATTTCTTGTAATAATTTTGGTCGTAAAGTAGTAGATTGTAGAGCTTATGTAAGAAGTCATCATGATAGAAATAGAAATGGAGGTCCTTATGAAACCTCAAAGGATGATTATGTGAGAAAAAAATCCAAAAGTGTTGAAGGGTTTGTTGACGGAAACTTCAATTCACTGCTCCCCTACTTTATTACAATATTAAATTATATAAGTGCAATAACTATGGGCACGTAGCTCTTTACTGTAGAAGAAACATATTGGGATTTTCTAAGAAAAACAAAGAAGAATATGTTCTTGCCAAACAAAAAGAAGGATACTCTAAGGATTGGAAGCAAAAGGAACAAAAGAAGGAAGAATGTGGATTTGCACTCTACGCTCAAGATAAATGGAACCATTGGTACATTGACAGTGGATGTTCAAAACACATGACAGGGGATTAGACCAAGTTTTTCACCTTAAAAGAAGAAAAAGGTGGCAGTGTTACTTTCAGAGGTAATGCTTATGCAATGATAGATGGAAAATGTACTGTTAGTTTTGATAATGAAAGACTAAAACATATAATGTCTTGCTTGTTGAATAAATAAAACATACTCTTATAAGTGTCAGTCAAATGTGTGATCAAGGTTACAATCTCACATTTCATTCTAAAGGGTGTGAGACAAGGAAAGCAGGTTCGATAAGATTAGTGGAAAATGAAAACAAAACCTCAAGCAATGTATACATACTTGATGAAGTCAAAGGAGAAAAAATAGATAAATATGGGAGTGATATCCTTCTCCTCTCACCACTTAAGGAGAAGCATAAGCTCAAGGGAAGCAACCCTTTGTCATTGATGTCAAAGGGGGAGAGTTACAGACAAAGAAATAATTGCAATTGCAAGTAAAAGCACAAGATCGGGGGTAGAATCCCTTTCCCATTGATGTCAATGGGGGGAAATTGTAGACAGGGGGGGGAATTGAAGACAAAATGAGAGTTACAAACATGGGGAGTTACTACAGGATTGTTGCATATTTGACTAAGGGTTCCCATCAATGACAAAGGGGGAGTTGTTGGAAATATTGTTGTCATTGATGTCAAATACAAGGGGAGAATGATAATGTCCAACATGTAGAAGAATATTGTTGAATATATTGTTGTCATTGATGTCAAAATAAAAATGTAGATTGCAGATAATGATGATGTCCAAATGAAGACATTGATGTGCACCCCACTTACCCACTTGTGGAAACAACAAAACCAAAGAAATATGAATAAACTATACAATGGGACCACCTTGAGGGAGAATAAAGACACCATGCAACAGTAAGGAGACAACATAACCATGATTTCTAAATGAATACCCCACTTTCCCACTTACAGAGGTAAGAAAACCAAAGAAATATGAAGAAACCACACAATGGGACCACTTTGCAGGCAAATGAGGACACCTTGCAATAATGAGGAGGCAACATAACCATGCCCCTTGCAAAAGGAAAGGGTTAATTGGACTTGAATACATTCAAGATAAGGTACATGCCCACCTTGTAAAGAAAGAAAGGGCAATGAAGGGGTAAACACCCCCTTGTGGCTTCTTGGAAAGAGGTTGGCATTGAAAGAAGAAGGATCCTCTAAAAGCATGCTAGAAAGGTATAAATAAGAGGAGCACCACTCTCATTTTATCATCTCATCATCCATTGAGGTCTACTCTTATGTAGTGTGCAATTCTAGAGGGAAGAGAGAGAAGGAGCACTTGCAAAGAGCCTTTTAAAGATGTATTTTCTGGGATATTTGAAGATGTTTTCTTGAATTTTTTTCTAAGGGTTTTATAAGGTTCTCCAAGGAAAAATATTCACACTTATGGAAGAGTAAGGCTTGAAGATGTGATCTATTCTTCTTGGATGGAACTTTCACTGTTGGGAACTTTCACTGATGGGAACTTTCACTCCTAGGAAGAGTCCTTTACAGTTTGCTTTGAGATGTGATCTTGGAATATTTTCTAAGGGTTCTCCTCTGAATGAGGTTCATGTAGAAGTTGAACATGCTAGATTTTGGAACTGGTTTGAAGATGGTCTTACAACAAATTGTGGAGCATATATGAGGTAGGATCTAAGGAATATTTGAAACAAATTATGGAGTGGATCTAAGATAGGCTCTGAGGAAAATTTGAAGCAAATTATGGATTATATTTGTGGCAGGTTATGAAGTAGATTTGAAGCTAATTATGAGGTAATATTTGAGGTGATTATTCTAGCATTCTCGTACCTGATTATTTAGTAGGTTGGTGCCTACATATTATTGAGTTGCTGCTCAGTGGAGATCGATGTCTCCAGTAGGTTGGTCTGCACATATTGTTGTGTTGGTGCTTATTTGAGGGGATTAATGTCTCCAGTAAGTTGGTGCTTACAAACTTTGTAATAATAGGTTGGTGCCTACATGATTTTATAAATATAATCGTTTGTGGTTTTCTATCGAAAGGGTTTCCATGTTAATCTTTGTGTACTATGATATGAGTTTATGTGTATTTACTATTTTAATTTAAATGAATGATTGATGAATGTTTAAAGTAATAAAATTATCCCCTATAAGGGATTTGAAGGCATTTGGGTCCCTTATCTCTCCTATCACTCCTGCTCCAGTATGATCAAGGTAATGAGATCTACTTAGTTGATCATCATTGACGTGGTATTGTCTTGGACTATTTTCAAATACAAGGGAAGAATCCCTAGCATGAATTATATGCTAAGGTGGCTTCACTGTTGGTATGATTTCACTTGAAATATTTCTCTCACCATGCTTAGAGTAGGCAGGTGGGTTACATAATCTCATGCACGAGCATTTTATTTTTTCATTTAATTTTACCCATGCATTTCATTTTTTGTTTTTATGCATTTCATTTTTATTTGAACAAGGTAGGATGGAAGTGTCTTCCTCCGATGCATTTCACATAGTTATTGTTAGATGTTTGTGTAGGTATACAAGTTCCAAGAGATTTAGGGGCTCTCAAACAATACTGAGAAGAGTGCATGTCCTGCAGTTGGATTTAGTTGTTATGCCCCAGATTGTTTACAACATGCCTTCCAATATGCACCAGATTGAGGGTTTTTTTTGCCATTATAAAAGGTCAATTTTGGGATTCCTTATGTAAAAGTGTTGGTCTGGAGGGTCTCAATACTGTTTGTCTAGTCATGGTAGGTTGTATTTGTTCCCATTTCAAGGAGTATTGGTCTTGCGGATTTACCAACTACCCCTTGATGGGCGGAAGTCCCCCATATTGTTGGGAATTTGTTCCTTGGGTGGGTGCTCTAATGCTTCTTGGGATGGATCCATTAGGAAACATGGCTCAAGGGATCCTAGACACAATTTTCTTTATGCTTTGTAGAGGTGATTATGTGTGTAAGGGTTTCCATGCCTACATTAGAACACCTTATTCATGCCCACTTAGACCTCCCTTTTGATGTATTACCCCTCCTCTTAGTTTCTTAGAGAAAAAATTGTGATGATGTCATCCTTTGAAGAAGGCCTTACCTTGCTAAAAAGGAGGAGTTTGAGGGACGAGCACATCATTGGGATTAGTTGGGGCATGACGTCCTCCTTTAGTCTCAACCTATCACTTGGTAGAATCCATTTACATCATTTTATACTTATTTTTTTCATTTTGTGGTTTAGTCCCCGAATTTTGGGTGACAAACCCTAATTTTAAGTTATTTTATATTTTGGTAAGTGAGCTCTAAAAAAATAAAAAAGACTAGGATGTCTCATTAAAATAGGTGATCCTACTCTCGTTTGTAACAAGACAAGGGTTAAAAATGTTTTTTTTACTTTTGTTGTTGGTCTATTGGAGCTTCTAAGGCATGGACACCTCTCTTTGGCATAATTTTTTTGTGATGAAGGTTGGATGATGAAATATCTAGGGTTTTGCTATCTCTCAAGATTGATCCATTTAATGGTTGTTATAACTCAAGACTAAGGAAAAACCTAAGTCCTCTCTCTTTCTCTTTTCTTGGTGGATGTGGTATGATCTTTTAATTTTCTTGTTTGATGTTGCTCTTATGCACCTTAATCACTGCAAGTTAGGGTTTTGCTTGCATCTTGTCAATATTGTTTGAGGAGAATTTCCTCTTGAAGGAGCTCTCCATAGTTGGGCACTATAATTCATTGTTTTCCCTAATTAGGATAAGGATACTTCGACCTATCTAGGGTTACTAGTATTTTCCCTAACTGGTAAATATTGAATAATCAAAATGAGAAGGGACAATAACCTTGATCTCTTACTTCCATATGGTTAAGGAATAAGATCTAGCGCCTTCCATTCTTCAACTTTTTTATCAAGTTTTTGTTGTATATATTACAAAAAATACAAAAGAATATTAAATTTGGAAAAACCCTATAAATATAGAAAATTCACATCTCAAAAAATATTGTGAATTTTGGGATTGTGCTTCGTTGGAAAAGTGCACCCTAGTAGATTTCCCGGTGAATACTCAAGGACATCCTTTTCATGTGGTCAGATTGAGAATTATATCATGTTTTGTGTTAATTAGGGCATTTTTCATATTTGGTATAGCAGGTATAGTAGGTACATCAATCAAATCAACAAGCTTTGAAGGCCTAAAAAAACCAAGGAAAAGGCTTAGGATTGACCCCTGGGGGTTGGATATCTCTTGAAAAAGTTTAAAGCGTGTCCACCATTTATTTGATGGTTGGTTAGGGCTTAAAATAGATCTGGTTAAGCACTTTCAGATCTAATTTTGGGATTCCTTTCACCATCTTAAGGCATGTTACTTTCCCTAACCCTCAATGTACACCTTATATGGTAAGTTGGCATTGTTCTGATTGGTTTTCATCCATTTTTGAAGTGTTATTGACTGTTGTAATTTCATAATAGTAGTAAGATAATAAAGTTATCAATCTTGAAAATGGTAATAAAGTGTTGTAAATCCTTCCTCTCACCTTCTGTCATTTTATGCTTAATTGTGTTGACTTCATAAGGCACTAGTCCTAGATGAGAGGTTCCTTTTGAAGGGTATTTGTGTGTTGTTTGAGTAATTGCACATATCATTCATTGATATTAGGGACTCCCCCTTGGTATTAGGGTTGTCCTAAAGTGTTAATAAGTTGGGTTGTGGTGACATTGGGTGCTAGCTTCTCTTGTGCTTACCCCTCATTACACTGAGATCTGTGACCTCAATCAAGGGTGCTAATTTTAGTAGTAACATGTATAGAATGATCACTTGTAAAACTGTGGGGATGGTTATCATCAAGGGGGGTGAGTTTTCATGGAGAAATGGGATCCCTAGACCTTAAACTAGTTTCCCCTATCTTAGAAATTGGTTAGTGGAGGATGGAAGGGTAGGTACTCCTTAAATTAAGAGGTATCGCCTATTTCCTCTAAACAAGCAGTACCATGGAAACTTTGCTGGCCATATGGACGATTGATATAAATGGAGCTAAGTTCACGTCATTATTAGTGCCTAGAAGGAATCCATATCTAGTACCTTTTATCCATTATCCAACTAAAGGATAAAATAAAAAGAAATGAGAAAAAGAAAGAAAAGTGAAAAAGAGAAAGATCCAAAAGAAAAAAGTGAAAAAGAATGAAAATAAAAGAAAATAAACAAACAAAAATATAAGGGGTGGCTTGCTAAGGTCGAAAAGGGGTAGTATATCCTTACACTTCATCCATTTGTGAGACACGTTCCCTAGTGTTTGCTTGATTGGTGAATGTCATAGAGTTTCCCTTGTCCCCTTATCTTGAGTCAGTTAGTCATCTTTGAACAATCCTCCGCTTGGCTAGCCTTGTTAAACTTTTCCACCCACTTCACCCCAAAGGAGAAATGGTATTTTCAATCCTCTAGATGATTGTTTATATGGTGTCATATTTATAAAACATCAATCTCATGCGTTGTATTAATTTATGTAATATTTTCTATGTTTGAATCCATGAAATGATTCAAATGGTTCACTCTAGTAATGTAAATATTGTAACTCTAGTATGTCATCAATATAAACCATTTTATATGTTATTTTTTCCTCCCAAAGGCATTGGAGAATTCCATCCATTCATTGGACAACTTTGTTCAAATTTGTCCAACTTTGACCAAAGTTAACTTTTTCAACTCTTTGACTTGGTCAAAAAGACCAACCAACATTATGTGGTCATATCTCATCATCATTAATCATACTTCATCCTTTGGAGGCCAATTTGATCCTTCCAAATGTGATTTTCTACTCATATGGACTAATAGGATTTAATTAATTGATGTTCCCAAGTTTTCAATTAAAAAGACCTAATTCCTAGTTTAATAATTTGAAACAACAAGAAAATTGATAATTCAAATCAATTTTTGGCATGGTATGGATTGGAATGGGATAGTAAATCCTTATGGAACTCATCCAAGGCAACTTCTAATTTATTCCATCATGAATTCATAATGATCCAACTAATAAGTATTTAATAATCAAACTTTCTAAGGTTTGATTTAAAAAATGCCTAAGTCAAAATTAAGTGGTTGAACATGGAATGTAATTGAGAAAATAATAAAGTGGGTCCTTCTCAAATGTGACAATGATGGAAAATCAACAATTACTTGACATTTTCCACATATTTTGGGCCCCATTAGATGGATATTTTGAGGAGAGAGAATTTTCCCAAGGAGGATGATTTTTAGAATGAAGGATCTTCTCATATGGCCCACTAAATCCGCCTCAGTCATTCATCATTGATAAGGAAACAATTATTCATTTTTTCCTTGGCATATTTGACACTTTGGCATCCTTATTTGGGCCTCACATGCTCCATGTAATATTCAAAAAATTTAATGTAAAACTCAACAAATATTATGATTTAATCTCAGCTATTGATGTAAAGGGTGAGACTCAATTGAATATATCAACCCTCCATCTCATTAGCTTTAGGTATTTTTCTCTTTCTCATTCTTTAAAAAGATATTAAGCTTTATTTTTTAATGGAGTTTGCTACAACAATATACAAAGATACTCCTGATTTTTCTGGAACTTGTTGTCGGTGTTCTTTGTGTTATAGTAGATGGATTTGTATTCTTTCCTTTCTCTTGTCAATGGTAAATGGTAATGGATTCAAGATTGAGGTAGTATTTTTCATATTTTTTGTGTAAACTCATGATCTTCTCTATGCTTAAATTTCCCTTGAGAATTCGGTGAGAGATTTGGATAGAAATTTCATTGCAATATTTTTCATTCTTTCTTAATTTTATCTCTTGCTATTTATGCATCGAATTCTAATTTATTTGTTGGAATTTGTGATAGGTTTTAAAATTTATCAATCGATCTCCAAGAACTTATACTTTTTATTTGCATGCAAGTTAAGAAATATTTTAAAATCATAGAGAATAGTTCACTTACGTCGATTTGGATGAATTCTCAACAACTTCACCATATTTAAGTTACCAGCTACTATTTGCTTGATAAGAGGGGTGAATCAAATCCCTGCCCAACTAAGGAAATGGTCAAAAATTCTTTGTACCTTTCTCCCATTCTCCATTTTATGAATTTATATTTTTCTCTTATTGTTTCTAGCACTAAATACAAGTCAATATTCTAATGTATTGAATGTAGTAGGCACCCTAAGAATTTTTTTAGATATGAACCAAATTTCACATTAAAACCCTAGGGGAAAGGAATTGGTTATTCTATATTTCATAAAGCTTCAATCTAGTGAGTATGTGTTTGTGTTTAGTGCCATCTTATGCTTGTTGTTATATTATTTCTGAAACTGGTTTTTAAACCAACAAAATGCCATTGTGCTGAGACATTCTATAAACACATACCACTACCTTTGTTATACTCAAAACTCTTAGATCTGAAATATAAACTTGATGACAGTCAAAATATGAACTTAATATTAAGTTGCTAACCTTTCAAACTTAGCATTTAAAGATGCTTTAGTGGCATATACTCTAACTTCTATGCACATATTTAAAATAGATGTCCAGAAAACTCATTTCCATCCATTTAAAACCCTAGGAAAACCATTTATTATTGTTTTATAGTCATTTATTAAGTCACTAAACCCATTGAGTAGCTTTCCACTTCTAATATTCTTATATATTTCTTGTCTTGCTTAAAGGGTAATTTTAAAAGATTAATCTCAAATCCATTTAGCATTTCTCTCGAATGGCATATTTTCCCCTTTGCTAAATCCAAATACACCTTGTCTCTTAGAAAACAGTCTTGCGATTATTGTGGGAAATCTAGTATTTATTGTTAAGTACTCAAAAAATCTTCAGTGGGGCCACCTCCTGTGGTTAGTCAAGGTCTACCTCGGTGGATTTGGGATACCCAAAGAGAGAGGACCTTACCTAGATGACACTTATGGGTATTGTCCTGAGGTTCCACTGAGTTAGTATCTAATTTTTCCTTACAATCCTAGGACTAATAAGTTGTGTGGCAACATGTATTTCATCAACACCATGAGAGGTGAATCTAGTCTTCTATACCTATCACACTTCACTACACTATTTTTTTGTGGTTGAGGAGCTAAATCCCATGTTTTATTTTTAATCAAGGAATGGTACTCTTCATCCATAGCATTCTCCCATTCAAGTCAATCATGTGCATTTGCATATGTATTTGGATCACATGCCTATAGCACACATTCCATTAGAGAAACACTACCACATCGTTTATGACTTAGTATTCCTTTAGTCATTGATATCTATTGCATAAGCTCCAACAACTTCAATTATCTTAGCAACTCATTAGGGAAGACACATAATATGCGATGAAGATATTCTTGTCTCAACCAATTCACTAGAGGGTCATTTAGGCGTTCCAAAACTAGTAGTTGATTCTATAGCCGATAATCAACTACAAATTGAGGTAGGCATGCTTGTCGATTATCTTGTTGATGCTCCAATATAGTATTAATTGATGTTGTTTCTATCACAATTTCAAAGGGTTAATTTCTCATCAAACTAGAAGAGGAGTTCAATAAGTAATACGTGAGGTATTTTCCTCAAATATAATATCCCTTCAAATGATGATATGTTGTTTTCCTAGGTCAAACAATCTATATGCCTTCAACTCTTTATAGTATCCCATCATGATGAAAGCATGACTCTTTGCATATGATTTCCTTTTGCACTAACTTGATATGTGCACCCATGCAATACATCCAAACATTCTAAGGTGTTTGAAGATAGTTCCCTTCCACTCCATTTATCACCAACAATTATATCAAAAACAATTTTAGTTAGAATAAGGTTCAATAGGTAGTTTGGATAGTAGGTAGCCTCTACTCAGAATCTAATTAGCAAAACTTTGGCTTGAAGCAAACATTATGCCATTTTGACCAAATTCCATCTTTTTCTCTCTGCAACTCAATTATGCTAAAGTGTGTGAGGTATAAATCTATGTTAGGAGATACCATGTTGTGACATGTACTTTTCAAAATCTCTACTCACATATTCTCTACCATTGTTTGATCTTAAAAATTTCACATGTTGACTGCGTTGCTTTTTAGCTAATGCCCTAAATTCCTTGAATTTTTTGAAGACATGAATCTTATTTTTCAAGAAACATACTCAAGTGTAACTACACAAATCATCAACAAATGTTGAAATTTACCTTCCACCTTCTAGTGATGGTAAAATAAAAGAACATATATCACTATGGATAAGTTCCAACTGAGTCTCTAATCTACATGCTTCCCCTATCTCAGAGGTAGTCCAGTTATGTTTTCCAAGCACACACCTTGATAACGCGTAAATCTCGCACATATGCGACATTTTTGTAGTTCACACAATAAGGCGTCATCAACATATAGAATGCATCCCACCGAATACATCCTCATCATATCCAAGAAGAAATATGAGTCTAGAAATGCCAAAGAATAGTCAAAGGACAAGACAATGCGGCATTATCTCTGTTTAGGTGTGCTCTTGTGCATATTATTAGTTCTGCACCCGCACAACCCCTGTGCAAATTTCCCTTCGATATCCACACTACTATCAAAATGGAGAGATCTCAACCACCAACGACGTGCTAAAGGCTCATAAAATCCCATCACCAACACAAATTGAACTTGTCTTCTCAACATGATGGATTGGCATTCAATAGCCCCCATTTTGTACCTTGAAGCTAGTTCATGAGGGGATGGGATTCACACATGGATCTAGTTTTTTTTTTGCCACCTCTTGGCATATAAAAGGAAGCCATGGGGATGCATCTTAGAGGATAAACCAAGAGAAAATTTATGTTTCATAAATTGTATTGGAGCTTCTTCATATCCCAGCTCTTTCATACTTGTTGGAATTATACAAGCTCCCTTGCCTCCTTCCTTCAAGGGGCAAGTGCTTCTCTCCATTGGTTCTTTGAGCTATCTAACATTTAGTGTGGGAAAAATAGGTCTCCCTAAGGGAGGTTGTTGGCTTCCCTTTAGAGCCTTCACCTCCTAGGTGACACTACATGTATTTGCTTGACCATTGGGAAAACTAAAGTGGTTCATGCAATGGTTCTTTGTTATGGTTTGCACCCTCTTGTTCCCTTTTATCATTTCGAATTATTTTTGTTTTCATTTCACTAACAAAGCCTTGCAAGATCTAATTTAGGGTTATCAAATTTGATTTATGTTTCTAAATATTGGTCCTAGTCAACAACCTCGAGGGATTTCACCCAAAGTGGGAGAGCATGCACACCTTTGTGCATAATTTCACACAACAATATTTATGGTGGCTACACTTAATTTTTGTCCATTTTATCTTAACTAGGTTGTTAATTGTTAGGTAGCTAATTTCTGGTATAATTTCCTTTGTTGGTGAAGAGGTTCGTACCCTTCATTCCATAAATTTTGCCTCCTCTTGGCTGAAATAGTTGTTTAAATAGTTGAACGGATCCCAATGACCCGACCGTGCAGTATGTGTGCATAAACCTTTGACAATCGTGTTATCCACGTAGTTTAATAGATGTATGCCTGCATAATTTTGTCTCTCATTGGCCAAACAACCTTTTCACGTTGTAATCATGATACTGCGCACTACTAAGTGTTTTCCCCATGCTATTGTGCAATTGTCTTTATTTTTTCCACATTGCTGCTCCTTTTATTTGTTTTTATCATTTTTTCACAATCTTGCAGCTCCAATGGCTGCTCACTAATGAACTAGAACTAATTAACTTGCAATATTTAAATGTTTCTATAGTAATTAGCTCACTTAGACTAATATTAGGGAGTAAAGACTCCTTCCTTCTCTCTTGAAATATACTTAGGTAACCAACCTTGAGGCTTTAAAGAAGCCTCATTGTTGTCACTAGTATTCAAGACATCTCATGTTCTTTGTTTACTTGGCCTTTTTTTAAGCTAAAGTAGTGTAGAATCCACTTTTTGCACACAAGCAAGGACCTAAAGACTCTTATCTCTCAAAGTATGCTTTTCACCTCACACTTCTTGTTAGATTGGTGAATTAGAAAAGGGTGAGAAGTTTGAAATACTCCATTGCACACTTTTACTTCATTAGCATTTTGTTTTTGCAAAGCACCATTAGCATATTTTAGAGTTAAAAGTTAATCTCCATTTGCATTTACTTTACACTCTTCTAGTTAACTTGTAACAATCAATTTTCCTACCTCGCACGTGTTTGCATCACTAGCACACACTAAGGGACCTAAAATCTCTTTCATTCACTGTATTCTCTTCACCTCACACTTCTTGTGAGCTTGGTGAATCAGAAATGAAGGGAAGTGTGAAATACCTCCCTTACACTCATTAAGTGAATCAAGAACCTTAAAATCAACTTTGTAAATTTCCAACCAACTAAAATCCTCTAGAGGAGGTCACGAAACAACATTTTAGTTAGGTAGGATTGATTGGGCTAGGCATCCATTAATGCCCACCAATCTAGTTTCATTAGGTGTTTGAAAGATAGAATTGTTGACTTATAGGGTACCATCAAAATCCTGCTCTCATCAAGTGTTAAAAGAAAACCTGGATAAGAAGTGCACCATGCCCAAGGAGGTAAAATTCGAGGTATAGTTTCCATTCTCTCTCTAAAGAGCCACTCATATTTTTGTGAATGCGACACTATACCTCCCAAGATGAACAACTTATATACACTTGACGCAAGGTATATTAGTGGCCAAACTTAGGACATCGCCAAGGAGAAATTATGAGTGCAATTGACTCCTGAAGTCAGTTATTTTTGTTGGTAAGTGTTGTCGAGCCTTGTTGATTGGAACAATAGCCCCATCGTTAGTAGAACTGACTCGTTGTTTCCTTCACTAGTCAATTGGTGTGTGGATCCCATCATCACCATCAATTGTGCTTTTGGAAGGCCCAGTTACATTTGGGAGGAAGGATGTTAGGTATTTTAGGGAATTTACACGTATTTTTATTTTTAAATACAAGTTCACTAACTCATAATTAAAAAGAACCTACATGTGGGGACTCTTTCACTAAACCAACATTACACATATCACTCACATTTTGCACCATATTGCATCTATTGTGGTTGGCATATTTGTGCATCTATTCAATTGTGTTTATTTTCATCATCACTCTCACTTGACACTAACCTTTCACCATTGAGTAATAAAACAACTCCCTAAGGCAATCATGAAGACTGTAAGGCATATCTCGTCTCTCTAGGGGTGTTTTTCCTCTTTCTACTCGTGGTTCATGTGCGAGATACTTTAGCTAGGGTCGCTCCTAGGCCACATTGATAGGATCATCAAGGTGAGGTCACTCCTTAATTGATTCATTTTCTCCTCTCGGAGAAGGCGTTGAACCTTTTGCCTCATTCTCTTGTGGAAAAAACAACCCTCCCTCTCCTCCCTCTCTTGGAAGAGGTTATCCTTTTTTTTCTCCCCTTGGATATCCTTTGGACCATTTTGATCCCTCCTCTCTCGTAGGAGGTCACTCTTTATTTTCAACACCACCTCGGACTCCACCTCGCAAAAACCACACACAACATACAATGGCAGGACCAACTCCCACCTTACCTTTCATGGCTAGCCTCAATATCCTAAATTTGGCCAAATTGATCAATGACCCTATCGCACATGATCAAACATGGCCAGCTATGTCGAATAGGATCCCCTCGAATATTCCTAAATTCGAAAGGAAATAAGGAGATGACCTCACCAACCATGCCATGTACTTTCACTTATGGTGTTCCTCCAACAACATAGTGGAAGACTTAGTGGGGCTTCTCCTCTTCTAGCAAACCCTCACTGAGACGAAAACCAAATGGTATGTGCATTTACCAGGATCGACCCATGCCACCTTTGAGACATTGGCCACCGCATTTCTCGCATACTTCCAGCTTCCTATTCGCCATGACCTTCACCTCGAAATTCTCATAGAATTTCTTCAAAACACATCTACACACATTGCGGACCATATCCATGAGTGGCATAGATGTCGAACATTGTAAAATCGAGATACAGCCCCCATTCCTGTTGGATTGGTTCATTAAATCGCTCCAAACGGCCATTGCAAAATATTTTTCCACATCCATGCCAAAAAATGAGGAATACACCATCCTAAAGGCTCAACATTTTATTATTATCTATGCACAATCTGGGTATTTATACACCATGCTTCTCTATGACCCTCAGCATCGGTCATTGGATCCTACACCTGTGGGTTCGTCACATTCAGTGGATGGGATTATTGGGTGTGGATGGGATTATTGGTTCCATTTCCCACCAAGGAAAGTTTCATCCCCCTCCTACTTCTATGACATTCAATATGGAACTGCAATACCCACCCATCCCTACTGTGTTAATACACCCTCCTTCTGTACAAACTCCTCCACTTGGTAAGTTACAGTATTGATCCTATAGTCTGACTTATCCCAATGCAATAAAAAGCATTGACAGTACCTCCATATCAAATGGCACAAGCCACTCCTACATCCACATCCTATGGATTGCAAACCACATTTACCCCCCCCCCCCCAAGTTCTAACCCTTAATACCCGTTCCCATGTCCTACGGTTCAGACCCCACACCTCGTATGAGGGTAAATCTAGTTCAACCCTTTTTCTCACAAGAAGCCCAATAATTTGAGTAGTCGAATGCAACAAATCCCCAGAACCCTCAAAATCAGGGGAAGAAGAACGGAAAGAGAAGACAAAACCAACTGCAAGGGAAAGGGGGAAACCCCCCTCCCAAGAAGAACCAGAACCATTGCAACCCAATGCAGGGGATAAAAACCCTCCCAAGCAAGGGAAGGATGCAAACTTTAGGACCAATTACTCCTATTCCATTTGTGGAGAATATGGTCACTACGCTAACCATTTCCCTCTTATCCCTGACTGCCAACAGTTGGTGGAAGCTAAGAAGAAGACAACAGTAAATCCCCCCCATGTCCCTAACCCTACACAACCCCAACTATTGTATTAAAACAACTTGTTTCCAATCAAGGGTTCATTACACAACATTAGGAACCCCGCCCCTCGGGCGACGGCTCCTTCCAGAACATATACATGGTGTATGTCAACCTCCAAACTAGAGACAAAGGTTATGATAGGCCATGGTGGACGTCAACCATACCCACCGTGATGTCCACACTAGAAGTGCTAAAGTATTTTCCAAATCAACGAAAGGCATTTCTTAATGCACTTGGCACCATCTACCCTTCTGACTTGTGCCTCATGACCTTTGACATTGACAAAGGTGAACCGCGACTACCATCAACAGTCGCATTCCAAGACCCCGTTACCGTCAAAAAAATTATGATTAATCGATGTATCATCGATAAAGGTGAATCCACATGCGTCATGTTCTCCAATATTTGGAAATGATTGATATCACTTGAGCTAGTCCCCTCATATATCACTCTTCATGCATATGATGGAGGTCATCCCAACCGAAAGGATTATACCAAAATTTCCATGTCGAGCTGAGGGACAATATGGTCATGATTGATATTAAGGTAATTGATGCCCAACTCGACTACAACATCCTCTTGGGGTGTAACATGTATGCCATGAAGGCGGTCGCCTCCTTGGTCTTCTATATCATGATGTTTCCCTTTAATGGGAAAATCATCACCCTTGACCAACTCAACTACTATGACCTCAACACCAACACCAATCCCAACAATGTCCTTCCCACTATCTCCAGGACAAGTTAACCCCCATTATTTTGATATTGGATCAAGGGTGTATAAGGACTCTAACTTTCTCGTGGTGTACTCCGATCCTCCACCTATGATCCCTACATCAATCAATGGCCTTATGTGCACAATTTTCACCATTAAGAATGTGCCCACCTCTCCCTCAGCAGTTTCATCTGCACCTCTGTTGATCCATGGCATTATGAAAACATTGAGTCCATCAGTACCTCCTTTCTTCCAAATCCCATTATTGTACCCCCCCATAGGAGTGCAAAGGACACCAATGATGGCTCAGTTAAATCTACCTAGGTTAACCTTGGATATACCTATGTGGTACCTTACACCACCATACCCTAAGATGGATTCAAAACCCATCACTCACTATGAGTTTGTCACTATCTCAGTTGTTACCCCTTCTAAGCCAGTCACACCATTTGTACTACAAGATGATCCTATGCCATCATGACTAAACCAACACCGGTAGTCGCTACACCTATCAATGGAGGCATGAGACAACCTAAGTTAAAATCCCCCCCTCGTACCTAACCCAACTCTCGAATCATCATCGGGGGTCGCTAATCCTAAAGTAAGGGGCATCAACCAACAATGGTTAAAATCCCCAGTAATGACCAATGCTCCCACATAGCAGGTCACTCCACCATGTGCTCTTTGTGGGAAATAAGGCCATGCAAACAACCTATTCCCCACTTGCCATAGCTTAGGAATATTCTCAACGCACATGTCATTCTGACACATGCTCCACTGACAGTAGCAGGGGGGACCTCATCAATGCTCCAACCCACACCTAATTCTAAATCATTGTGTACCAATGACGTATGTTCGATTTTCTCCTAGTTTGGGCATTACCCACATCATTGTCTCGACCTCCCTCGATTTTAGGATGCTTTGGAGACCATCCACCTCACCCAACCTTTGGTCGATAATTCTTCACCTCAACCCTGGGAAACAACTTCCATCAATGTGGTCACTGCATCGATGACAACAATAGTTGCGCCTATCTCAAAACCAGCCATTATGGCTGTTCTCGTTGAGCCTACCACGTCGCAAGACCCCCCCCACCTATGGATATTATGAAAAAATCGCCACCTAATGGATTCTCATCCCGTGGACATCATACACATATAATATCCTTTGAGGCCATGACAACCATTCTTGATCATGTCAATCCACCTTTGACACAGACACATTCTCGTTCCTGAGTACCACGCCCATGTCAATCATGTGGCGACACTTCTCACTTCTCATTCCAATATCCCATCTTACACATCAAAAGAGAGGCTCGCATTGAACTAATGAGGTTCCAAGATCAACTCTCCTACCTCAGCATAGTCCCTCATGGATTACCCGCTGACAAATTTGTTTCCCCTCTACTGGACACCATTGATACCACCTCATCTCTGGCCATTTTACTCACTAGTGATGATTCCTCATCTTCTGACAAAGACTTGGACCATCCACAACCATTTCCAAGTGTCTAAACAACACCAATGGATATCCTTCAAAATGTCGGATACTCACTAATTCCCGAGGAGTATGATGCCACCTCGGTACCACCCTAAGTTCTGATATTTGAAAGTTCACCACCACAAAAGGGAAAACACACCTTTTTCCATTTGTCTCACTTATGAAATGTATCATTTTTGTATTTTTGATCCCTTTGATTGAGAATAATACCATCTTTTGTTTATGCAAATGTCCTCACAAGAAGATGACTATATTGGCTTCGTGGATGGTGCAAATGAGTGATCAAAGAATCTCGCACCCATTGCTTGGGATATTTTTACCCCCTCCCAAACTCTCTACCATAGCAGACAAGTTAGTATGGGGAAACTTACCAACAACCAAGCATAATACGATGTCTTCATTGGTTTCTTAAGCAATGACATCCACCTTGGCATACACCATATGCACGTGTACCTAGATTCCCAACTAGTTGTCTCTCAACTCAATAATGTCTTCAAAGTATTTAACATGCTTGTCTTTCATAATTTTTTAAGAGTATGCATCCTAGTGCGACAATTTGAAACAATATCCTTCACACATGTTTCCAATAAAACCAATGCGTTCATTGACCACGTCACAAACCATGTGTTGTATTGGCATCTGATACACCAACCATCTCTCTAACCCCTACATACACAAAGGAAGCATGTATATATCTATGTCTCTCATCATACAAATCATGTGAATGTACCTAAAACTACACATAGAGCATATCAAATCATACATGTAAACATCATCATCACTTACACCACCATCAATACATCACATACATACATGAGATCATACATGTGCCACCAAAATGGTGTACGTGTGTGTGTGTGTATACAAAAAACAATGTATGTCATGTAAAAAATGTGGCCTCGTGGCCATATACAAAAATAACAGGCTTCCTTATGGGGGATACATAAAAAATTGGCATCCCATAGGTTACACCTATACAAAAAACACATAGGGACAAACCCCTATATGAAATACAGAGTGCCTAGCACTAACATCTATCTCGAAGTCCCTGGATGGTCTGGCCCTAGAATATATAAGGGTGGCACTACCTTCGATGCCACCTCACCTTCTCCACCATCCTCCCCAGGTTTCCTCCTTGGGTCCACTCTATGCCTCTGACGGGTTCTCTCCTTAGCATTAGGACCTTGACCATGACCACCTCGTGCATCTCGTACCTGGTGTCCCGCAATGGCCACCCTCCTCATCAACCGACACTAACCATCCCCGAGCTCTTCTAATAACTGAAGAGTAGGGTCTAACTCATCATCGTCCATCTCGACTAGATCTCATTCATCCATGCCCTCCATCATCACCCCTAGAGGACTCGCTAAGTCAGCTGGGATATCCACGGCACTATCACTGAAACTCGTTCCCTCTGCAGGAGATCCCCTTGTTGTAGCTCTACTTATTGCACCAACATTAGCACTAGCTCCTCTTTCATCTCCCACCCCATCATCCCGCACATGGCGATGTCCTTCAACCCGTGGGGGGCTAACTGGTCCCACATCTACATCAAAGATAAGATCCCATAGTCAGTATCCCATATACATGATAAATACGTGCATAATCCAAAACTATGTTAAAAAAATAACTACGTAAAAACATAAATATGTAAACAAATTTCATACCTATGTGGTCCCACCCGGGATCAAGAGCTGACAAATCCATGTCATCTCGGAAATCCATACCATTCCAGGGGTATCTCTCGATATGGTTGACCATATGCTCCCATACATCCAGATAGTGTGGGTTGAAGACATGACCTATCTCTCCCCCACCAGCTCAGAGCATCACACACCCCCAACACATCATCCGGGGCTCCTGAGCCCCCCTCACGGGCACCACCACATGTGGTCTGCTAAAAAAAATCGGAAGGTCCTCCCACCTCTCCCACGCCAGGCATCTTCCAACTGTGTCGCCAACCCCCTCAGTAGCATGTGCCTCCAAGCTACACGATGTCCCTCTATCAACCTCTCCACCAACTCCAACTATCCCCCAGTAATTATGTGTGAGGAAGATACTCCTAGCACTCGCAGGACAATAGTCGCTACCACCTGGATAGGCCGACTTTGAATGTGACTCATGACGATCCGTCCCACGCTCACTGCTGCAGAATCCCCACCAAAGTATTGGTCCACTAGGCCAATAATACTCTAGTCTACACTCATCAGCGGTCGAACCACCTCAAAAATCCCCCGAGGAGATAGACCCATCAGGAAGTAAATATTTTGCTCTGTAATGTTGAGGTCCCTATCCCCTACTCAAAAGACTCCTCGGTCAGGGTCCCACATCGCAATTATCCTATGCAATATAAACTCTGCATAGCAGAGCATGGGGCACTTGAAGAACTTCAAGAGCCTGACATATTGAAGTGGCTGGGTGGCCATCAAATTACTGGACACCTCTCTCACCAAACTGTCATAGTGGCGCTCTCGCCACTCGACAATGTGCGCCATCTCAGACACTCAGAAATATTTGCAAACACAGACACCATCACATCAAGTTTACTCTTGGAATCCAACAAATGCCAAAACAAGACTTCAACACTCAACCAGTGTGGCTATGTCTGTAAAACCTATGCTTCTAGCGTGGTCTCCCAAAGTCATATTCGCACTACGTGCAATTGAACCGAGGAACCTTGTGTGAACCTAGTCATGCATTTTTCATTCTCCTCAACTGCTCTTACAATGCGACTATACAACACATAGTCGCGTTGCTCCAGCATGTGGACGCAATCCATTTCTTACCATGCATCGTGCGAAAATCAATGATTTTCTTGTGCAGTGCATCGTGCACGATTTTCCAAAATCACGTATGGTGCACTGCGCACAATTCCATCACGCGGGAAAACCCAAAATTGCGTGAGGTCCCCGTATTGACACTAAATAGGGTCGTATGACCCCAAACACCCCCAGCCCTAAATACTAACCCACCTGAAATCACTGGGATAAGGTTTAGGCTTACCTGGATCTCGCTGCTTGAAAACTAAGGCTCGGATATCCCATAATCAACGTACACGTCTCTGAACCGCCAAGGATGCACCAAGTACAAATGACCTAAAAAAATGGGCCCCACCCCTTTTACAACAATTTGATCCAATCTCAAACCTTCACCATGACCAAACCGTAGCTCTATTTGATAAACCGTTTGCACCACTGCAGTCAGCACGATGAAATCTACAAAGTGACATGTCCCTCTCTTTGAACTAGGAAAATCTATCTAGCACTTATTTTTCTAGTCCCAACCATAGGTACGCTATGTTATGGTTATTAATTATGCATCATCAATACATTTTTCATGCTCTTTATTACACTTGGGTATGTGCGCCATATGTAGGATAACGACCAAGACTCACCCACCTCTTGTTTTTGCATTATAAGAACATGAATCCACCCCTCAACAATGGCGTCAGACTTCAATCACAAGTATTATCTTGAAACTGGCATATAGGCAATGCATTCCCTCTGTTTGCATTGCACTTACCAAATATTCTTGTTGATAACCATGAGGTCCTCATCCCTAATAATGATATGCCATCAATATCACTATAGTGGGTAGCATCTTTCCTCCATGTGTGTGCACACCATTGCATCCCAGACATCACTTGACACCCATGATGTTGACCCCCCACAAGCCCGTGGAATTTGATACAACTTGAAATGATCAACCCATAGTTCATCATTATACAGTTATGCATTTACTCGCCCACCTTCATGAATCGATGCCATCAAATTCCTCGACATGTGTTATGATTAAGAAAATCAGTTGACCACTCATACCTCCATGAGCACTCTACCATAAACAATCTTCTTCGTACCACCACCCCCGCCAAGACACCAATGGCCCCCCCACCCTTTAAAGAAACAAATTCTATTGAATTATTCCTGCAGGAACAATCTGCATGGCATTGATTCATGGGGAACCCATCTTTGTGTTTACCAAACCAACCCTCACATCATTATGTAAAACGTTCCCCAAATCACTCAAAACCAAGGGAACTTCTCCCATCATCAAATTGATTCTCCGACTCACCCGAAACCGTGGGAATCCCACCCACCATCAAATTGGTCCCCCGACACCCCCAAAACTGTGGGGACCCCACCAAATATTCTTTATGTACAAACGGTTCCCCACTCCATTCAAAATCGTGGGAACATCATTATTCTTTTGGAAGCAACCCCTGGTCTCCTTTGATCAATTTCATTGAGTCTCCCTATCCCCATCATTATGATTTTTTTCAATCACCATCACCCTCAGTGTCGTGTCCCTAGCAAATCCCTTCTTCAGCAGTTTGTCTCCCTCTGTCGCACTCTATACCTTTATTTTGAAGAATTATGTTGTCTATCAATCCCCAAGTTGACATCGATCAAAGGAATTTATGAGCCTCACTCTTACCAACTAGTCTTGTGTCAGGTCTATCAGTACAACATTTGGTTACAAAATGATCTTGGTTCTCAGAATAACACCCTAATCTTATCATGTAGTTCAGCTCTCGTCTACATCAAATCACTATATTATGATAATTGCAGTAGTTGCAGTTCTACCTTGGGGTTCATTTCAATCACTATAAGGGGTCACCTTGACCTAAGTAGGGAGAGCCCTCAATCCTCTCTAACTTAGTATTCTCTCCTATTCTCTACGTCAACACATCTATCACATCAGGGAGAGTCATACATTTCGAAGGTAGCAGTGTTCAAATTTCTAAATCATGGTAGTAGCAAATCAGTGAGGTCCTACACTCAACGACCTCACTAGTATTCTGGTCCCCCACCCCTGTGGGCTTATCATGGTTATCATTAGTACTGCTTTTTCAATACTTGTAACAACATTTCCAGGTTCAATTAATCTTCAATGGATTAAAGCCACCTTCATCCATGCACCGGTAGTATATTGCTCATGCACTTATGCACTGGAAATGGTCAAATTGCTCATTAATGGCCACTACCAAAGCCCTAAACCACATAATTCACCCTCATAATTATTCCATCCACATTTATTGACTTGCCTAAATTCTTCAGGGTCCTCATAGGTTCATTGGACCTCATTATGGCCCAATACAAGAGTTACACTTGGCACAATGTCATAGATTGGGGGAATTACTCCACTAAGCCTAGCATTATTGTGAGCTACTCAACTTGCCACTAAGTCTCTTGATTTTTCCTCTTGGCAGAATCTATATATTGTACACATGCTATTGAATAATAATGTAATGGAAGATCAATCCACATGAGTGTTTTTAACTTGTGTTCTACTTCATATTTTCTTCATATTTCTTCTATTTTCCTGTCAATGTTTGGTAAATTCTAAGTGAAGCTTTCTCTATTAATCTAGATCCACCCGTGACACATATAGAATTTGACATGGTATCAGAGCACCATAGGGGATCCTAGTCTTGCTTCCGAAATAGATTTCTAAGTGTGTGTTTTGCAAGTGCCTACAACAACTTCATTATGGATTCCAAAGTTGTTCCTCTCCTCTCTCCATTTAACTATTCTGAGTGGAAAGAGAAGATGTGTGCATATCTCAAGAGAAAATGTCTCTTTGATGTGTCCATTGGTGTTGTGAGAGATATAGAGTCTTATGAATAGAAGTATGATTGTCTCAATGACTGTGATAGAGCATATGGAACTATGTGTTTGGCTATACCTCCTAGAATGCATTATCTCATTGATTATGTTGAGTACCCATTTGAGCTTTAGAGAAATATAGATAAATCTCTTGGCATGCAGAAAGAAGATATTAGTTATATGGAGAGCAAGAAAATGGACACCTCCTCATGTGTTCTCCCTCCAAAGGTCTCAGCCTCATGCATTTCTCAAGAAGTTGTTCAAATTGAAGAAGAAGAAGATACAAATTCAACAAATGATCCAACTCATCTTTTTGCCTCTATGGCTTCCTTTGTTTTCCTTGAAGATGTTTTTCATGAAGATAAAATACGAGTTGTTTCCATCAATACTGTTGAAGAGATGTCTCTCCATTCCACTTCTTTCTCCTCTATGTCTTCTATTACGAATGTTGAATATGGGTTTTTGATTGGTGATCATAGTGAGCCTTCTATAGAAGATGTTCTTTCTTCATATGAGACTATTGGTTCAAAAGATGGTCAAGGAGAAGTTTGGAAGTCAAGTGAAGATCTCTCATTGCTTCACACTCTTTTGCTTCCTATGTATTCCTACACCATGACTAGTAGAATTTCTTCTAGTTCATTTGAAGATGGAGAAGCCTTAGCCATCACATTGGAAAACTTGGGACTCTTGTTCCTTTTTCTTGGAGCTGATTACAACTCTCTTGGTTTGATGTCAATGCTTCAGGAGCCTTATGATTCACTTGGGGTCACTTATTCTCAAGCATATCAAGTCTCTTTTGGACTTGGCACCTTGGTTCGTTCAAAGATCAAGTCTGAAGAGCATCCTTCGCTCTACTATCAGTGTTACGCAATTGTTCTACATGGATTCAGTTTCCATCATGCAGTTGTACATGTACATGATCTAGTTGAGCACATTCCTCTTCTTCCCAAGAAGAAGGTTCCTCCATACATATGAACAAGTTCACACCTACTTGTTTTTTGGAGTAGTTTATTTTTGGTGTCTTTCATGTCCATTCTAGAGGGAGGATTTTCCCCGTGTGGTCTTTCCTCTTTCCTCACTTACACAGATGAATAATGTAAAGGGTGACCATAAGCCTTTGTTGCTTGGGACCTCATAATAATTTTCTTTGCTCATAACCATTTTGGCTTAAGGGGGGGTGTTGGAACATAATTCCCATCTAGACCTTGGTTAATAATCCTTGCATAAGGTTCCAAGTGTTTAATGTAAGTTGTTCCATGGTTTGGACTCATAGTGTCTAGTCTAGGGGGTTTGTCCACAAATTAGACTAGTGGTTTGCCATTATAGCCAAGTTTGTCCACAAGTGTTCCCATTTCCTTATTCTGGGGAGTCAAAGGAACCCTACTTAATTCATTTAATGAGGCACACACACCACTTCCCTGTTTTCTGGGATAAGGTTGGACCAAGGGCGCTTATGCACTAGAAATGGTCAAATTGCTCATTAATGGCCACTACCAAATCCCTAAACCACCTAATTCACCCTCATAATGATTCCATCCACATTTATTGACTTGCCTGAATTCCTCATGGTCCTCATAGGTTCATTGGACCTCATTATGGCCCAATACAGGAGTTACACTTGGCACAATGTCATAGATTGGGGGAATTACTCCACTAAGACTATAATTATTGTGAGATACTCAACTTGCCACTAAGTCTCTCGATTTTGCCTCCTGATAGCATCTATATATTGTACACATGCTTTTGAATAATAATGTAATGGAAGATCAATCCACATGAGTGTTTTTCTCTTATGTTATGCTTCATATTTCTTCTATTTTCCTGTCAATGTTTGGTAAATTCTAAGTGAAGCTTGTTCTAGTAATCTAGATCCACCTATGACACATATAGAATTTGAAAATGATAGTACTAGGCTCCATCTCTTCTAGAGAATGTTAACTGGGGTAGATGCAAAATGGTACACAGAGCTACCTAGATATTCTTTCCAAAACTTTGATGCGATTGATGACTTTGCTTAATCACTTCCAACTACCAGTTTGTTATGAGATTGGAACTAAGTTTTGAAGTCCTTATGACATGATAAATGCATGCATATATCTGATCACATTCACAAGTGGTGGAGAAAGCATAACCTTATAAAATCCTAGATTCCCAATGAATTTTTGGTAGATTGGTTTATAAAATCCCTGTAGCCATATATTACAAAATATGTAGCTCTATCAGGGGTCACTACTAAGGAACAAGCGATCATAATGGACCCAAAATTGGACTTGGTGCAATCACAATCGTAGATTATATACAAAAATTTTCCATCTTCTCCTAGAGAATATTTTCATCCAACACAATTGAACCATGGACCTCATGCCGATGGTGTGATCGATTCAGTGTAAAATGTGGTAGCAAGTCAGGTTGGCACACAGATGGGTCCAAAAATAGGATCTTGGGACCCCTTGCATTCTCAACTTATAACGTTTGACTTGGATAATTGGAAACCTCACCTGCCTCTCTCTGCCATGTTTCAGATTCAGGTTTTGACCAAAGGGTCAAACATTTTTAGAACTGTGATGGATGAAGGGGCTTCCACTTGTGTTATATCCTTGTCATGCTGGAAAGATATATGCTTTCCTAAGACTACTCCCTCACCTGTGATGTTGAAATAATTCAATGACCATCTATTCATACCTCATGGAATCATCCTAGCTCTCCCAGTAGAGCTACCGGGGGGAACTGTAACCATGGAGGTAGAAGTTATAAATCCTTCAATATGTTATAACCTCCTTTTAGTTCACCGTGTTGGACTTATGCTTTGATTCCTATGGTGTCCTCTATATTTTGCATGATTTGTTTCCCACATGAAGGAAATACAATCACCATAGACCAACTATCTTTTTTGCATAAATGAGTCAATTCAAACAACCGAGACAAATGTTTCGTTAGTTGGTCATTCCATGAGAGCTTGCGAAAATATTGGAGTGGGTATGTGCCCTATAGGATTTTTGGCATGTTCAATATTTCCACACCCAAACCTCAAGATATTATTTCCCCAATACACGTGATCTCTTTGGTCGCCACTAGTTCCACGATAAGAGTATGTTACTTCATAACTTCTTATTTTGAATACCCATTGATAGTGCTAGAATCCACTAAAAAAACTGGGTATAGAAGGGCACCATTGGCTCTATCTGTAGCCAAAATAGCATATCAAGTTGTTTTATCTAACATACCAGACCATGATCATAAATCTACATTGTGGAAGAATGCGATCAGTATAGCTTGTCAAGATCCCTTGGACATAGTTTTGCCTTCCAATGAATATATCTTAGAAGCCATGTCTATCGACATCATTTTTTCCTACCACAAATGATTTGAGAATTGATGAGAACAAAATTGGTTGTTCATAGTTAATCCACAGTTCAGTAATTAAAAGCCAGAGGAGTCTGCGGAAAGAATTTTTCAATTCAGACTCCTCTGGCTTTGAGAACAAAATTATCAGACCTAGAACTATAGATTGGTATGGGATCCCTCTCACTACATATGAAGTATATGCGGAAGGAAATATGGCTAACATTTCTAAGAACATCCAGACCGGTATTTCCATAACTCCCAGTGTTGTTGAGAATGTCTTTATTGGTGCAAATTGTTTCTCATAAGACATTGTCATTTATACTACACTATTCAAAGAATATCATGACATTTTTTTTGGGTCTTGTGAGGATATTCCAAGTATCAATCCAAGCATTTTCGAACATGAAATTGATACATACCTCAATGTTAAGCATGTTCGACAGAATCAACAACTAGTTAACCCTCGAAAGGTCGCTCTTGTCAAAGCAAAAGTGGAGAAACTTATCCACGTTGGTTTCATCTCTCCTATCCCCCTAATTGAATGGGTGTCCAACTTAGTACCCGTCGATAAGAAACAAGGAAATATTAGAGTGTGCACTGACTTCAAAGACCTGGACCTTGCATGTCCTAAGGATAATTATCCTACACCGTTTATCGATCAAATTATCGATGAGTGGAATGGGAATGGGATTTTTTTGTTCTTGGATGGGTTTTTAGGATACAATCAAATTCATATTCGCCCCAAAGTTCAACACCAGACCACATTCATATGTCCTTGGGGAATGTTTGCATACAAGAAGATGTCATTAGGCCTAAAACACTAGAGCTACATTTCAACGAGTTATGTCATATGCTTTTCATGACATTAAAAAGATCAACAAAGCTTACCTAGATGACTTGACAGCTTGATCTGCAAAGGGGGCGATCACCCCAAGCATCTTAGGGTAGTATTTGATAGGTGTCATTATTATAGGATTCGTTTGAATCCTTATAAGTGCATATTTTTTGTCATATCAGGACAATTACTCAGTTTCGTCATTTCTAAGAATGGTATTCGGGTGGATCTATTTAAGGTGGAGGTGATCATTTAATTGCCTCCCTCGCGTAGCGTCTGTCAATTACAAATCCTCCAAGGAAATGTTAACTTCTTATGGTGGTTCATTGCCAATTATGATAAGATTACGAAAGGCTTATGCGTCTGTGAAGAAAGGGGTACTGTTCATTTGGGATCATTATGCTCAAAGATATTTTGATGCATTGAAAAAGGAACTAATGTCTTCCCCATTATTGAGCCCACATGACTACAGTAAATATTTGCTTTTATGTCTAGAAGCATCTGAATCAATCATTGGAATGGTTTCGGTTCAAGAAGATGAATTGCATCAGGAACATGTGGTTTATTATTTGAGCAATAACTTGGCATAAACTGAGTAGAGATATTCACATATCGATAATATGGCAGTTTCAATTGTCCACACTGTCCAAAGACTTAGACGTTACATCATTCTAAGATAGACAATGGTGATTTTGGATGTCAATTTGTTTCAACATATATTGTCCCTACGCATAATCAGTGGAAAATACAATAAGTGGATTGTAATTCTACGAGAATTTGACATAGGATTTGCATTAGAAAAATCAAAAAGTCCTTAGCATTTGTTGAGCTTATGCCAGATCTCTCTAGAGAAGGTGAATAATCAATTGAGAATGAATCAGTACCTGATGAACATGTGTTCCTCATTGACTTGAATGACCCCTGGTATGGAAACATCATGATGTACCTCCAGACTTAGAGGATCTTGTCTCAATTCTCCCATGAGGACCAATGATGTATTTGTCACCAAGCCAAACATTATATTATCATAGGTGATACTTTATACCATCAGGGAGTTGACATGATACTTAAATGAGTTTAAATCAAAGAGAAACTAAGAATTTTTTGAATGGTTTCCATGGAGGAGCATGTGGAGGTCGTTTTTTAGGATAAGACACAACCCAAAAGATATTTCATGCTGGGTGTTTTTGGCCTTCAATCTTTAAAAACTATGTTGAAGCAGTAAAGAAGTGCCACCCATGTCAAACATTCACCAGAAAGATCTATACACACCCTATTCCATTACATCTTGTCATCATTGTATATCCCTTTACAAAATGGGGGATAGACTTTACAAATTGTAACTTGACATCGGAAAAAAGTTCATAAGTACATGATTGTGGTTGTGGGCTACTTTAACAAGTAGGTTGAAGCTATGCCCACCTTTACATGTGATGATGAGACAGATGCACACTTTGTGTTTAATCATATCATAGTTATATTTGGCATTCCCATATATATTGTCATTGATAATGGTAGTCATTTTCATAATAATATGATGATAGAACTAGCTGCAAAACATGGATTTCGACGGGATTTATCCTCACCATACTATCTGCAAGCAAATGGGCAAGTAGAGGTTGTCAATAAGTACTTGAAAACTATGATGCAATGGATGATGAGTAGGAACAAGAAAAATTGGCATATTATGTTATATCCAACATTGTGGGTATATCGGGCTTTGGTTAAGATTGCTACAAGGTTCATCCCATTCCAGCTTTTCCATGGATTCGAAGTCATGTTACCAATCGAGTGTGAAATTCCTTCGTTAAAACTAGCCATCAAGCTCCTACCTGACACTAGGTAGTTAAAATAATGTTTAGTTTACTTGGAGCAATTAGATGAACATAGAAGGGTTGTCGCTTGTTAGAATATGTAATGATGACTTGTGTGGAACTGTTGGTTAAATATCATTAAAAGGAATAAATAATTTTAATATTATAAAATAAATTTATCCCACGTGCATCTGGGGATAAGTTTGACCAGCACTTGATTGAGAAACACTAAAAGGCAACTTGAAGCGAATACCTCAAAATTCAACCAACAAAAATCATCACCAATGGTTCCCCATGTAGCCATATAGAAGTCACACAAAAGACAATCCATACTTGGTGACTTACAATTTTACATGGAAGACGAAGAAGCATAAAGCTCCTCCCTCAAAAAATATCATCCAACCTACTCCAATAGGTCCCCTAGAAACTTTGCAAGGGATAGCCCTACAATAAGCATTTTGAGTAGCCACCACCACATTTGTCAAATAATAAGTAGAAAAAATACTTTAAAATACATGAACTAAACATGCCTCTAACCTCATAAGGGTACGCAACAAGAGAACTGTTATCACACCATAGTAGCAGGGCTACTATTCTTGTACAGCAGATATCTGCACATTCCAGAGCTTCCTTTATTCCAGAGCATGGCTGTATATTTTGGATCACTCATGATCAGAGCAGTACATTATTCAGATTTTATGACCTTGTGTCAAGGCTGAGCCTTGAGAGTTCAGATTTGATGACTGATGTGACCACTTATCCCATTACAGTTTCAGTTCAGTGCCTAGAGATGTATTTCAGCAGTGTTTCAGATGATGCATGATGATGATTATTATGATGATGTTATGGATATGTTCTCACTGACCATGGATTATTATCTTGTTGATTTAGTCATGATCATGGCATGTGCTTGGTATATTATTCCTGATGTGGCAAACTATTTAAAATGAACTGTAAATCATAAAATGGACAATTGCTTGCACTTTTAGGTCATTTAACAAAACTTACTGGTATTTCACCTTACATAGACATGGTCTTTCCCGACACTGGTTGTCTGCTAGTGTAGGCTCCATATTCACTTGTCTCCATCCATACATGACCTTCCTGTTTGACTTTAAACCCTGACTTGTCTCATTTGACTTTCTGATACCGAGGACTTCCCCATTTTTCTACCTCTGTGTTTGGACCGCATCCCTGTTTATTCAGTGTCTCGGCTCTGAATTGGTGACAGAACTTGCCTTTGGTGAGTTGGATTGTAGGCCTAAATCATTCTGGTCGGTTGTCCCGATGTTTGGCATTGGCTCGAACTCCCCCTAGTCACTTGAGATGTTGTTGGCTAAAACTGAAAGCTCATGTTCTACCTATGGAAACTAAAAAATTCGCCCATGGAAACAAAAAAAGGGCAAGAGCAATGAAAAGCTAAAAAATACTCCTCGAAGAGTATAAGAAAGGTCCAAAAAGCAATGGTTCTTAAAAGTTATATCTAAACAATTGCTGACCTTATAAATATGTGAAAAACATGCCCTGGATGCAAGCTGCAACTAGTTGTGCTTCTCAACACATCTGAAATCCGAAGGGTTATGTAGGCCAAAAAGGCCATGGAAATAAAATTGAATGATCCTAATGAACCTGGATCAACTTGATGTAGACATGATGCCTAAGTTGAATAAGCACTCTCTAAACAACTTATCCATTTGTGAGGCACAGCCATTCCTCGTGTTCTTTTGTCCAGCACAGAGTTTGTAGCTTCCCCCTTTTTCCCAGTCCAAAGTATTTTTGAGTTAAGATTAGACAAGTCAAACCCTTGGCCCAACCTTGATCCTAGCCTTCATCCTTCACTAGCAGTTTGACCATGTCCAATGGGTGAGTTTGTCATTTGAACTATTGTGCAAGTAATTTTATATAACCACGGAATATGTTAACTTAATTAATGCCACTTAATGGAATTTATACTTTGAGCTTAGCTGTGGGAATGATTAGAGAAACATTGTCTTAGTCTACTGATGTGATTTATCCTTGATTATATATTCTTGGGATCCGTGATGATGTGGGCCATGTATGGATGATTATTGATGATGATTTATGGTCCCACATGTTTGATGATGATATCATATGATGGACATATGATGCAGATGACGTTTGATCCAGTTCAGCAGGTTTATTGTTATTTCAGATCAGCAGATTATACATTGTCCATATATGGTGGACCCTACAGCTGGCCCATTAGGGCAACCCATGATGTATGAGTACTCATTCCTAGTGGATTTGGGTCTTCTGGATCCATTGAGACACTTATCTTTCAGTTCCGGGCACTTCTGACAGTGATTGATGCAGTTTTACACTTGTTGACCAGATTTGGGGCTGATTTCCCAGCCTGAGCAGCAGGGGCCCCGAGAGGCCAGTTCACCTAGGGCGCTGATGATGGAGGGGGTGGTCCAGCCACTTGTTATTACCATTTATCCCCCCTCCCGGAGAGCCTGGTGGGCTCAGATGGACAGCGCTAGCACCCTAGGGGGCAGTTTTGGCACTTTCACAGTTCCCGAGGCAGTTAAAAAATGGGATAAAGCGGTCACTGAGGAAATCGATTTGGGAAATTGAGGCAAGGTTTTGGCATTTGGTTTTCACAGAGGTCTTCCAAGGTGGCATCACTACCTTCCAGCCAGTTTTCACCATGTGGGTATGCCCGGATTGATCACAGGAGGACATTTACTGCTTGACTGTCATGGATTCTGAGGACAGTTTTGGTCATTTTTATTATATTGGACATATTTTATTATTTTTATTGTGCCTTGGGGATGAGCTAGTAAGGATTAAAACCTCCTAGCCCCACCATGAGCTTATATTGTTATGTCCTAGTCACCATGAGGTGGATTTTGATGCTTATATTTTCTCTTGTGGATGACGTCACCCCTTATTGTACCTTTTTAGTGGGGGCGCTATCATTATATGGGTGATCCATGTGATATATGGTTATGATTTATTGTTAGCCATTGATTAGATCTTGAGATCTTTTAATCTTAGCCACTCATGTAAAAAGTGGTTAGGATTGTACTCTCTCCCCATCCTATTTAAGGAGGGAGCCTCTCATTGTAAAATTCATCTAGAGATTTTTGGCTCTTGGCTCTTGGAATAAAATTTCTATCTTTTGGAGTACATGCTTGGATTGGAGTGAATGTTGGTTGTTTCGATTGTAAATGCTATTGTCCATTGCACTGGAGGATCTATTGTAGCTATCTTGCATATTTGCCATATTTTATTTGCAGGTTAAGAGGGCGATTTTGGACAAGGGCGAATTGGTGGGGAGGCTTGCCCTTCAATCTTGGAAGAAGTCGTTTTGGGTTTGACAGGGAGTAGTTTTGCCTTTGTGTCAACTATTCTATGTTTCTCTCTCTCTCTTGCTTGTATCTACCTTCGATTTGTTAAACTGATTGATGCTTTGCTCCTTGGCTTGACAGGTTAGAAGGAATTACATGTGGCTTGGAAAAATCGATTTGGCAAGAGGGCTTCAACAATTCTCCATTTGATCTTTGGCAAAGTAATCCTCGTCTCAACTAGCATTCATCTCTTCATCCAGGTATGTTCCAAGAGGTATGATCTTCTCTTCCTTGAACCTTCCATAATTTCTAGATCATAAAAACCCTAATCAAATTAAAACCCTTGTTTTTTTTGGTATTTTTCAGATCTACTTAGATCTAGCCTTGCAATCGAAAAGATATTAAAAACCCACCTCTATAGGATCCACCCCTAGTTGGATCTATAGTTTGGTGGTGATTGGCTAAAAATTGACACACTTTTCAATGCAAAAAGCCCTCTTGAACCTAAATCGATTTTCCTAAGAGAAGCTTGTTGGGTTAGATCTAGCACATGGGTAGGTGAGATCTCACTCGATTTGGAATCTAGACACTTGATAACCTATACCCACATCTTTACTTTGGTGAAAACTACCTTGTGGACATCTCTCCATGTTTTAAGGGGTTGAAACCCCCTTTTGATTCTCTTGGTATCTTAAAACTTAGATCTACTAAGATCTAGCCATTGGGTTCACTTGAAATTTTGAACATACATAGATCGGGACACTAGCATCCCGGATCTACAATTTGGTGGCCATTGGACTTGATTTGGTCCACCAAACCCATCTTTTGCCCTTCCTTGAGCAAGTCGCACCCCCTTGAAGTTTTGAGTTGGTCCACTTCTAGGAAGTGGGTGTTGGAGATTTTCGTGGATTTGGAATGCCCATGCCTTGAAACCTAGGTCTATACTGCCCTTTTGTCAAGATCTGCCTTGGGGATTGCATTCCTTGTTTTAAGGGATTGTGGTCCACTTTTGGTCATCACTTAAAAACCTAGATCTAGTAAGATCCAACCATTGGATCTCATTCAACCCACTTGACTTGGCTTCTGGGTGTCCCGATCTACACTTTGACATCCTTCTTGACCCCATTAGCCCACTTAACAAGGCACTAGTCCATCACCAAGCAAGTCGCACTCCTTGGGATTCGTGTCAAACCCTAGATCTAGTACATGGGTACTCCTAGAACCAACTCAAACTTATAGATCTAGCTTAGATCTAACCTATAGTACCAACCTCACATCTAACTTCACCTTGTGGGTCCACCTAGAGCCATTTCACGCTTCCCAAGAAAACAAGACCCACTTGTATAAACATATGGTACTATACCTAGTTATCATACCCCATCAAGTGGCCTAAACCATACATAGGTTGAAACACTAACTATCCATTACACCACCATCAACCATTCCTTAACTCTTAGGTCCACTTAGCCTTGCATTGGTTTCCGTAACTCATCCTTTACCTACCCTTAGAAACCTTTGTTTGTGTCCAATCAATTGTGATTGGAGTATAGGGTTTCCCCCTTGGTCTAGTTACACCTTGACCTAAAGCGAAGAGTGCCTCGGTTGACGTGACTCCCACATTGCATTGGGAACCGTGGCATCTCTTGGGTCACCTCTTTAGTTGCCTGTCTCCTCTACCGTCCCGGATGGGATACCTCTAGGGGCAACTACAAGTTGTGTGATAACAAGAACCATCAACCCTACATAGACCAAGCACCCTATTAACAACCACCTTCCTCTTAATTAGGAAGTCGAATAGAACTTCACCCCCCTCCTAAATACACTCAAATGTGAATGAACCCAAGCACCCCAGGAAATATAGTCCTCGAGTCCCTTACAAACAGTCATATCTAACTTTGCAACCTCCTCTTGCAAAGTCACATTATGAAGATCATCCTCAAGAAAGATGTAAATATCCTCAAGTTGTTGTCAAGCCACCTGCAACTCCTTTCTCCATTTTCAGGCCATCATCCTACCATATCCTATCATGAACTTACCAGTATGACAAACAATGACCTCCCACCAAAAGATCCATTCCTAAGCGCCCAATAGCCTAAGGGATAGGTTCTAAACACTTGAAACTAGGGTGTGGAAGTCCAACCCCAAATGGGACACATTCAACTTGAACAAAGGAGGAGGAAAATAAACCAAGTGACCCAAGGAGATTATAGTTTGAATTAAAATATTATTCAAACCTACCACATCCATCAACACAACCATAGGACGAAGTCTACTTGAAAAGTCCTGTCGTACCAAAGACCATAGAATCGATCTAGTTGAGCTAAACCCTATATTGTCCATATTTATAATTAGATCAAGTGAAACAACTATCATAGTCTATCCCCTTTTGTTTTCTACAATGGTAGTCAAATATTTGGAGAGAGTACTTATAACAACATAATTCCTACTCCAAACCACTAATCACAAAACCTAAGCATTTGTATGATCACCATCTCACTCCACCATATTAAAATCCCCTCTAACAATCCACTCCACAACTAGAAGAGAATGAGCCATCCAATTGCAAAGTATATCATGCTCCAAACTAAAATTAGGAGCATAAACAATTGGGAATCCTATCACCCACCCCTGAATCAAAAGAGTGACCCAAACGGATCAATCCTTGGGATCCAAACCATAAGCTACCACAAATTCTACAAATATGGTGAAAAGGAAACCACTATCCCTCCACTCCCTTAACAATGCTCTGAGACCCAAAAAGGACCATTCTAGTAAAATAAATCATCATATTCTAAAGCTTGAATCCAACCACCTTCACCTCTTGCAAGAAAACCATATTCAACCAAAAATGTTGCAAAACACCTCAAGAAAACTACTTGCAACTGGGAATTATCATCCCACACACATTCTAAGGCAGTATAGAGAGTGTCATTCCAAAGGAAGATGGAAACCTAAACTACTATACTATTATGAACATAAATAACATTAATAATAATAATTAATGAAGAGACATATTGAAAATATGTGTCTTATAAAAAAGACATGACTATTAATGAAAGGGCATTCCATATATATATATATATATATAGCACAGGTCCTCAATTGTAATCTATCGTCTCATTCATTTTTATACATTTACTCAATATATTATTATAATAATATAATAATGGATTACTTTATATTCAAAATATTTTGGATAATTTATGTGTGAACAAGTTTCGTTTGTCTCATTTGGTATCAAAGCCAAATGTGATCCGTCCTTTGACCATGTCTCTCAGACTTTGTTTGATTTGGCTTTTGGCCAACCTTTTTTGATCGCACGTCATTGACCACAACATGCTTTTGGCCATTTAAATTTCGGAAATTAGTTGCAGAATTATTCCGTTGCCAGTTACAATTTAGAAAGAAAAAAAACCGTGTGATTATCATCCATTTGTATTCATTGTTGCACACAGGTCAAAAAATAACAAAGTCGTTTCTCTTATCTTAGGTCATTTACCACAATAGGATTTTCACCATTTGAATTTCAAAAGTTATTTGGAGAATTATTTCGCTTCAAGTTACAATTTAGAAAGAAAGAATGAAAGAAAGAAAGGAAAAACATGTGATTACTATAAATGTTGCATACAAACCACCAGTCTGAAAAATAACAAAGCCGTATAACAGTTCATTCTAAGGAATTAAGCCCCCATCATATAGTATTTCTAGGTCGTTGTCAAGGAGGACACCGAAATTTAATCTAAATCGAAATCAAAGCATAATAAAGAAAAAATAATATTAAAGGGAAGTGGAGATTTGGTTTTTCGTTTTCGAAATAACTAAGTTATAAAAAAAATGAATTTATAAAGGGATAATTAAAAAAGGGACAAGAAGTTGAAAAGTTATATTTTGAAATAAAGTTTAGAGAGCACTTAAGTTCTAATTCAAGTTATAAAAGGTATAAGGGTTTTTATATATCTAAGAGAAGAATATTCAAAAGTATTTAAAAGGTTTAAAGTAAATTATTTATATTAAATAGTTTAATATATAAGATAAAGTATCAGATAAGTCATATAAGTCATAATTGTTAAGGATACGGTGGTCCGTTGGTGGGGTTAGATGGATTTCATTCCATCCACCAGGGTTCAATTCCATTGAGACATCTCCTGGCTTGGATTACTGGCTGACGGTTTGCTCGACCTACCATCCACGATATGTGAGAAAGTCTGTTGATATTTCCCGTGCGTTGTTAGCTTTCCTTGATTCCTTCATAATAGCAAGAAGGTGATTTTTCCGCTGAAAAAAAAAAGCCATATAAGTCATAATTAAGGTTTTTCGAAGGTAGATTGATAGAAAGTGTGAAAAAAAAATCCAATGTAATTTAATAGTGAAAAAAAAAATAAAGAAAAAAAAAATTCCTAAAACTTCAAAATATCATGTTACGGTGGTACTTAAAATTAAAGGAACAATTGGAGGGGAAGGTATTACTATTTTTATCGCTCTTGTTGAATGCAATAATTATATTAGTGAAGAACTCGCTAACAAGTTAATGATTCCTCAATCAAATATAGGTGAAAAGTTAGACTTTTGGGATAAGAAACAATATGAAATAAGTGATTTACCACTAGATATTAGAGATTACACTGCCATATCACAATTCATTATTAGTTCCCTGTGGAGCAATGACGGTGACATAATTTTGGGATTACCTTGGATAGAAACATTGGGGACTTTCATCTTAAACGCCGAAAAGAAGTTTTTGACATTTTCCTATAAGAAGAAGAAAATCACATTGCAAGATGTTACAATGAAGTCAAATTTAGAAGCTCCATTGTCTGAAGACTTCAAAGATATCTCAAAGGTGATTTTGCAGGAAAATCAAAGGTCAATACAGAAGATGCAGAAATAATTCAACAAAGTTGTTGTTGATAAAGACGAAAAGATCTCTCATCTAAGAGATCATAGTTCAAAATTACGTGTTTAAATCAAGAAGACTAAGGATAAAACGCAATGCAATCAAAGGTTAGAAGAAGAAAATCAAGATCTCCAAAAAAAATTATCAAGAAAAGACGAAAAAAAATCTTCCTTAAAGAAGGTTAACCAAAAACTATTAGAACAAATCAGGAAGTTGAAAGCAGAGAAACTTGAAAATCCAAACATTAAAGATATCAACAAATCAGATAATGAAGAAAATTCGCGTCAAAAAATTCATCATCAAAACCTATTGATGCAAATTAAGAAGCTTAAGAATGATAAGAGTTTATTGGAAAACAAATTAGAGCAAATCCAGGAGTCATCAAATTCCTCAGGAGTCAAAATCCAAGTTGTGGAAAAAGGAACATATACAGATCTGATCCACATCACAGCTCAAGAAGATGTCGATCCAGTTGAAGAACGAACATATAGGAATGTTTGAGTACAAATGAAGGAAACTCCAAGTGTGCGTACTAATAAAAGTTCATGAATTAACCAAGCAAAAACAAGGCGTGAAGAAAATCATATACCAAAATTAAACCAAGAAAACACTACAAACATGACAAGGGAAAATAATGTTATAAAAACTCCTTATCGACATCTGAGTCATAAAAGCAAATATCTTAAACAATCAAAGTATCAATATCCTTAGGTTGGGAACACCTAAATTATCGTTCGAAAGATATTGATACTAGCGCAATTAAGTCTCATGATAATCGTTCATCGTGGAAGTGCAATGTTTGACAGAGAATCGAATTAGGATGGCCCGATCTTTTTACGGTTTGAAAATTTTTCTCAGCACTCAAAGATTCATCTTGTCTCGTATCATCAACTACGACAGAACATAAAATGATGTGATGACATTACAAGCAAGAATAAAGAAATAAAGTCTTTTCATCAATATGCTTTGAGGACAAAACATTTCTAAAGAGGAAGGCAATGTTATGAACGTAAATAACATTAAAATAAATAAGATGGTCATAATAATAATAATTAATGAAAAGACATCTTGAAGAGATGTGCCTTATCAAAAAGACATGACTATTAATGAAAGGGAATTCTGTCTAGGTATATATATATATATCAGGACAGAGTCAATTGGAATTTATCATCTCATTCAGTTTTATGCATTTACTCAATATATCAGGACAGAGTCAATTGTAATTTATGCATTTTTATGCATTTTTTGATAAGGCACATCTTGAAGAGATGTGCCTTATCAAAAAGACATGACTATTAATGAAAGGGAATTATGTCTAGATATATATATATATATATCAGGACAGAGTCAATTGTAATTTATCATCTCATTCATTTTTATGCATTTACTCAATATATTATTATTTTAATGGATTACTTTATATTCCAAATATTTTGGATAACTTATGTGTGAACAAACTTTATTTGTCTCATATACCTACTATCCATCTCAAATCCCTTCAAAGTTGGCATACAGCTATCAACAAGTGAATAATCCAATTCTTATAGGACTCCACTCATGACTTATGGCTCATATATCCTATTGACTTGTCCACACAAATGGGGGAAGAAACCTCCTCCTACTTGTTAAACATTACTTTCCATCCAAGTTCAACCTCCATGCCGCTAGACCCAAAGCAAAGCAAACCACCCTTGGTCACAAGGTTAACAAGTTGATGCACACAAGGTTGCCACACCACCAAAGAAGAATTGTTAACCCTATGATGCACCACTGGGACACCAAAACCATGCACTAAAACTGGACTTGAATGACCAACTAATGAACCACCTACTCCTACAACTAAACCACCAGAACCAAAACAACTCACTCCTGCATGAATAGCCACGAAAGTAGAACCACCCACTCCTAAACCACCTGACAAAGAACCAACCACTCTTGCACTAAAAACCACAGAAGGGCCACCACTCCAAACACCTTGTCATGTGGCCACAGAAGTTCCACCTATCCCTATGCCCCAAGAGGAGGGGGGGAAACAACTCTTGTACTAGCAAGCCTCACTTGGCTTGGGCCCATGAAGAGGATAATCTCAAATCAAGTGATCCTAAGCCTAATAAGCAAAGCAAGGATTCAAATGTTTGAGGTACCAAACCTTGTGTTGATTAAATCCATCAATGGTGCAAACAAAAATGAAGGGGGGAAGCTTCATCTTCAATTCCACCTCCACACATGTCACATACCCTCACATTTGGACTAAGAGTTACGTTGGTCGTCAAGGATAAGAACTTTATTGATTCTATGACCAAACAAATCAAAAAAAGGACACATGTCAATTGATAGGGCTAGGAATGCTAAACATAAAAAACAGTTAGCCTAACCGTGGTCGTTTGGATTCAAATTCTCTCTCCGTGACTAAACATGGGTGAGGCAACTAACAATGCTCCAAATTCCAAACTATAACACAGCAATATATAACATCTAAATTAAACAAAATGAAAACATACTTCAACCCCAATCCCTAATGGCAGTTCAAGGAAATCCCCATGGCCTCCCAATTTGCCACAACCAACGATTGAAGGCTTCATCATCCGACATTTGATGCAGAAAGAGAAAAATATCCCTTCATGTCCCTAAATGCATGCACTCCTCAAAATACTCCTTATTTCAAGAAGTTGAAGTCATTTGTATCTGAAGGGGGTACGACTTCATTGTTCACTAAAGGTTGAGAGTAAAACCCCATTTCCTCAACTTGATTCTCCACTATAGGCATTACGAGCTTCTCTTTAGCATCTGACTAAGCATGGCCCATCAACAAATGCTCATCACGACCAAGAAAAAATCTCTGGATGAAATGACAAGCCCTAGTCCATCCACATAAGGGGACACACCCTTAAGGCACAAAGGCTTGGCTACTGGTGTTGAAATAATCACAAAAATCATGTTTGAGCTCCCCAGTGTATTCTCCATATTGACCACATTAGCCATAGTTAAGAGGGGTAACCAGTATTCTGTTAATTTCTTCGAAGAAGCATCCTCCAAACCAACAAACTTAGCATTCAAAGGACATACCACAACTCAAATAGAGCCATCACCATCAACATAGTTAAGGGCAATATACTTCAGAAAAGAGAGCTCCCTTGACTAGCTTCTTCTCTAATACACATTATCAACTATAGGAGCTTACCCATGATCATTAATTAAACTTCATACAGTCTTTTATTCACCACATGTACCACAAGTCATACTGCTCTACCTCCTTGTATGTCCATATCCAAAAATCCTCCATCAGCCCCTACTCAATGAAGAAAAGAACTCACACCATACATACAATGTAGAATCTATAACCCCACATTCTAATTGAGGGAATTTGTACCCTATCTACCCACCTATTGGATGACCATCCCATCACTGGAATCTCCCATCACTCGCTCCCTATTATATCTTAATATTACAAGCATAGCACTTAAATTATTGAAGGTCAAATCAAGATATTTGAATGAAAGAACTTATTCCAAAATTTTATTGTCATACACAAAATCAAGGTGGGTGATTTGCATAGATTTGATGCTCATGACCTTTGTCTTACCAATATTCACCGATATTTGCATAGAAACCTTTGAGAATCATAGGGCCACCTTGCCAAAAGAACAATATCATTTCCATCAAAAAGGGTGGTGACTAGTCCAACCAAAGTAGTTTTTAACACAACCTACTTTCTCCATACACATTTGTAACTTGTCAATATAAATGCAAAAAAGTGTAGGGGAAAGAAGACAACCTTGCTTAACTTCTATATCGCAATTAATTTCTTTTGACCAGCCCTTACTACTCTTGAAATCAGCTATTAAATTCTCATACAACCATGTTGCAGCAACTTTGAACCAAAAGGAATCTTTTGATGTTCCAATCACTTAAACATAGGTTATTTCTAAGTATCGTGTCAAAAAAAATTGAAATCAACAAAACAACAAAGAAACTTATTTTATTATCTTGCTCCTCTATTATAATCCTCAATGAGGTGGTCTAAAGTTGAGTGATAACTTCGAAAACTAGCTTGGCCTGTAGCACACTTCCCGTGACTTTCTAGCCATAAACTTATCTTATTTTCCAAAATAATTATGTACCTGGCTAAAAGAGGACATATAGAGAGAGAATAAAAAAATGACTCCCCCATTATTGAAGAGAATAACAACATACATTGGGTCCAACGTTGTCTCATTAGGTTCAGTCAATAGCTTCTATGTTGGCCAAGCTTGAAAGCTCCAAGTGTTGCATTTTGAAAGTAACTGGAAAACAAGGCACATTTAAGCCATAATTAAAGAAAATTGTTGTATTCTAACAAGCACTCGTAAAATCGCCCACTTAAAACTGATAAAGATACATATGTTGACCGCGCTTGAAAGCTCCAAAGATTAAAGAAAATTATTGTATTCTAACAAGCAATCATAAAGATCACCAATTTAAAAGTGATAAAGAAACTCAAAGCAAGCCACGTTTCTTTTTTAAAAATATGGACAATGTACGTGTATTAAACAGCTATATAAATTTTATAAATTTAAAAGCAAATAGGAATAATTATTATGAAAATATAATAATGGTAACACTTCTTTGCATGGATTTAAGCCTGGTATCATTCACTTTACAAATAGATATATAAAGACACCATGTTTGTGATGTTTGGCCAATTTTTAGAACAATATTCATATTCTTAGTTTGGCAAATTAACCAAAGCTCAGTTACCAAGTAAATTATAAAATGAATGCTTAGAACTTGCCCAGATTGTGGTAATGCTCCATGAGAACCTATCTTAGAATTTACTTTAATCTTCGAGCATTTACAAAGAATGTAGGGTAAAAGATCATAACATCAGGGGAAAATATCAAATGGAAATAAATGTCTACATTTCGTAACAAGTACAAGCTTCCGACTGGGCAGCTTTGTGGGCTAGTTGCAACCTTGCAAATAAAGTACCATCAACCGATTATCAACAGAAAAAAGTTATCACCTCCTACAATGAAACTTGTAAGCTCGTCTCAAAGGTGTCCAAGATATATAGAAGGCTAAAAATGTTTCTTCCCAGTGAAGTATATAATTGATTTCAATCTTTTTATAGAGGAAAGTGAAAATGGAACTACCATTATAACTAAAAGCCAATGTGATAACAGAATGGTGGCTAGAAATTTTTGAAAGCATTTGAGACAAATCAAAAGATAGTGGAATAGAAAGATCACCTCTCTTTTCCTCCAAATCTCAAGAAAATTTATAATTCCACTTGAAAGTGGTCAGTAATTAATAATGATATCTCAAAACTGTGATGCGATACAAAGCTTAACAAAGAGAGAAGACAATCAATGGGTAACAACTGTGCTTGGGACATTATTCAGAATCTTGGTAGGGTCTTTCAAATATTCAACAGCATCCCTCCTAACAATATTAGCAAGGACTCTCTCTTCCACTCTTTCAAGAGTATTAAGCAAAATTGTGAATGTTAGTTCATTTGGTTTACATCCTGATTGCATCTTCATCATTTCATAAACCTCCATTGCCTTTTCAATCATGCCAGCATGTGTGTAAGCACCTAATAACTCGGTGCAAACCCTGGTATCCGGATCCAAGCCCTCCTCTTTCAATTGTGAAAAGAGTTCCTCAGCTTTATCAATTAGCTTATTTCTTGCCATGGTCATTATCATATCAGCATAAAGATATATGTCTGGCTTGTACCACACTTCCTTGCGCACAAGATCAAATATCTAGAAAGGGATCAGTCTAAACAGTATCTTACAATAATGTATGCTAGAAGGAAATTGCATTTTTTGTATTCTAGAGAATGATAAAGGTTCAGATATGCAAATAGCCATGTCCACATTATAGGAGTTGGGTCCTATATAAAGACTCGAAACACCCATGACTTCATCAAAATGGAACTAGTGACATCATAAAATGCACTGAATGACGATTGCCACTAAAACTAGGCCCTCACCTAATTTCAAGCTGTTGTGTTGAGTTTTAGCTTAACCAAAATGTTTGTCAAAATCGGACTTGATGATAAATGTAACATAAGTAGGAGTACTAAATTTTTCCCATCACATAACAATTTGTTGGTATATGAAATAATATCAGCAATACCAATACAACTTACAAGTGATAATGATACCAATAATGGAAAGAAAAGATGTGGTATGACACTGACAATACTAAAACAGAAAACAGAAACAAACAATAAATACCTTTATAGCTAGCTCATATTCATTCTGCCTCTGAAGCTCTGTGAGTGCAGCTAGAAGATCATCCTTGAGCAATCGAGACACTCTAGTAATGTAAATGTGGTCTAGTTTGTCCTGACCATATTTGTTAGCTCTCTTCAAGGCCTGAACAGCTTGGATTGCTTCAGTGGTCATTATCCTCCCTCTTGATAAGGGCTTCCTCGGCCTATTCTTATCCCTCAAACCACACACAACATGTTTAAAAGGCTTCAAGCTATTCCTTGAAGTTTCTGTCCGTGCTTGTTCGTGGAGCAACTGCAATGCTTGTCCTCTACAACTAGAAACAGTGTGTCCTAGTAATAGCGAAGACATAATTGGAAGTCACTATATCATACCAAACATGAATATGAGTGAGAATACCTGAAGGCAATGAAAATCAATGGAGTAAATATAAGTTTGTATGCACAAGGGCATCAAAAACTTGCATTTTTGCTCCACAGTCACAGAGGAGACTTCATTTTCCCATGATGGAGATTAAACAAGAGAACCAGAAAAGGGCCTACCTTATTTTATAAATTTATGGACAGTTCTTCCAACTCCAATCACCCTTCCAATTTTTACCTGAGCAACAAAGCAATTTAAAGAATTCAGGAACTCCAACAGTTGAAGCCAATATACACATTTATAACAATAATTAGTTTTGACATCTTAACAGATGAATGTTTGACCTATTGTTTGATGAGTGTCTACATTCCCACCCTTAAGGATCACTAGATACGATGTGCCAGTATGTTAAACCAAAATACACAAACAAATCCAGTGTTCAATAATATCTATGTTGTGGTAAGAACCCTAAAACTTCATCATATTTGCACTGCATTCTGGTAAGCAACTCTGTTCACACAGAATCAAACCAAAGTTTAAATAAACACTTTCTTTTCTCATATTTTCCTTACAAGCCTAGTTCAAACAGGGCAAGAAAAATTACAGATAAGTTAGCAATCAATTTGTATAGCCATAAGAGTTGCCATTTTACAGTTTACCATTAATACTTTCCAAAGATGAGATAATTCATAATTTTTATTAATGTCCACAAATGACAATATGGGACCCTAGTTGAATTGAGTCTAGACTCTACTAAGTAGCCTTTGACAGAAATACTCTGTTAGTTAAAGAAGTCACAAAATAATTGAGTTCAAGTAGACACATCTCTACTATGGAAGCTGGTCATAAATGTAAAATATTATGCACAAGCTTTATTTCTTAAGAAAAACAAGCATTGGCAAACGAAGAATCCTTACCCCAGCTGATTCATTGCATACTAATGCCCGGATTGCTCCCCCCACAATACTCTTTCTTACAAACGTTTGTGTGTGGACTCAACCCCATATTACTCTCAAACTGACAAGAACCTGAATTAAGGCCCCATACTACATGACAAGTGTTACAATGTGTAATGTTAATATTACATGTGTAATGATGTCTAGTGTGATGTCTTAAGATGTTATGATGTCTTATCTAGCAAAGGAAGGCATAATTCTCTCTATGTTATGTAAAGGAGTTACCCCACATGCATCATGGAGTAACATTCTCCTATTACCATTCATTATACAAGGAGATGGAAAATCATTTATCCCAAATATATTATGGGATGTAATTCTTCCATGACTCTAGCTATATAATAGAGGTGAAGGAGACCCTTTGGGTATGTAATTTTATGATATTGTGCATATTGTAAAGCTATGATAAGCATATGTGAGGTGGAGCTCAAGTGTAAGATTGGAGATTTCTGAAAAATAAAGATCATACTTCCCCATGGATGTTTTCCCATTTGAGGTTTTACCATGTATATCTGGTGTATCATTTATTTTCTTTTGTCTCTTACTTTGATTATTTGATGCTTGTATGGATAGAAGGCTAGACTAGTAGATTCTTGCTATTAATCTGCATGTCGGCAAATATATTGTTGTATGTTTATGCATATTCTCAATATTCTAACAACAACATTATGCATTACCATCATCCTCTTTTAGAGTTGTCATGGGTTTTAATATGAGGTATAGTTAGAGTGATATATTAGCATCCTCTCTTGTGTTATTTGGGTAATAATTGAGCAGTTTTGGATTGAAAAATTGACATCCTACCTCTCAGGTTATCTAGGTTATAATCGAGGATGTTGGAAAAACTAGCATCCTACCTCTAAATTTTCATTAATATGAGTGCCTCTAAGTCCAAATTAGTAATAACCTAAGGCCCACCAAGTTAACAATCTCATATATCTGTACAAATCACATAGTATATCCACAAAGATCGAACACCAAAGGACATCGCTCACACACAAAGATCAAAGATCAATACACCAAAGTTTTTATGTGGTTAAAACCCTCAAAGAGGGAAATAGTCCACGTACCCAGCTAACGCAGGCCTCTGAAGTCTGTGGCGGGTTGTCACTGTCATGTACCAAAGTCTGAACAAGCTTCCCTTGCAACCTATATAAGTTTCCCTCTCTAATCCCAATCTTCACTGCTATGTCTAGGCTAGCTCCCTTTGGATGTGTTACCAACTTATTTGTACCATAGTTGGATTATTTGAAGAGCTGCCATTTGACAAACATGATGAATGTTTGTACTCCAGTGTATCAGATGATCCAGCATTTTGGCCTAGCCAGTTTTGTTTTTCAGTCGACATGACCATGGCCCCATGGGGTTTGTAATAAAGTGTGCTAGTAGGATTTGAGTGTCTCCGTCCCCCATGACTTGATTAAGCAACTAAGGTATTCCAGGGAGTTTTTTCCCTTGTCAAATATACTTTGCCTATAGCCAAGCTATAATCGATGAGGTTTTCTCCCGCTTCCTCCAAAGCTGGAATGCCCGATTTTGAAAATTTTAGCCATGGGGGGTTATTAGAGTCCAACTGATGTATATAAGCCTACTAAACACTATTAGAATAGGTGTTGGTCATGTCCTAGGTCCTTAGAACCCTCAGAAAAAATTTTACCAGGTCCGTCGAAATTTGGGTTATTAATTTTTTTTTAAAATTTAATAAATTTCTCTATAGTTTAAATAAAGAAATATCAATTTGTAATATGTCAGTCATCCGGGATCCGAATTTGATGATTGAAGGCTCCAGACTTAAGCCAAAAATCATTCATGATCCCCGGACCAGTTTGTCCTAAGTTTCGGATGTCAATTAGGCCTCATAATTAATAATTTCTCAAAAAAACCCATTTACAAAGAAATTATTAATTAAAATAATAAAAATGATTATTTTGGAGATAATCCAAAACTCTCCAAAATAATCCAAATGGAATAAAGTAAAAGGCTAATTGACATGGCACTGGACATTAATGAAGATCCCAATCATCTCAGTCATCATTCAGTTGAGTATACAGTCAGCACAAGCTCATCGTCACCAAACAATTCACCCTCCTTCACCAAAAGTACGATTTAGTGTGTTGGCACTTGTTTATTGGGTTGGTGGTTGCATTTAATAGTTATGGTAGGTGCCATCCTTGATTTGTGTAATCACAAGGCTTTGGCTCCCTTCATAACTCATGTTACACCCACCCACTTCCCTCCAAGCTTGAGATATGTGGCATTCACGCCCTCTCTAGTAGCTCACGTCAACCTTAGCTTGGAGCTCGAGTTTCCACATGGCATTCGTTTATTTGCTTGATGATGGTTCTTATCGTTTATTTGCTTGGTGATGGTTCCTATGGAGAGTGGGGGGTGCCTTGCCTAGGTGGAGGCCACCTCCCCACTCCCAACCAATAAGATTCGAATTGTTTGGTGAAGATTGGCTCTCAAACTTGGTGTTGATTGGGATTCTGACTAGAGTTCGATTTTGTCAAGTGCTTTTGGCTCCCTTCTCAAAGCCAATTCGAATTAGGGGTTTGGTATGTAACCTTTGCTATATAAAGAGGCCATTTGGGCTCTATTCTTGATGGAGATTTTGAGCATGAACACTCTGCCAAAATACTATTGTAATATTTGTTTGATTCTTGAATAAAATTTTGACTTTGGAGGTCCATACAAGAGCTTTGGGGTTGTCTTTCACATTGCTTGGTGACATCTTTCTCACCTTACTCTTTATTTCAAGTTTTGCATTATTTAGTATATGTTCTATAAATCTTAGAAATGTACTATTCGGTTTAACTTGTTTGATGTTTAAAGGTTTTGCAGGATTCACATAAGATGGAGAATGACTTGGAGATCAAGTTGCTCTTTGCATACCAATGGTTATTAGCACCTAATCGAAGTTTTCTTGCAGGTTCCCAAAGGATTCTTTGTTCAAGAGAAGAAACGCTTTAAAAGAGATTTGTCTCTTCCTCCATCAACAATCTCTCACTTTCTTGGTTACTGGTTACATGAGATCTACCTTCATGCTTTGTGGAAAACCATTGCCTAGCTTGATCCAGAAGTTGAAGCTTTGTGTGCTAAGTCTAGAATAGTTTGCCCTACTTAGCCCATTCGTTTTTCCCCTCTTCAAGCCATCCTCCCATTTCGTTTTGCCCTAGATCTACCTCTTTCTCCCTCCATTCGTCCCTCCTTTTAAAGCCCTCCTCATCCATTCGTTTTGCCTTCAAAGCTCCTTTCGTCCACCCTTAAGATTGCTCTAAAAACACAAAAAACAATTTGTTAGAGTTAGTTTTTTGATAGTTAGATCTCAAGTTTTTTGCATCTTATTAATAATCTCATGCATTGAAAAAGTTAATATTTGAGCATTCTAGATCTCATATTTGCATTAGTGTAGCTTGCACTTGTTTGATTTTTGTTTCTACTTAAAAGATAGATCTTATATACCAAAAAATATTTCAAAATTTTTATAGTTTAGAGCTCTTTCCTACCATTTTTAGAAATAATTTGTTTGCTGGTCCGTTTCATCATTTTAATAAAATTCAAAACAAAATCTCATGCTTTTCACATTTTAGATCTTATTTTTCAAGTCCAGACTTACTTAGTTTCAAGTTTATTTGATTTTTATTAACATTTAATGGGTGTTGTTTGAGTGTTTACTAAGCTTGTGTAGGTCTCTTTTGAAAGAGAAGATAAACTTGTGGAACAACATTCAAAGAAGAGCAAAGTGCATTCAAGGAGAAGATTCAAACCAAACAATAGAACCAAAACCAATCTCCTTTGTACTAGCCTTCAAGGGCTTCCAGGTTTTATTTCACCAAGTTGTTTTTACTTTTCTCAAAGAAGACCTTTCAAGGGCTTAACTCCCAAAGGCAATTGTATCAAATTAATAAAAAGGTTAAGTGGATCTACTTCAATCTGATCTAGGATCTTAACTGAGAGAACATGTACAACAAATCTACAGCATATCAATCATCGACACAATAATGCAAGCACACAAGAGACACAGAGTTTACTTGGGGAAAACCATAAAGGTGAAAAACCCCAATAACTTCCTCAGAGATAGATAGACCAATGATACAACCAAAATACAAGAGATAGTCTTCTCCTAGCAGCAGAGCCTCCTCCTCCACAAGTGCGCCACTCTCCCAAGTGTGAGTGAGAGAATAGAATGTATAAAATGAGAGAGACACACTCTCTATTTATACACTAACTTGACTTGACCTTTACTCAACTAGGTCGGCCTCAACTTAACCACTTAACATCATGCTGACTGGGCCGACCCCCACTAGGGTGGTCTAATAACCCTTTGACCCACATGGCCGACCCCCAATAGGCTGGTCTAATAACCCTTTGACCCACATGACTTATACAGGGCCGACCCCAACAAGGTGGTCTAATAACCCATCAAGTATAAGTTACGACACTTACAATATAAATGACGACACTTCCGTATAGAGGAATAATAACATCTCTATAGGAATACAACCACTTCCGTATAGAGGAATAATAACATCTCTATAGGAATACAATATACATATAATGTGAAATACATTCTGAAGTTACATATACATCAACACTCCCTCTTAACTAGGAGTGTATTTCTCGACATAGGTTTCTTAGCACAAGTCATCTTCTCTGGATCATCGTCACTGGATAATCGTCATCGAGTCATCACCATCGTCACTGCCGCTGCTATCTCAATCAATCTCTGAATCTACTCATCATAAGAAGTTCTACAGAGCCAGTCCTTTTTCATACTGGATGTAGGCCCACCACCTGCAGGTCTTCATCATCTGTGCGAACGGTCCGATAGAGGTGGCCTCTCAGGACTAATTTTATGTGTGGATGCAATACCGGAAAGAGTATCCCAGGAAAATTTATGTGCCTAAGCACGACCAGCAAGATCTCCCAGGACTAATTACATGCATCTCCTCCACAATACCTTTAAAGAGCATCCCAGGAACATTTATGTGCCACAGCACGACCGGCAAGATCTCTAAAGAGCATCCCAGGACTTATTACGAGCACATAGCTCAACCTCTAGGATCTCCAGGACTGATTACATGTGGATAGACAAAACCTTTAAAGAGCATCCCAGGAACATTTATGTGCCGCGGCACGACCGGCAAGATCTCTAAAGAGCATCCCAGGACTAATTACGAGCACACAGCTCAACCTCTCAGATCTCCAGGACTGATTACATGTCTTCGTAGTAATACCTCATCCCAGGACTGATTACGAGCACACAGCTCAACCTATCGGATATCTGAGGACTGATTACATACTACATAGCAATACCGGAAAGAGTATCCCAGGAACATTTATGTGCCGCAGCATGACCGGCAAGATCTCCCAGGACTAATTACATGCTATTTGCACAACCTGCCACATATCATCTCTGACCTCCAAGTATCAACCTAATACTCATGATCCAACGGATCATCATCGCACAAAGCATCATCCTGATGCTCATGATCACACTGATCATCATCACTATACCATCCTGATACATATCATCTGGAGCAACACCCTGAAGCTCGTCATCATGATCATCCTGATCATACAATGCATCCACCTGATGCATACCAAGTATCTACCTGATACATATCATCATACATGATCCACCTGATCATACAGTGTATCCACCTGATACAAATACAAATACATGATACATATCAACATACATGATCTACCTGATCATACAATGTATCCACCTGATACATATACAGATACATGGTCCAAGCATCCAACATGATGCATATACAAAATACATACAAATGATCCAACTGATCATATCCAGCATCCAACATGATGCGTACATACATATACATATAAATGATCTAACTGATCATATCCAGCATCATCCCGATGCATATACATAGCAGTAACTGGAGCATTGTCTTTATGCTCATCATCCATGATCCTCTTGATCATCATAGCATCGTCCTCTTCAGATCATCTCATCGTCCACGAAGCACAGCCCATATGCACATCATCCAGCACTTACACCACCGACATGGGAGAACACATCTACCACCATTCGGGGAAGGCTCCAGCCCTTACTTTTTCACCATGGGAGAACATATCTACCACCATGTGAAAAATGGCTTCAGCCCTTACATCTACACCACGGGAGAACACATCTACCACCATGTGAGAATGGCTCAGCAATTACATCACAACCATGGGAGAACACATCAACCATGTCAGAAAAGCTCATGTGCATCTGCATCTTCCGGACTCATCACTTCCTTTTGGAAGGAACCTTGATCTGAAGTGCACCAAGCCTCTCTCTGAAGTACTCAAAATGCACTCTGGCCAACGGCTTGGTCAATACATATGCAACCTGCTCATTCGTCGCAACATACTCTGCTTCGGCTGTACTCAGTGCTACGCAGGACTGCTTCCTGCTAAACCAAGAGATCACACCTGATCCCATACTGAAGGAACACCCATAAGTGCTCTTCCTATCTACAGCACTGCCTGCCCAATCTGAATCAACATAACCCTGCAGGTTAAACTTTTGATTCGCATCATACTTGAGCCCATAGTCAACCGTACCCTTCAGGTACCTCAGAATATGATTTACAACAACCAGGTGAACATCTCTCGGATCCATCAAGAACTGGCTCAATGTGTTCACCGCAAAGCAAATATCTGGTCAACCTTGTTCGAAGGTAGATCCCACTTTTCAATTAATATTGTTTGGTAGAACACTAATTTTATTTTCAATTTGTTTCAAGCATCTTGTTACATCTTGTTATCATCATTTCACTTTCAGTTATTTAAGCTTCATATTTGTTCTTCAAGTTATAACTGCTTCTATTCTTAAAAGGAACTAAAACTTCTTGAACTTGGCCAAATCCAAGTCAAGAGCACTCTCTATCAGAGAGCATTTAGTTATTGCATTTCCCTTGCATTAGGCATTTAGATTAATTAAAGTCTCTTGAACTTTGGTCTCAAGACTAAGTCAAGAGCTCTCTCTATCGGAGAGTTGAACGGTGCTCTAATAATAAAATATTCCAACTCACACCCCCATTAATTAATTTATCTTGGTTGTTATCTGACACCCGTATGCTCTGCCAACCTGAAAGGGTTGGGCTAGTACTCAAAAAGGTGTCAAATCTGTTAATCTCATAAGTGATGATCAAATAAAATTTTACCCCAACCAAGCAAACCGGCGTTAAATACTGAGGTTGCTTCCTGAAACAGGTGGTGCCGAGAATCCACTAGTCAAACTCGGGGGTGGTTCAAACATTGGACACCTATCCTCTTGAATCTGGGTGCTCTCGACTTATCATCTAAGAGGTTGCCAGTATCTTTCCCGATTGGTTTGTTCTTTTTTATCCTTATGTTCTTGATAGCCTAATAAACAAGATCACTAAAACATTCAATAAACCAAGATCAATTCGCAGGACGATCTCACGAACATCATCACTTTGAACTCTTGTATCAAGCAACCCAAGCACTCAAGACTATTTTTTACTTCATAAGGCACTGGTCCTTGACATCATTTTATTTGCTTATTATCTATCTGGAGTATTTATATTTCCATGGTTGTCTTGCTTTAAATTTACCAAAGTGTTTGTTTCTCAAATCTCTTGTCTCATATCGCAACGTGGATTGCTTCATTACCTTGTGTTTATTTCAATTGTTAAAATTGTGATCTCTCATCATTAAAAAACTCCTAAACAACACTCATCCGCATCATCCCACACGTTTAAAAACACTTAAAACAAGAGCCTTAGTGAAACTCTTTGTAGGGACTACCCCCCTTGGCTTCGTTAGGAGTTAGCCTAAACAGAGGAGCTGGGATTCAGGTGACAGTACCTGGCTCATTGCTTGACCCCAAGGCCACACTTCTCCCCACTTCCAGTGAGGGAGACAGCTTTAGAGAGATTTCTGCTGCTGGTGTGCAATCTGGCGGACAACAAGATGTATTAGTACTTGACCTCTCCTAAAGATAACGGCAAAACCCCTGTCCTCCATAACTAAGACTAAGAGCAAAGTCTTCTTTAGTCCCGGTACAAAAAGCACATCCTGGGAATCAAACGAACCACCTGACTCACGCTAGAACGAAATTGTTCTCTCTCCTCTGATTGCATAGTTGGCATCATCACCAAGCTCCCTATGGATCCGTGAGTCTGAATCCGTCAATCTGTTGAATAGCTCTTGTGCTTCCGTCATGTGACGAGATGCACCGTTGTCCAAGTACCAAGCACTCCCTGCAATTGTGTTGGTAGAAAGGCAGGAAACAAGTGAAAAGTCACTCTCGAACTTCGGAGCAAACTCACTCAACCGAGTGTTTACAGATGTTGCTTCTTCCCCTTATCTTTCTTCTTCTTCAAACACTGAGATGCATAGTGCCCATTCTTGTGGCACACGAAACACTTGATTTTACTCATGTCTTTCTTTTTCCCCGACTGTGAGGCTTCCCCCTCACTGTTACCCTTCTTGCTAGAACTCATTCATTTTCCCATTCTTTCCTTGCAGACAACGGCCAAGTTCTCTTCACCATCTTCTTGCTTGCATGCTCTAGACTCCTCTCAAGTCTCCTCCTGGATGCAATCATTCCCATTGCTTGGTGAATCCATTTAACACCACTCTGACAAGCTCTACATCATCTACCTTCTCCCCAACGGCTGCAAGCCAATCACAAATTTGGTTGATCTTCATAAGATAGCTAGTAACATTGTCCAATCTAGTAATCCGAACATCTTTGATTTTGTCCCTCAAAATCATCTTCATGTTCACATTATCACTCTAGAATAGATCCACCAAAGCTTTGTACATTGTATGGGTTGTTGACTTCTCAACTACATGAGAAATCAAGTGATCCTTCACAACATCCATGATCACTCTCTGAGATTTAGCTTTCTTCTTCTCATGTGTTGTCAATTGAGTTGGATCTGTTGGTTTAGTGACTGCTTGCTCTGAAATGTCCCAAAGTTCATGGTCTTTCAAGAGTAGTGTAACCATTGCTTTCCATGATAGAAAGTTAGATGCCCCATCTAACCTTTCTTCAAATATGAGACCAATTGCTGCCATAACTAGTTCTGCAAAAATAATTGTTGTGTGTTTTGTCCTTCAAGCACCCACCAAGATCTACTATTGTAAACCCCAGATCTGCACTAGATATGCCTACTGGTCACTCAGATCAATAGATTTCACATATGCTCCCTCTCAAAGTCAAAGCTCTGGTACCATGTTAATTTTTTTTACCTCAGACCTAGATAAAACAATTCCTAGTTTTTCCTTGCTTTAAAATTAATTTTCAGCCAACTAATTGTTTTACACTACTAAGATCTATTAACAAAAATTACTAGCAGAAGCAAAATAGGAAACAGGTCACAAAATACATGCACAAATTTTCTGCTCTTCAAATCAGCTTTTTATTAAGAATAATCCAAGCTTACAAGGGCTCCCTTACTGGTAAAATGGCCCTGAGAAATTACACAACAAACTTGGCAAATTCTACCCCACAGAAGAAAATCTTCACTGCTGCAAAACTACCCTAGAAACACCTAAGCAAACCCTGATTTCTTCTGCCTCTGCAATCTGCTATACAGCCTCATTGTACGGCTTGTACTGTTCATACCAGTGTTACAAAAATCGGCCGCTTTTTCGCGATACCCCGATTTTTCGCGATTTTTCCGAGCCCCCGATTTCTCTCCATCGATGCGCGATTTCCGAGACAGTAAAAAAAAGGTGCCTTTTTTGCGTTTTAAAGCCTGCGAGAGCATCATTCCAGCTCATTTGCTCGCTAGTCGCTACAGCAATGGAGAGAACAGCTCCAATGCGATTTTTTTTACTAAGGAGGAGTTTCCACGCCATCAAGCACCAGATTTGAAGATTGGACTCTGGAGCAGTGGAGCTTTCCATTTGGGGTTTTTTACAGCTGAAGAAGGTATGTAAAACAGTAAAACAGTAAATAAAACAAATTGCCCATTTATTTCTCATTTTTCCAAGTAGGTTCATGCTGGTTTGCATTGGCATGATCTCTCCATCCTCATCATTGTTTTCTAGAGGCTCTTAAACAAAAAAAATTTCCATATTAATGTGATTTGCAGCAGTTATGTTTGCCAAAAAAAGTTTTTTTGAATTTTCTTGCCCTAGGTCTTCCTAACAGAAATTTCTATTAGTATTTGTTGTTTTTATTTATTTGTTGTTATTTCAAATTTGTTATTTGTAATTGTAATTTTGTTGTTTTAAAAAAAAAATTATATTTCAAATTTTCATCAATCACATGCAGCAGCATGCTAATTTTTGTTTTTTTTGTTGCCCTAGGTTTACTTGAAAGTTGAAACTTCATTTCTTCCATATACAAGATGTCGAAATTGGATGCATTTTGGGAATTTGGCACAGCCGTTGATCCAGAAAATCGACAAACACTCACTTGCAATTTATGTGGGAAAAGAATGACAGGAGGGATAAGCAGGCTGAAATATCACATTGCACAAATATCGGGGCATGATGTGATTGCTTGCACCGCAACAAACGAGGATCACATTGACAAGGCCAAAAAAGCAATTGAGGGAACTAAGCAAAAGAAACAATTCAAGGAGGCTGTGAGACATCAAATGGCCTCAAGATCCGGGTTCGGATGTGGAGTGGGGGCTAGTGGGACAAGTCCGGAAACCTTCTCCACACAGCAGTCCACAATGCCTTCACCTTTGACTGCATCACCATTAGGTGCCTTTGTGTCGAGATGCACATCTGGTGGACAACCTTCTGTAAGGTCCATGATGAAATTAAAGGAGAAAAAAGATGCAGATACACTTGTGGGTCGATGCTTGCTATGGAGTGATATTCCATTTAACTTTGCCAATAACCCATTTTATATGTCCATGTTTGAGGCAGCTGCTATTGTTGGACCAGGGTATAAGCCCCCCACTTATGAGGAGTTGAGAGGGCCCATCCTCCAGAATGAAAAGGCCGAATGCACTCACAGGTTAAAGGATCTTCGAAAATCATGGGAGTTAACAGGATGCACAGTGATGTCAGACAGTTGGACTGATATGAGGGGTAGGACCCTTCTCAACTTCTTCGTTCATTGTCCCAGGGGCACTATGTTTTTGAAATCCGTGGATGCATCTGCATATATCAAAGATGCGGGTTTACTATGTAGCTTGTTGGATGACTTCATCCAAGAGATTGGCCCGCAGCATGTTGTCCAAGTCATAACGGACAACGCTGTGAACTATGTGTCTGCTGGTAGGATGCTTATGGACATGTATCCTTCACTATTCTGGACTCCTTGTGAGAACCATTGCCTTGATTTGATGTTAGAGGATTTAGCCAAGATTGATTGGATCATGGATACCATTGCTTCAGCACGGAGCATCACAAAATTCATATACAATCACGCAGCGATGCTTAGCTTGATGAGAACTTTCACAGGTGACAGAGAGTTGGTGCATCCTGCCATCACACACTTTGCCACTAGCTTTATTTCTCTCCAATCCATCTTGGGTTCTATGTGGGACTTGCAACAGATGTTCCTTTCACCTGAGTGGCATGCTTTATCATTTAGCACTAGACCAGAGGGGCAAGCCATATCCAGGTTAGTGAATTTCCATCCGACCTTTTGGGATGACGTGAGGGAGGTTTGTGATGTCACTGAACCTTTGGTAAGGGTTCTCCGCTTGGTTGATGGAGATAAGCCTGCAATGGGATACCTGTATGAGGCCATGGATAGGGCCAAAGAGTCCATTCGTGCCTATTACGAGGACAAGGGAGATAGGGGGCAGGAGACACAACATATTATATGGGGGTTGATTGATGTGCGATGGAACAACACACTCCATCGCCCCATTCATGCTGCAGGGTTATACCTCAACCCTGCATTTGGTTACTCCTGTGGCTTTAGATTTGATGAAGTGGTTATGGTTGGATTCTACGAGTGTGTCCATAGGATGGTGTCATCTGCAGATGATCGTGCAGAGCTTTCCCAAAAGTTGGAAGTGTATAAGAGAGCCGCAGGATTACTTGGCTTTGATTTGACAGTACATGACAGGGCCAACCTGATGCCAAGTAAGCTTCACCTTGTTTCAAAGTTTGTTTTCTTTTTCTAATTATTTTTTTTAAATTAAATTGTTTTTTCTTATGTTTCTTTAATTCGTTGTAGATACCTGGTGGGAAAACTATGGTGGTTCCATACCTATTCTACAAAAGCTTGCCATTCGAGTGCTCAGCCAGACATGTAGCTCTTCCGGTTGTGAGCGCAACTGGAGTGTATTTGAAAAAGTACACTCCAAAAAGCGCAACAGGTTAGAGAATTTTCAAATTCATTATAAAATATAAATTATTGAATTCTAGTTTATAATTTTATCATTTATCATTATGCCTCTTTAACTTCTAATTTATGCATTTTTTTTTTAACAAGAACAAGGAAAATAGGTATATTTATAAAGGCTGTGCACAGCCATTCATTACAAGTTTTCAAAAAAATTTGACAGAGTAGCAAGTGTCTGAAAGTTTGGAGCTAAAGATTCTAACTGCCTGCCTGTAAGAGTTCTAAACAAAGCCTTTCTAAAACTGTTCAAAGTAGAGCAGGGATAGACCCTGATAAACTGATTGTTGAGGATTATACAAAAAAACATAGAGTCTTAAACATCAAAAAGTGGAACCTGGACTGAGACTGCTAACTATCCACATCTTTTAAAATAGACAGAGGTCGCATCCTTCCTTTCCTGCTTTATCTCCTGATTAACCGTCAGACTGTCATGGACACAGCTTCCCTGCGTTTTCCCGGTGATGACAGCAATGTCTTCCTGCAAATTATCCACCTTGCCCATCAGCTCAAACAAATTTCTCTCCAGGTCGTCAATTCTGGAGTCCTGGCATGCGAGCTGGTTCACGGTATAGCTTAAATCCTTAGCCATTTCCTCATGCTGATCCACACTAGTGCAGACTGCGTTATAGGTGTTTCGCACAGAGAGCTTAACTTCAACCATGGTGCGGCTCAACGCGGCTATGGCCGCCATTATATTCTGCATGGTGCCCGCCCTGAGGTGAATTAACAGACCAGGACGGGAGGAGGGAGAGCCCAAGTCGCCGAGAGAGAGCCGGTTCAGCGCACTGGAGAGGGGACGAGCCATTTTGTAGCACTGCGAGGGAGAGGCAGATGGCTGAGTAATTATCAGCTCGTGGGAGCTGACAGCACCACGAGGGCCCATGTGCCATGCGCGATGGAGAGGGTGGCGTGTGGCAGGGGCACGAGAAACTTCGCCGACGGAGGAAGACGGGGGAAGGGGGACCCTCAAGCCACTAAACCCCTCCAATTTCATAACTATAACAATGTTGACCATTAATCAAATTGCTTAGGGTATGAATTGAAACCCCAAGGCACCATTGAGACCCTCCATGTGCCCAATGTCTAACAACGTTCCTTTGTTGGCCGCTGCATCCGCTAACTTATTGTTTGCTCGACGGATGTGGAAGAAAGAAGTCTTAGAAAAATGAGGATTAGATTTTATTCTTTGCATGTACCTGTAAGCTCTCGATCCTTGAGGGGCAACACCCCTTCTCATTGTTTGAATGACATATCTAGAATCCCCATAAACTCTGAGATTATCAATACTGAGGGAGGAGATCATATTGAATGAGAAGACGAGAGCAAGCCATTCGGCTTCATTGTTAGTCTTGTTTCCTAGTCCCCACGAGAAAGTTTCAATTTTATTTCCTCCGGGATCAAATAAGACCCCACCCGCACCTGCCACCCCAAACTTCTAATTTATGCATTACAAATTGAAATTATTAACTTTATAATTTAATATCTAATTCTATGATCCTCCTACAGGTTGGATACTCCGCACCTTAATGATTTGGTCTACGTCCACTACAATCTCAGGTTGTGGGTGAAGCAATTTCAGAGAAAAGTTGATGCAAAGGCCATTTCATTAGATGAGATCGACACCACTACAGCTTGGAGGACGGAGTGTGAGGAGCCTGCTATGGAGGTAGCCCCTGATTGGCTAGCAGATGATCATGATTGTGATCATGATGATGTTACAGAGGCTCCATATGAGGGTGATCCAGTTCCAAAGGAGTTTCACACTGAGTCTGGGGGTGTGCCACAGTTAGATCCAGAGCCGCAGGCAGGGTTAGAGTGAGATAGACCCGATAGTAGCACTGCTACTAGTAGAGGAGTAGTTGTAGGACTACCTCCTCGAGCTCCTTCTTCTTCTTCAAAACACCAGTTTCAGCCACCTTTAGGTTCTAGAGGACATCATTTTGCAGGGTCTTCTAGTTCTTCTAGAGGACATCAGATACCAGTACGAGGCCGACAAGCCTCGAGGGCACCTAGTCCTAGAGGAAGGGCAAGGGCCGTTTCCACAGCGATTACCTTTTCCCGTAAAAGGGGTAGAGGGAATCGATAGTTTATTTACTTTATTTCACTGTAGATGACTCATGAGTCATGATGATGATCATGAGATACATTTGTTATAAGTTATAACTTATATTTTTGATGATTCAGACATTCAGTGTTCACTATTCAGGAGTAGGACTGGGACACGATCCATTTTGATGTGTGATGTATCTCTAGACATCTTATATATCTTATATATCAGTTTTCTTTCCATATTCATGTGGCAATGTGTTTATTTGATGTTATTGTTGCTTTAGATGTTTAAAAAATTGAAAAAAAATGAATATTTCTGTGTTTTTTAAGTTTGCTGAATTTTGCCGATGTTTTGCCCAGATATCCCGAGACGATGTTTCCTGGACCCTGCCGATTTCCACGCCGCGCCGATATTTGTAACACTGGTTCATACAACTGTACAGATCCGTTGAGGGTAGGCAGAGCCGTGCCGGTGGTTCAAATATTCGATGGAACCTGAAAACAAGGATGGATACGATGCATAAATATAAATGTTATTTTTGAGTCTAAATAAATAATTTTTTATTTTGTTTAAATTGATTTTATATTTATTTATTTATTTAAATAAAAATTATAAAATTACTGTTTATTTATTTTAGTTTATTAATATTATTTATATGATATGATTTTTTTTAGTTTAGTACAACTTAGTTTAATAATTTATGTTAATATTTGCATTCAAAGTTGAAAGGATGTTATGTGATTTGGTAAGAATATACGTTTCCTTGTTGGGAAGTTAAATAGCTTCTTTTTTCCAAATTTTAGTCATTAGAACTTAATGTCAAATTTTATTGCCAAAATTTTCACTGTCGATTTTTTGTCGAATTTCAAGGTTTCTTAATTTGAACACGAACTCGAACTAGGTGACTTAGCATACAGGATGACAGGTACAAGGTAGTTGATGATGTCATCTTCTACAAGGATGGAATTTACTTGGTGCCAGAATCTAAGCTTAAGGAGAAGATTTTGAGAGCTACACATGATGCACCAGTAGCATGACACCAAGGGTACTTCAAAACGTACAATCAGATCAAGGAGAGGTTCACTTGGAAGGGCCTCAAGGACAATGTGCTACGGCATGTGAGGGAATGCATGGTCTGTCAATAGAACAAGCCCAAATTGAACCATCCGGAGGGACTTCTACAACCATTGCCTATTCCAAAGCAAAAATGGGAGAGTCTCTCTATGGAATTCATCATCAGGTTACCATGAGTATAGGGCCGAGATTGCATCTATATTGTGGTGGATTGATTAACAATATTCATGCACTTTTTCGCGATCTCGTCATATTACTCGGCAACACAGGTGGCAAAGATGTTCTTCAGGGAAGTATTTTGACTGCATGGGCTGCAGAAAAACATTGTCAATGGAAAAGATAGCAGGTTTCTCAAGGCTTTTTGGCATAACCTTTTCAGATTGGTGGGTACAGAGTTGACTCCCAGCACTAGTTATCACCCTCAGACAGATGGACAGACGGAGATTGTGAATAAATGGGTCGAGGGGTACCTAAGAAACTATGTGTTGGGACAGCAGAGAACTTGGATTAAGTGGTTGCACTTAGGAGAACATTATTACAACACCACCTATCATATGTCTATCGGTATGTCACCATTCTGAGCCTTGTATGGCAATGATGCCCCATCATTTGTGGACATGAACTTTGGGGATAGCAGGGCACCCAAGGCAAAGGATTGGATACAGGAGAGTTAGGGCATCCTTAGAGTTCTTAAGGAAAATCTTCAGGTAGCCCAAAATCAACAAAAGGTGTACACAGACAGGCACCGAACATAATGCAATTTCGAGGTGGGGGGCTTAGTATTTCTGAGACTACAGCATCATCGTCAGTCCTCACTAAAGAGAAGCGGTGCAGAGAAATTGAAGCCTCACTTCTACGGGCCCTACAGAGTTGTCCAAAGGATTGGAGAGGTGGCCTACGAGTTGGAGCTTTCGGAGGGAAGCAAGATCCACACCGTATTCCATGTATCATGCCTCAAGAAGGCACTTGGACAGCAAGTTATAGTCTCAGTAGAGTTACCCCCGTTGGATGAGGAGGGGCAACTAATCTTGGATCCAAAGGAGATTTTGGATGTTTGAGAGACGAGACTGAGGAACAGGGTGATTCGAGAATATCTTTTCAGATGGAGACACATGCTAGTACAGGATGCTACCTGGGAGGGTGCACAGATTATGCAGCATCCGAATTTGTAGCTGCTTGAGGACAAGCAATCTCGATGAGGGAGGATTGTCATGTGCCTTTCCGGATGATCACCATGGGGACGACTTATTAGCTATCCAGTTCTCGTAGGCTATAGTCAATAGACTAGGGAATTAATTAATTATTTAATGTCACCTAAGCACAAAATCACTTTATAAAGTGACATTTAATAATTTATTCTTAAAGTGACTTTATAAAAGTCACTTTAGTTAAAATGGGCGAAAAGGGGGAAATTTGGACCTAAGAGGGTCATATTAAAAATAAAAGATGCAATAGTCAATTTCTCATTAAAAATTCATTTCACATTAAATAAATGAAAAAGGGGGGGAAAATGAAGTCGAAAGGTTACAAGGATGAACGAAGAATTATAAAAAGGGGAAGAGAGCTCATTCTCATTCATTCATGATATTTGCATTTTAGAAAACTTGAAAGCTCTTCAGCTTTGCTTTCTCTAGGATGAAACCCTAAGGGAGAGGAAAATAGTTTCAGTGGTGAAACCATCCACCCTAGCTATTCATTGAGGAGAGATCAGACAGATTTCTCATATGTACTTCAATGTCGTGGTTTGGAAATTGCTCTTCACCTCAGATCTGAAGAAATATTCAGTTTGCAAGGTTTTCAGTGATTATAGAGGGCGCATTTGTTGTCTTGGAGTTCTATACTTAGAGAGGGCACATTTACTAAGAAGGGCGCATCAACTGAGAAGAGAGACATCCATTCACAACCATTCCTCTTGTGTATTCTCTGTTCAATATTGCTTACACATAGATCTGATCTTAAAGAGGAAAATGCACCAATGGAAGATTTCGTGGGGTTTGGTGAAGGCTTGAGTTGACAAGAGAGAGATCATTGTTGCTATTGATTTCCACCATTGCTTTTGTTGTGAAATATCTCCTTGTGCCTGAGAACCCACCATCTCTATCAGCTATGGAGGGCGCATTATTGAATTGTGGAGTGGCTTGAGAGGACGCATTCCTATTTGGTAAGAGTTTGATAAGTTGCAAGGTGTGTTTGTTGGAGTTTGCATCAGCTAGAAGAGGGTGCACTAGTGTCCAAGTTATATGTTGCTGAAGAGAATGGTTTCGACAGCCCATACACCACAAAGCATGTAGCTGCTACAACTATAGACGTTCTGGAAATCACTGCCAACACCTACAAGAATTTATGAAACTGGGGTCATATTAGAGAGAAAAAGGGGATGTAAATAACCATTGCAATCTACAATAGTAGTGCCAACAAAGGAGGACACACCTGTCAACCATATTGCCTGCATATTCTCAGTGACATCTACAGCCATATATATGTTAGATTTTCAAGATAATAGCAGTATAATTTTCATCTCTTTCAACTTAGAAACAAGTATAGGATCACTGAAAGAGTAACTATGCACAGAAACAAAATAGAGACACAATAATTTACCCCAGGAAAACCCAAACTCGGGAAAAACCCAGCAAACCTTTCTTACTCAGAGATATAATTCAAGATACAAGTACATCAGATACAAGAGCAATCTCAAAACCCAAAGATAGAATTCTTTTGTTGCTGCTTCTTCTCTCTCATGTGCACTAGATCAGATGCTTTAGCGAACTTGCATGGTGTGTAAATGAGGTAGACATCACCTTTATTTATACTGATTTGGTGGCTGACTTTTTCCACTGTGGGGCCGACTTGTTGATCTAGCTAGTGCCGACTTGCCTGGGTGCACAAGGATAATTGTTTTGTTGTTTCTTTCTGTTGGGCCGACTTATGTGAGGATACCTCACGTAGCTACAACAACAACACTCCCTCTTAGCTAGAGAGGTATCATCACGCTGGAACACATCTAAGCATCATCTGATCGTAATGGCTTGTCTTGTACATCTCGTCATCATAAGAAATGTCTATTTACGTCAATGTGGCTACGACCAACATGACATCCTCTACACAACTCAGTCCATCGAGAAGTGCCATAAAGAACAACCAGCTCCCTCTCTCTTCCTCTCAAGGAGAGTCACACCATTCTCCCTGTCTCGGCGATAACACTCCCTCTCAATGAGAGAGGTATTCTTCTTGCTCGTTCTGCCTGAACACATGTTGTCATGACTTGTCTTCAACAAATCATCTCAAGGAAAGGTTGATCACGAGCTTGCTTCAAGTTGATGGTTTCAAGGTCTCTTAACCAAGTCTCATGGCTAAATCCATGCACTTGCCTGAGTACATGAGTGAGCATCTAGGGACTTGTTATCACCGATCTTGTAGTTGCCCCTAAAGATGGATCCAAGGTGGATGGTAGAGGGGATAGGCAACTAAAGTGGTGAACCAAGAGAGCCCTAGTTCCCAAATGGATGGTTGTCACGCCAACCAAGGCACTCTTCGCTTTTGCTACCAAAGCCAAGATAGCAAGGGGAGACCCAGATCTACTCCCGACAGGAGAGATCAACCCAATCACCAGATCAAATCAATCAGATGAAGTACGTAGGGTGACAGGTATGGAACCCTAGAATTAAGGAGTTTAAACCACTGTGGAGGCTTAGGAAAGATGTGGACCAATAGAGATAGATAACACACAGTGACTTAATGATTATGTATGATTCCAAGATTCAATGCTAGTTTAAAATGGTCAAATTTAACTGCCTTGCAACGTGACCCTTAAAACAGGTAAAGTGTCCCAAAACGTAGATCTAACAGTTTGGGATTTCTAGCAAGGCTTGATTGAGAAATATGGCAGTATCAAAGTATGCAAGCACTCAAAAGAAGATCAACCCACATGCAAAACAGGCAAGCCAGGAAAGTCGTGAGGGTAGGGAGAAGGCTAGTGCCTTGGAAAATGGGCCAATGGAGTCCCCAAGGGTGACGCCCTTGAAAACCCACCTTGGGATTTACACTAAGCCAAAAACCCAGAAATGTTTTGCCAGTTGATCAAGGGGTTTGATCAGTAGAATTTTCCGAAGGATTTTAATGAGGGTTTTAATTAAATTTGACAGATGGATAGTTTAAGGAAATAGAGATCTTACCTTGAGAGCATACCTGACTGATGGAGTTGGTTGCTATGATGCCGAGGACAATCCCCACAAAGATCAAATGAGAGAAGTTGATGAAATCCAATGCCAAACTTGAAGCCCTAGCCCACACGTGCACCCTTCTCTCTCCTGCAAAACCAAGGAGAAAAGCATCAATCAGTCATACAAGAGCAAAGGCAAATGCAAGTAACGAAAAGATACAGAAAGTAGAAGGTCATAGACAGTAATACTCCCTAAACCAAACCAATTTGACGAAGAAAGAAGCAAGGAGAGTCTTCCCCAACCAATGCATCCTCCTTGAGCAATTCGGCCTCCTCACCTACAGATGAAAATCATGTGGAAAAAATATAGCATATGGCAATCACCAATAATCCCAGTGCAATGGAAAGATATTTTCAATCGAACATCAAAAGCATTCACCACCACAACACAAGTATCTCCAAGAAATTTTTCTATTCCAAAAATCCAAAGCTAAAAGTCCCTCTACAATGAGAAGCTCTCTCCTTTAAATAGGATGGAGAGATACCAAAACCCTAACCACCTTTTGAATGGATAGCTAAGATTAAAAGATCAAAATGATCTAATCAATGGTTGAGATGAGCTCAACAATAAAGTACATGGATCAATATAACAATATAATACATCAATGGACAAAATCGCCCTAGGAGAGGGGGTCCCACTCAACATGAAAAAATAAACATGAATAAAGCTCATGGTGGGTCTAGGGGGTAATGTCTAACACCCCTAGTGTGTCCCCATGGCACAATATCATCAAATGACTAGCACAAGCACCAAATCGTGCCTCTCTGGGAAAGTTGTGAGCCTCCAAAAGCTTCAGAAAACCATAAAAAGTGCCGAAGAGATGGGTGCGGGTCCCACTGAATGTTGAAACTGTTGTAGGAGGTGTGGAAGACATCACACGCATCATCAATACTCATCCCATGCCATTTCCTTGCCTCAGTAACCCAAATCGAATTCTTCAGTAGCCATTTTCACCATTTTTAATTTGCCTCGGGAACTGTGAACCTGCCCAAACTGACATGTGGAGTGCCTGCACTGTCCAACTGAGCCCGCCAAGCTCTCTGGGAGGGGGGTATAATGGTAAAAACAAGTGGCTGGACCACCCCCTCCTCATATAGCACCCTAGGTGAACCAATCAAATCATCTCTCTGCTCTGACAGGCCATTTAACATGGCAAAACTGCACTAGGAAGGAAAACTGAAGGAAATCATCACTATAACTGCCTGGAACTGAAAACAAATTGTCTCATTGGACTCAGAGAGCCCAAATCTACCTAAGGTGTGTACTCATACATCCTATGGATCTCTGCATGATCATATAAAATATCCAATATGTCCAGATAGATAAATAATAATGATTTGTAAATGATCAAATAATGCTGAAAACCACAAATCATTATCATAAACTTGTAACCACTACATAGAACCATCTGGTGACCTGTAATAGACCACATATCATCTATCTGTATCATCTGAGGTCTATCCACCTCATGTCCTGTAGTTGACTTTGGTCAAACTAGGTTTGACCAAGTCAACATGACCAATAATATGACCCAAGCTAACATCAAACCGCTGCAAGTGTTAAAGGTTAAAACATGCTCTACAAATCATTCAAGTAACAATAATAACAAGAAGTAATCATTTCTCTGGCGATCTAATAACCAATTATAAAGTGTTTGCAATATTTACTATGACTCAAACCAGACTTTCAAGACCATACTCACTTCATAGTTGTGACCAATTTGCTAGTGAAGGATGAAGGATGAAACTGAATGGGCTAGGCTAAAGGATGACTACTAACTTGACACTGTGACACTTTGGATATGGAAAGGGAATACACACTCTAGCATATGCTGGACAAGCAATAACACAGGGGATGGCCATGTCTCACAAATGGGTAAGTTACATTCAAAGGTGCTTATTCACCCTGACAAATGCTCACAATCCATATCAAATACAAATGAGGTCAGCAATCTTTTAGATATAACATTTAAGAACCATTGGTTTTTGGGCCTTTAAGTTTCCATAGCCTTTGATCTATGTGTATTTATAAACACATTGCATAGATTTACATTTATATAAGGCTTTATGCTCCACGTGTGTTCAAAAACACTTGTTACATGGGCTTTACATTTCACATTTCACATTTCAAAGCCAGTTTCATTAGGCTTGCCTTGCATTCACGTGTGTTCAAAAACACTTGTTACATGAATGGGCTTTCATAAGATATACACTTCATTTCCATATACATTGTATTGATGGCAGCGCTATCTGTTTCAGGTTTAGCCAACACAACTTAGGTAACTCAGAGTCGAGACACAAATAAACAAAGAAGCTCATCCAACAAAGAGGCTAGTGGGGGAAGGTCCTCCATGTCACTAGTCAAGTAGTAAGTCAGGGTTACAACACAACTGGAAGGTAATGGATGGGTGGAGAAAGTGAATAATGAGACCAACACTAGCAAGCCAAAGAATGGTGGAAATGATCACCTCTATTCTCCCTAAGGAGGGTAAAACCAATGAGTATGGGTCAAGAACTTCTAAGTCTGAGTGGGGACATATATAAATAATATGAAATATCAATACACCCAAGTCCAAATATCTATATAATCGCCAGATCATGATACTAAATGCTAAGACATGTCAAAAGAATGAGTATCAAAGCAATATAACCATAACACAAGAATATACCTGCTGAGTCATATCCCTGAATGTAGAGAATCTGAACCATCATCTGTCCACTGAGAACCTGCTGCTACAACTCTAGGCAATACCAACTGCTCTGTATATGGCTAAATGGCTACATCAGTCCTCAAATCTGAGTGTCCTAAGACTCAATCATGGCATGGGAATATACTGTTGTCCATAATAAACTAGTGATCCATCATAGATGCTCATCTCAGCATCTCATATGTAGGGGAACTGGCTGAAAAGTGTACTGGAATCTGAAAAAATAGAATATGGTAGCCCAGCTACTATATATGTGATAACACGACTAATCTCCCCACCCCATCACAAGATGTCCGGGAGAAGGCATTGCCCCACTCCAAGCATTTTAGGGACTAATCTCTCCACCCCACTTGGTGTCCAAGAGAAAGCACTGCCCCGTTATACGTTGTCTTAGGGACTAACCTCTCCACCCTACTTGGTGTCTAAGAGAAGGCACTATCCCACTTGACCCACCCCTAGCCAAGTCTCATGGCCAATACTGGGGAAATGCTCAATGCTCAACCTCTAGGAGGATATTGTGTGCAAGTGAGGACTCACCTTCCCACCTCATCACAGGATGTCCGGAAGAAGGCACTGCCCTACTCTGAGCTATTCACCTCTAGCCAAGTCACATGGCTAATACTGAGGGAATGCTCGATGCATCAACACTACTCATCATGCAAAGGCCAATCTCCCAACCCCATCACAGGGTGTCTAAGAGAAGATACTGCCCTACCACCAGACCATTCACACCCTAGCCAAATCACATGGCTAATATGGGGGAATGTCCCCTCGATGCTACAAACATCCATCTCCAAGCTCATCACATCTCCCTCTGTGGTAGAGCGCCCTGCTTCCTCTGCATTTGAGAATCCTGCTCCCTTTGCATCTAAGCATCTTGCTCCCTCTGCATCTAAGCATCTTGCTTGCTCTACATCTGAGCATCTTGCTCCCTCTGCATCCGAGCATCCTGCTTGCTTTGCATCCGAGCATCTTGCTCCCTCTGCCTCTGAGCATCTTGCTCCCCTGGGACCTGGAGCTAGCTTCCCTTAACAGTCATCAATCCTGGAGTACTAGACTCCTTATGTCAATCATCAATCTTGGAGAATGTATAAGATCTGCAAATATGGGATGTCTTCCCATTTATCACAAGGCCCTGAGATTGCTCCCCCTTGTTATCGAAAGCAATCCTTCCTGCCTTTTATGTATTTTGACTCCAACTGAGTCTTGACACTTTTTCCTGAATCAAAAGAAACTAAAAACAAATCTTTTGGGCTGCCGTGCCAAGGAAAATGGCCCAATTACAATAATGATCTAATGAATAAAAAAAATTGTTAGACTCCCGTATTAAGGAAAATTGTCCAATTACACTAATGACTAACTAATGAATAAGAAATTTTGTTGGATTCCCATACCAGGGAAAATGGTCCAATTTACAATAAAAGGAAATCAAAAGAAATATTATGTTGGCATCTCGTCAGGTTTTGCCTTTTTTGATGAAGGCTCCTCATCAACATGGGTTGTTGATGCATGTTGTTGCCCTCTCTTTCTCTGAGGACAATCTGAAGCATAGTGACCAAACTTGTCACACTTGTAACACTGGATGTGTGAAATGTCCTTCTTCCTTGGTCCTTGATCTAAATTCTTCTTCTAAAAGTTCCTTTTCTCTTTGCCTTTTCTTGCATGAGCTGCAAGAGCTAGAGTATTTCTGTCTTGAGGTTCTTATGGCTTATTTCTTGACAACATTTTGTTTTCTTCTCGAACACAGTTAGACCAAAGACGATCAAATTTGGGTAGTGTCTCTCAACCACATATGCTTTGAATAAATGATTCCCATGAGGAGGGCAATCCATTAGGAGCTACTATGACAAGTTCTTCATCATCAATGAGGTCCCCAATAGCATGTAGTCGTTCTTTTAGTTGAGAGATTTCCATAAGATAATCAGCTACAGAACCTGATTTGGTCATTTTGGTGTTGCGGAGTTGATTCTTCAAGGCCAATTTCTTGCTAGTGTCCTTGCTCTCAAATAGTCGAACTGGTGCATCAAACATGGCCTTAGCAGTCTTTAACTCTGAGATGTGAGGTATTAAGTGATCTTTCACAAAATCTGTCAAGATTCTCTTGGCCATTGCTTCATTTTTCTTATATTTAGATTTCTCTACATCAGCTGTTAATTCGGAGAAGTCTTCCTTTACATAATTCTTGATCTCATTTTCATCCAGGACAAGAAGTAACCTGGTCTTCCATGATCTGAAGTTAGAGGCTCCATCTAATTTATCCTCTACTCCGACACCGGTCACCATCTTAACTGCAGATAGGAACTTGATCAGAAACCCTAGCAGAAGCTAGGTCAAAATTGAACTTTGGATTTTGAGAAAACTGCTTCCACAGATGAATGCGCCCTTCCAAGGCGAGTTGAATGAGCCTCCTTTTCTTCCTGATCTATGGACAGAACAATCTAAAACTGCAAACCCTAATTCTTGACCCTTGCAGTAATTAGGTCAAAAAAATTGAAAATTCTCAGAATGAAAATCTGCTTCCACGAGAAGATGTGCCTTCCTGGGGAGAGCTCAATAATGCTAAGGGAAAGCCAAATCTGTGGATGGAAGGTGAGAAAACAAGAAACCCTAGTTTCTGGCAATAGTTTCTTTCAGCACTGCTCTGATACCATGTTAGATTTTCAAGATAATAGCAATATAATTTTCATCTCTTTCAACTTAGAAACAAGCATAGGATCACTGAAAGAGTAACTATGCACAAAAACAAAATAGAGACACAATAATTTACCCTGGGAAAACCCAGCAAACCTTTCTTACTCAGAGATATAATTCAAGATACAAGTTATCAGATATATCAGATACAAGAGCAATCTCAAAACCCAAAGATAGACTTCTTCTGCTGCTGCTTCTTCTCTCTCCTGTGCACTAGATCAGATGCTTTAGCGAACTTGCTTGGTGTGTAAATGAGGTAGACGTCACCTTTATTTATACTGATTTGGTGGCTGACTTTTTCCACTGTGGGGGCAACTTGTTGATCTAGCTGGGGCCAACTTGCCTAGGTGCACAAGGATAACTGTTTTGTTGTTTCTTTCTGTTGGGCTGACTTGTGTGAGGATACCTCACGTAGCTACAACAAAAACAATATGTTTATACTGTGCAGAGAAACTCATGGTGCTTACTTCCATGTCAGATGAATTACAAATGTTGATTATGTACTGAGTAAATTGTTGATATAATAGCTGAAAGTGTTTGCTAAAAGATTGAAATACTCTATGCTTTAATGATAGTTCAAATGTGCTTAAATCTGGTGTGTCTAAGAATTGTTTGTTGAAAATCTTAACCTAAGAAACACTAAAGCGGTGGGCATAAAACATTCCAACAGTTAACATCCATCCATTTCAGCAATAAGGGAGAAAATTTAATGGCAATAGAACAGTACCATCACAGTGTTTGAAGAAATCACTAAAACAAAATTCCAACAATCAACCGAGCATCAGTTCAAAATCTAGTCAAGGACATTTCAAAAAACAAAAATGAATAAAAGGAATGCTTGGATCTTTGAAAAGAATGCTTGAAATATATCTCTTTTTGTTGTCTTTCAATGGAAAATTTGATCATTCAACTCATTTTCAAGTTGAAAATGAGTTGAATGATCAAATCTTCCATTGAAAGATAGCAGTAAAGAGATATATATAATGGCCATTGAAAACCCTACACTAAACAAACAAATTTCAAGCAAAAAAATTAATAAATACCTATAAAGATGAAGAAGGGATTGTGGTGAATCCCCACTCCACAATTGCTTTGCTAATGGCAAAGAAAACTCCGGATTTCCCCTTGTTCTCTAGATGGAAATCGTCACAAACCTCCTTGGAGCTATTCACCCTTCCTCAACAATGCAAAATGAACCTAAAAGACCCGAATCCGCAGCTTTACTCTTAAAATTTCGGGTATTTTTCTTGACAGGCCAATATATTCGATCGACTCGCGCTATATACTCAAAAACCGTACTTTATTGAATGCATCCCGACACATTAGAATATTGGAAAATATCACGCTATTTTGGTGGCGATATATCATCAAGGGTTTGGTAACGCAATATATCACGCTATTGGCAATATATCACCGATATATGTAACTATGGTTACAATGAGTTTGTTACATTAGTAATTGGGTGATGATCATCCCAAGGAGTTGGTTGCTAGATCAATGGTCTAGCACTACTCTCCTACAATATAATATTTGCCACAATCGTCCTAGGGTTTGAGGCGCCTCCTTGGGTAGGATAATCAAAAATAATAAAAAAATTACACTACCATGGGACTCCAAAATACATCTTCAAAATACCAATGGTGAGCAAGAAACCATCCACAAATACCATGTGTTGTTTCTTGGATCCAAGGAAACGTTTTGACCTTGCTTGAGCAATTCATTGGCTTGGTGAAGGTACCTTCCTTCCTTGGTGAAGAAAAATAATTAACAATCATCAATACCATGTGGCCATCCAAATACAAGAGGGAAAATACCATGGGTTGTTTAGGAAACTTTGGGTTGTTTCCTCATTCCACTCATTGATTCCAACAACCAATAATTAATTTTTTACCAAGCCACTCGTTTTGGACCAAGGAGGGCATCCTAGCCCCTTAGGGGCAAAATCCGATGGATAGGACTTAATATTCACTTGAGTTTGCCTTTTTACGATCCCAAGATGCCTTAACTTATGTGCCAAGATGCCAACTCATCGATTTCCCTCTATATGTGTGCTAAAAGCCTCCTTTTGAGCAAGATTTCTTAGGCCTTTATGCTAAAATAATTTATAAAAAAATGAAAAAGTGCAATGTCAACTTAAAATTAGACTTCCAAATGCACTTTTAGCCTTTAAATGCATTATTAGGCACAACTTAGAAATTTTTTAATGAAAAACCTTAGGTGTGCACTTAATCAATCCATATTATGCTTGATTTTTAACTATGAAAGCCCTGCAAGCTGGAAAACTAACAAGATGGACAGCGTTGGGCAAGGAGAGAATTGTTCTGAGTTGGTAGCCTTCCTGAGAGCCCAAATAACCCAAAACGTTGTCATAGTAGAGGGTATTTCATTTCCATGCACGTTCTTTACTTTGTCAACCTGTTTACTGACACTACGAAGGAGTCCCTATAAGATCTGGCCAAACTAAATAAAGGAAGTGACATGCAAAGGTTAATCTGTAGATGAGCCAATTGGGTACCCAAATCTACCTTTAGATCTTCAAATATCCATTATAACCTTCCCATGCACATCCATGAAAATCTACACCTACTACACAAAGGAGAAGCCCGCCACCTATTTAGAAGTCAATGATATGAGGCAGTAACGATCATTCTAACTTCACTTACCTAGGCAAAGGGCCAACTAGGTATCCAAATAAGTTTTTACATCTCAAATACCTTGAAGATCTTTAGATATGGAAAACCCCCTTTACAACCCCTAGAGGACTGACACACATGTTTTGAAACATTGAGAAACTACAGATATCTTGGTAATTATTTCATGGCATATGAAAAATGATGTACTAGAATGATAAATGTCCCTGATGGACCAACAACATAGGGTTTCCATGTGAACAAACACATAGCAAACATATATAACCATCACAACTGACTCATTGTATAGCTAGTCACATATACATGATGATATACCTACACCACAAGTATCTTCAAACAGGTTTTTGAGAAACTAGCTTTACAAACTAACAAGATCCTAAAATAATATTTCAAGTACGTGCAAGGACAGGATTCTTCAATGGGGTGAGTCATATCGACAACCATGGTTAGTCAAGGGATACTTTTGATGGTATAAGGATATCTTCCATGTGGGATTTCCATAAGCAGTAGTTTGAGTTGGTAAGAAGCATATCATTTGAGATTTCCATTCTGAGAAGAAGATGGTTGTAAAACTGGAAACTAACTAGATGAATGAATAAAGCTCGAAAAATTAGGCGGTTTCAAAAAATACAGCACTGAAATTAGTTTCCAGATGAGGAAATTATACTTGTTTGAAAACGGTTGAAGTTTACTCCAAACGGACACGTGGTGGGTAGAAGGTTGACCCACGTGGAAAAAGAAAGCCCCCTTCCCCAACTTAATCTTTTAAACTCACGTTACAATAATGTTTCTTTATGTGACCCATTTTATAACATAAGTGGAGGTCACTTTTACAATAATGTTACTGTTATCACACCATAGTAGCAGGGCTACTATTCTTGTACAACAGATATCTGCACATTCCAGAGCTTCCTTTATTCCAGAGCATGGCTATATATTTTGGATCACTCATGATCAGAGCAGTACATTATTCAGATTTTATGACCTTGTGTCAAGGCTGAGCCTTGAGAGTTCAGATTTGATGACTAATGTGACCACTTATCCCATTACAGTTTCAGTTCAGTGCCTAGAGATGTTTTTCAGCAGTGTTTCAGATGATGCATGATGATTATTATTATGATGATGTTGTATAATCTATGGATATGTTCTCACTGACTGTGGATTATTAGCTTGTTGATTTAGTCATGATCATAGCACGTGCTTGGTATACTATTCCTGATTTGGCAAGTTATTTAAAATGAACTGTAAATCATAAAATGGACAATTGCTTGCACATGTAGATCATTTAACAAACTTACTGGTTTTTCACCTTACATAGATATGGTCTTTCCCGACACCAGTTGTCTACTAGTGTAGGCTCCATATTCACTTGTCTCCATCCATACATGACCTTCCTATTTGACTTTAAGCCATGACTTGTCTCATTTGACTTTCTGATACCGAGGACTTCCCCATTTTTCTACCTCTGTGTTTGGACCGCATCCCTGTTTATCCAGTGTCTCGGCTCTGAGTTGGTGACAGAACTTACCTTTGGTGAGTTGGATTGTAGGCCTAAATCATTCTGGTCGGTTGTCCCGATGTTTGGCGTTGGCTCGAACTCCCTCTAGTCACTTGAGATGTTGTTGGCTAAAACTGAAAGCTCATGTTCTACCTATGGAAACTAAAAAATTCGCCCATGGAAACAAAAAAAGGGCAAGAGCAATGAAAAGCTAAAAATACTCCTCGAAGAGTATAAGAAAGGTCCAAAAAGCAATGGTTCTTAAAAGTTATATCTAAACAATTGCTGACCTTGTATAAATATATGAAAAACATGCCCTGGATGCAAGCTGCAACTAGTTGTGCTTCTCAGCACATCTGAAATCCGAAGGGTTATGTAGGCCAAAAAGGCCATGGAATAAAATTGAATGATCCTAATGAAACTGGATCAACTTGATGTAGACATGATGCCTAAGTTGAATAAGCACTCTCTAAACAACTTATCCATTTGTGAGGCACAGCCATCCCCCGTGTTCTTTTGTCCAGCACAGAGTTTGTAGCTTCCCCCTTCTCCCAGTTCAAAGTATTTTTGAGTTAAGTTAGACAAGTCAAACCCTTGGCCCAACCTTGCTCCTAGCCTTCATCCTTCACTAGCAGTCTGACCATATCCAATGGGTAAGTTTGTCATTTGAACTATTGTGCAAGTAATTTTATATAACCACGGAATATGTTAACTTGATTAATGCCACTGAATGGTATTTATACTTTGAGCTTAGCTATGGGAATGATTAGAGAAACATTGTCTTAGTCTACTGATGTGATTTATCCTTGATTATATATTCTTGGGATCCGTGATGATGTGGACCATGTATGGATGATTATTGATGATGATTTATGGTCCCACATGTTTGATGATGATATCATATGATGGACATATGATGCAGATGATGTTGATCCAGTTCAGCAGGTTTATTACTACTTCAGATCAGCAGATTATACATTGTCCATATATGGTGGACCCTACAGCAGGCCCATTAGGGCAACCCAGGGTGTATGAGTACTCATTCCTAGTGGATTTGGTTCTTCTGGATCCATTGAGACACTTATCTTTCAGTTCCGGGCACTTCTGACAAGGATTGATGCAGTTTTACACTTGTTGACCAGATTTGGGGCTGATTTCCCAGCCTGAGCAGCAGGGGCCCCGAGAGGCCAGTTCACCTAGGGCGCTGATGATGGAAGGGGTGGTCCAGCCACTTGTTATTACCATTTATCCCCCCTTCCGGAGAGCCTGGTGGGCTCAGATGGACAGCGCTAGCACCCTAGGAGGCAGTTTTGGCACTTTCACAGTTCCCGAGGCAGTTAAAAAATGGGATAAAGTGGTCACTGAGGAAATCGATTTGGGCAATTGAGGCAAGGTTTTGGCATTTGGTTTTCACAGAGGTCTTCCAGGATGGCATCACTATCTTCCAGTCAGTTTTCACCATGTGGGTATGCCCGGATTGATCACCGGAGGTCATTTACTGCTTGACTGTCATGGATTCTGAGGACAGTTTTGGTCATTTTTATTATATTGGACATATTTTATTATTTTATTGTGCCTTGGGGATGAGCTAGTAAGGATTGATGCCTCCTAGCCCCACCATGTGCTTATTTTATCATGTCCTAGTCATCATGAGGTGGATTATTGTACTTTTTACCCCTCTAGTGGGATGACGTCACCCTCCATTGTACCATTTAGTGGGGGCGCTTTTGTTATTTTGAGTGATCCATGTGATATATTGTTATGGGTCATCTTAGCCATTGATTGTATGATGAGATCTTATAATCTCAACCACTCATTTGATGTAGTATTGTAGAGTGGTATAGGGTTTTGGTCTTTATTATCCTATATAAGGAGGAGACCCCCCATTGTAAAGCTCACCTTTGGAGCTCTGGAATATTGGAATAGAAGATTTTTTGTGGAGCACATCTCTCTTGCATTGTGGATTCTCTTGCATATTGAATATACAGTATCTCTTCTATGTATCATTGTGGATTTTGGTGCTTTTACTAATCTTTTGACAGGAAAGTCGAATTGGAGAGAGGAGGGCGACTTCATGAGGGTTATTGTTGGAGGGATCCACATATTCTCTCTTGGGTTGATCTTGTGACAGGGAGTATCATTATTGTATCTTCGTGACATAGTTGATGCTTTCTATTACATCTTTCTACCATTTTCATAATCATCTTGCTTGACTTGTTTCTTTGATCTTGTCTTGTAGGAGGAGGACGATTTGGCTATCTTGGAGAAGGACGTTTTGGTTGGAGCACTTGGATCTCACTCTTGAATATACACATAGGAGAATGCTATCAATTTGCAAGGTGGCCATAAGCAATTGAGGTAAGATCTACAAGGTATGTGTCTCTTTCATCCATTCTATCTTCATTGGTCATAAAATCCTAATTAAATCAAAACCCCAATTTTGGTATTTCTTAGATCTACTTAGATCTAGCCTTGCAATTGAAAAGATATTAAAAACCCACCTCTATAGGATCCACCCCTAGTTGGATCTATAGTTTGGTGGTGATTGGCTAAAAATTGACACACTTTTCAATGCAAAAAGCCCTCTTGAACCTAAATCGATTTTCCTAAGAGAAGCTTGTTGGTTAGATCTAGCACATGGGTAGGTGAGATCCCACTTGATTTGACATCTAGACATTTGATAACCTATACCCATATCTTTACTTTGGTGAAAACTACCTTGTGGACATCTCTCCATGTTTTAAGGGGTTGAAACCCCCTTTTGACCTTCTTGGCATCTTAAAACTTAGATCTACTAAGATCTAGCCCTTGGATTTACTTGAAACTTTGAACATGCATAGATCGGGGTACTAGCATCCCGGATCTACATTTTGGTGGCCATTGGACTTGATTTGGTCCACCAAAAACCACTTTTGGACCTTTCTTGAGCAAATCGCACCCCCTTGATTTTTTGAGTTGGTCCACTTCTAGGAAGTGGGTGTCGGAGATTTTCGTGGATTTGGAATGCCCATGCCTTGAAACCTAGGTCTATACTGTCCTTTCGTCAAGATCCGCCTTGGGGATTGCATTCCTTGTTTTAAGGGATTGTGGTCCACTTTTGGTCATCACTTAAAAACCTAGATCTAATAAGATCCAACCATTGGATCTCATTCAATCCACTTGACTTGGCTTCTAGGTGTCCCGATCTACAATTTGACATACTTTTTTGACCCCATTAGCCCACTTAACAAGGCACTAGTCCATCACCAAGCAAGTCGCACTCCTTGGGATTGGTGTCAAATCCTAGATCTAGCACATGGGTATCCTTAAAATCAACTTCAACTCATAGATCTAACCTACATTTAACCTATAGTACCTACCTCACACCTAACTTCACCTTGTGGGCCTACCTAGAATCACTTCACACTTTCCAAGAAAACTAGACCCACTTGTGTAAACACATGGTACTATACCTTGTCATCATACCCCATCATGTGGCCTAAACCATACACAAGTTGAAACATTAACAATCTCTTACACCTCCCTCAACCATACCTTAATCCTTAGGCCCACTTAGCCTTGCATTGGTTTCCGTAACTCATTGCTTACCTACCCTAAGAAACCTTTGTTTGAGTCCAATCAACTGTGATTGGGGTATAGGGTCTCCCCCTTGGTCTAGTTACACCTTGACCTAAAGCGAAGAGTGCCTCGGTTGACGTGACTCCCACCTTCATTGGGAACCGTGGCATCTCTTGGGTCACCTCTTTAGTTGCCTGACTCCTCTACCGTCCCGGATGGGATACCTCTAGGGGCAACTACAAGTTGTGTGATAACAGTTACTTTAAATATTGCTTGCAAAAACTAAAGGACTTTATGAAGTGACTCACTTTTATAAAACAAGTGAGATACACTCTTACAATAAAGTAACTTAAAGATGGAAGTTACATGCACTTTTTAGAAAAAATAACTACCAAAAAGAAGAGTTGAACTCAAGACCTCTTATTTAATAAAACAACTTTTCACCAAGTGAGCTAATATAGAAGATATGTAAAAGTTGGAAGGGAGGAAGGGGGATTTTTTTACTCTTATGCCTTGAAGTGTGTGCTTACACCAAAAACCAGTGCTTTTTCTTGCAAAATGAAGTCAACCACAGAACACAGAAAAGACAAGGAAAAATGTGGAGGGGATCCTTGCACCCCAAGGTTAGATTTTTGTTAGCCCGCTGGAAAATGTACCAATTTGCCCCTTGTTTTTTTAGTTGCCAAGATCATACTAGGCACACGGAAAAGAGCATACACAAATAAGGAAATAATTTCCTTGTGTTTCCAACTTGTCGAGATCGCACAAAGACACAGGGCAAAGAGCATACACAGAGGGAAAGGATGCAGACTCGATAATAAATATAATAATAAAGAGACTAAACCGAAATAAATGATAGACCAATAAAGAGATTGATAAACAAACCTGTGTAACTGTACAATATACCTCCACCTCTAGAAAAAAAGACCCTATTTTGGAAAAACAAAAACCTTTTCGAATGAAACAAAAGCGATCCTGACTGGAAACAACACTCTGAACGCAACAGAGCAGTCCCCTTGGCCCATAAATGATCAGAAATAGCAGAACCAAAGAGTAGTAGTCACATGCAGTACCACCAGCTTCGAATCTAAATCGACAAAACGAAGCGGCCCTCAATAGCGCTTTCATACCATGTACGAATCACAAGGTATATTCGGTGAGGTTAAACACCAAAGGACACTACTCACACACAAAGATCAAAGATCAATACACCAATGTTTTTGCATGGTTAAAACCCTCAAAGAGGGCAACGATCCATTGCCCCGACCAACATGGCCACTTGAAGCAATATATTAATGTAAATGAAAATAAATTTACAAGAGCTTTTCTCAATCGTCAATCATAAACAAATGACCCTCCATGCTCTTTAAACACAGATCATGGACCAATCGGGTGTTAAGCCACAGATCAAGTGTTGTTAAGATCAAAGAGAAGATGAACCATCGGATCACTTCATGTCTAGAACATAACCATGACCGTTGGATTAGATAGTTACAAAAGTACGTAAAGAAGCACACTAAAGAAACACACTTTAACCTAAAGACAAATTAGACCAAGTTGAACTTAACTAACTCCTATTTGTCAAAATATCCTAACATTGTCTCTCTTTAGCCTCAGTTTAAAATAGGGAAAATCGATTTGTATGATGGCTTTACTGAAGTGTTTTGATGTTGGAATAGGCTGCAGAGTACATTTTGTTTGGATCTAAAATTTTGTGTCCCTTTGATTCTTTGGGTTATACATGGGGTGCATTTACATTGATGCATTAGCATCCTATCCATATTTAGTTCCAAATTATAATAAAGGTGACATATTAGTATACCCCTTTCTTAGGCTTTAAAATTAGTCAAATGTCTTAATGTTAAAACAGGCCATAACATATGATACATAAAAGTTGATATATTAGCATCCTCACTCTGATTTGTGGGTTGTAATATGGGTTATATTTAAGTCAACAAATAAGCATCCTTTCTAATTTTGTTTTGGATTATTGAGGTTAATTTGCAAACCTATAAATATGTCGATGTAAATCATGTAACAATGTTTACTTCAACAGATGTAGAGTATCTATGTGTGCATGAAAACGTTACATATATAATTATATTTTGTCTAATAAAATGACAATAACGTTCACAACATTCTTGGTTCCTTTTTCAATATACACATTCCATATGATATATTTACATCGATTTACAACTTCAAGTGGATAGGTCTTCATATTTCACCAAGAATGTGTGCCTAGCTTATGGAGAAATGAGTCAATGAAAGGCAGGTGAATGCCTACCTTACAAGTATTCAGAACTTACAATCCTTATCTGGGAAAGAGTAGAGGGGGCTAAGATTATATCTTTATATTAGCGATATGTTTCTATTCAAAATATCAAGTCACATGCAAAAGATACTTTAACACGTGGCATCTTTCAATTATAAAATTTACACGAGTTTCATCTAAGCCCTAACCATCCAATCACATTTTCAATCGACATGACAAGACATAAAAACCAAAACAAAATCACAAAGTATTTAACTACATTTTCTGTTTAGTTAAAATCGGATTGCTTGAAAATGAGGCGGTTAACCACTTTTGGACAAATTGTAACCTGATTATAGATGAAATGATATAAAGGAACAAGCCGATAGAAAGTTACTCAAGCTGACTTGAATAAACCCAAAGTGGCAAAATAAATACCAAGTATGTGCACAAAGGCTTTATGAAGAAGCTTGTTCAGAGCACATTTTGTCAAGCCTCATCAATAGGTGAGCTCATTAACTTCTAAACATTTTATAAAAATCTGAAAACACTTGCAAGCTGGTGGGATGGATTCATTGATGGACTCGTAGGCCAGTAGATCAATGGGCTCTAGAATTTTTCTGATGGAAAAAAATTATATAATGAGCATCCTCTATAAACAAGTTTATTCAAAGTACATTGCTTAGCCTTTTTGTCATTTGGTGTGCTCAATAGCTTATAATCAGATTGTTAAATATTAATGCAAGTTTCCAAGTTCCAAGTGTTACATCTTAACCGAGTGATCACAAGACATATTTAAAAAAATATAAAGGAAAAATATTATGCAGTGCACCATGACTTGTTAACAAGGAATTATTATTATTGTTATTATTATTAGTAGTAGTAGTATATATACAGTACCCTCGATGTACCCAAGTACCTTGTTTCAAAAAGTGGCATCCCCGTCCCCATATCTATCCCCAAGTTTTCTGGCAACTTAGTAATTAACACATAGACCCTTTTTATATTAATTATCCATTACTAACTACTTGGCCTTATTCAAAGGAAATGGCTGCATACATTATTTGACTAACTCCTATGTAATTGTTGGTAGGCGGTTTGATGAGTCAGCATCGCAGCATTGCGGATGCTGCGCAAGGCCAAAGGTACCGCGAAAAGAGGAAAGCAGCGTGCATGGCGATGGTACTTTTTGTAGTTTTTGGGTCATTTGAACCGCGTCATATGTATCTTGGGTCATTTGGACCGTATTATGTGGGTTTTGGGTCATATTTTGTAGAATTTGTTAAGAAGTAGTTAGGCGGTTGCCGAAGTGGACCGTAAATGTAAAAGCACAAGCCTATAAATAGATGTAGGTTTGTAAGTGTGGAGATATCTTTGTAAGTGTTGTTGAATCTTGATATCTAGAGATCTTGATCTGAAGAAGCTGAAGACTGAGTATCTTGTTGTATCTGGATTTTTAGGGAGACAAATATGATGTGACAGAGTTTTTGAGTAGAATACTTGTGTCATCTCCGTGTCTCTGTGGTAAATGTATTATGTGATATGAATCTGTGAATGATGCAATGTTTCCTTGCTGCAATTAATGCTTTACCGTTATATCTGTTGCATATTTATGGTTCTGTCAATGATGAGATTTGTTGAATGATGTCGCAATTATGCTTAATGCCTGAGTTAAAGGCTTAAATCTATTTCTAAATGTTGCAATAAGTTAATCGGTTAATGCACAACATCCTCCTTCGTTCGACGGAAACATGGTTCCGTCAACTCTCCCTTGAACATCTCGGGTGAGACCTCATCTGCTCCACAGGTGTTGCTGGACAGGGTAAAACCTGTATGGGCCAGTGCGCAGGGAGATCGCCATGGGTCGGGTGTCGACAACGTGAGGAACCCCTGTCGACTGGGTTTGTGTCGACAGTAATCTAAAGTAAGGTGATTTAGAGTAGGACCCTAACAAGCCCTAAATGATTTAATAGCTATTGAGTAAGATTCTTGATAACAGTTATTAGGGAAGGTGGTTAGCTTTGGTTTCATTGCATGCAATCCCTCAAGTTGCTCCATTGTTTTCTTGCCATATATTTTCTACCACCAAGTCGAGGGAAAACTATAAGTGTAGGGCCACGTGTACATTTTATGATTATCTAATGGAGCAACTTCCATCTTTACATCAATACCTTGTTGAGATTAAAAGTAGACCTCCTCAATGGGACTATTCAAAAAATCCCTTTAGGGAATATGGTTTCATTACACTATTTACAAGAGGCTATGTTTATAGAATTATGTAATAGGCTATGCCTATCACACATTCTGCTTAATGAATTGGACATGAAAAAAGTAAGATCGTGTTTTGAAAAGAAGAAACAATAGAATTGTCAAATTTTAAATCCTAGCAAGCAATGGGAGGTGTTACCTCTCAAAAATGCATCTACGTTTGTTTAAAGGTGGCAACCTTTTTAAATAGGTGGCCAGTCACAGACCATTCTCTATACAATAAATCGGTGGTCTCCTGTTGAAGTGGGTCAATATTCTTGAACATAAGAATTAAACAGTCAGGAGACAGAATTAAAAGTGAGCCTTTTTTCTCTGTATCAGAAGAGAAAGGGGTTCTAAATCTCGTTGAGGAGTGTAAAAAGTTGGAAATAGCAACTTCAGAACCCGAAAATCAAATAAGCAGCAGGTTAATGGATAGCAAGGGGTTGGCAATGAAGCATCAGTTGCAGTTTTTGGCTTGCAGAGAGGTTAAATACCGATGAGTAGTTGTGGAATGTTTTCATTTAAACTCTTGATTTGGTTCCACTACAAGCCTGGCATAGAAATGATGGATACCCTGGAGTTCTACAAGATGCAATACAGAAACGAGATCCAACATGATATTGCAGATGGCATGTGGAGGATGTTTGAACCTTTTGAAAGAGTTGCCCATGTTGTGAACGCTCTTTTACACCTGAGGAAGAGGATGATTTTGTCCAAAAGCAAAGGACAAAGAGTGCAACTTCAACAGAACATGTTAGGGAGTTAGCTATGCATTCTTCTGGTGCTGATGCGAGCTTCCAGCAGCTAGACAAGTTGCGGTCAGTCTATGATGATTATGTTAAGCTTGGAAAAGAACTAATTCCTTCTACTGAGAATCGTCTGGAAGAATTGACGGAAGACCGTGAAAGGAAATCTCAGGCTCTAGATGATCAAAGAGAAGATTCTTTGAAACAAAGATTCAATCCTTGGTTCAATTACAGATAGATATTAATGGAGTTTAGTGCCACGACCGCAAAACAAATCGACCCGTGGGCACCACTTCAACATGCCACGCCTTTCCTTGGTAGCCGAGGCATTGAGCTTGGCTTACATTTGTTGGCAGCTCGGCTTGCATTTGTTGGCAGCCGAATTCTGTTGCGTGGAGTTTGGTGCAGTGACTAAATCATTTGATGGTTGTTCATCACGTGGTCGATGGAATCATGGGCGTATAGATTTGCGCAGGGCCTTCAGTGATTAATTCAAGTGGGAGTGGCTATCACAGATAGCACACGTCTTTTTCTCCATGGCTATCGCATACAATCACTCGCGTTTTCCTTTCGGCAGCCAAGTCGTGAAGCCACGATGGCCATTGACCGCCGACTGTAAGGAGTGCAGCCTTCTGCTGAGTCAAGCTCCACTAATGCTAACCGCTTGGAACATAACTTCGCGGTCACTTAAAGTGTTGGAGTGAGAAATAAAAATGGGGCTTTGTTTACGTGGAGTTTGAACTCCAGTGCAACCCGCGTAGCTTGACCCACATTTCCCATTTGGCAGCCGGTTGATTGATACAGAGCTCGAGTTTCAATAAGATGATCAACACACAACACATCTCTTTCTCTCACGGCTCTCACATCCACGTGACTTAGACCCATATTTCCATTTTTACAACCGAATCGTGGAGTTTTGGACCTACACTTCCTTTGGCAGCTGATTGCAAATCTTTGATAAGTCATTTCTCTTGGCCCTGTAGTTGCACGTGATTTAGGGGAGCTACTTGGCATTTACGCTTGGCTAGAGGAGACCCAATCCTTAAAAAGATCCACTTTTGATGAGTTGTCCTTTTGATAAAGGCATGAGGATTGGAACCATTGACCTAAGTAGCAGTTCCATGTTTTCGTTGGGGTAGGAAAAAGTGGATCTAAGATTAAAACTTTTTCATACTTTTTCTCCTTTATTTTATTATTTCTGCTTTTGAAAAAGGCAGAAAGGCTTTTTGGTCTATAAAGGATCAGCCTTCTTCATTGTATGGTGTGGAAAAATATTGGGAGTTCTTCTTTCCCTTGGAGCTTAATAGAAATATCATGTTGAGGTTTTTTGGATCTAATGGAGCATTCTATCTGAATTATGGCGTGATCTTGTGAGAACTTACATGAGTGTGAATGCTACTAAACACTGCTCTTTCTTTTCTATGTTTGTGTAAAAGGCCATAGAAGGGTGTTGTCATCACGTTGGAATGGAGAGAACCTTAGCAATTGCTAGCTTCTTTCCCTTTGTAAGCATGCATATATACGGGCATCAATCTTCACATTTTATCCAGGTTGATTGTGTGATATTGATCTTTTGTGTGTACAGCGCACCTCCCGCAGCTAGAAAAGAAGAAGTATTTTTTGGTTGTCAACACTAGATTGAGCAGGGCTTGCTCAATCATGCGATCTTTCCCCCTCAGTCACATATGACACAAGGCCCCCTTGAGTTCTCTTTTGACTCCATTCCCCCTTCTGGTATATTGACACTGGTCTTTCCTCGAGGACTAATCCTCCCTTCCTTCCCATCACTTAATCAAATTACTTTCAAATCCTACAACCGTTTCTCTACGGCAACCTCTTCGATTCACCTTGTCCCCACATTGTGTCTGCCTTAGTGATCCTACCTTAGGGAAACCCCCCTTGAGTTGGAGAAGAGCCAACCTGAAGTGAGGAAGAGAGGAGTGTGGTGACATTGGCTTCTCTTTTGAGAGTTTTCATCGAGCTGGTGTGCTTATTTTTGGGCTTCAACACACACATGTCAGTTTTGGGTGACAACATTTTGGCGCCGTTGCCGGGGACAAAGTCCAGTTCCCGTAGATTTGAAAACTATGCTTCTTTGACATTTGTGGGAGATTATATTGCAAATTCTTCTTCTCACGTGGCGACTCCACGAAGGGACGAAGCCCTTGTCCTTTTGTAGATTTGAAGATCCTATTGGGTGTAGAGGTGAGCACACTCATTGGAAGGCTTTCAAGCTCACCTTGGCGACCCCATAGTTTGGTATGAGGTATGACTATATACATATTTCAGATTTAGTACCTCGTTATTGCAGTTATGGATGATGATAAAGAAAAACATCGTGCTCTTTTGCACGAAGCTTTCACCCCGCTAGATTTCTCAAATATCTGTGGATTTCCTAATGAGTGCTACGACCATGAGAAGGTGCATGACAATCTTCCAGAGTTCGATGGAAATGATGATGTTTCAGCCACCCATCATATTGCCTCTCTCTGCAAATTGATGTTTGATTTTAATGTTCATCATGAGGATGATCTTATGATCGTTTTTGCTATAACTTTGAAAGGGGATGCACTAAGTTGGTTCTATGGCCTTTTGGATGAATCCATAGACTCACTAGCGAGTTTTTTCGAGAGGTTTCTCCTTCGCTGGCATGAAGGAACAGTTGATGAGATTGAGCAGCTTGCTAAAGAATATGATGCCCTTCTCCCTAGGGCCCATCTTCAACCAAAAGAAGAGCAGATCCGTGAAGAACACGTTGAAGGTCAAAGAGGGCAGCTTGGAGAAAGTATCATGGATGATCCGATTGAGGAAGCATTACAAGGGCCCTTGGTTGAAGATAATATTGAAGAGCCCCCTGATATGGCCATAATAGAAAATAGTGAAGAGTTGGACCTGCCTCAAGTTTATGAATAGCCTTATCCTGAAGAGTTGGAGCTGCCCCAGGAGTATGTCACTAAAGATGTTCACGAACAATTTTATGACAAAGATATGTCTCAGGTTCATTTCATTGAAGGTAATAACACTTGTGCTACAGATCTGCCTCATGAGAGGCTCTGGGATGAAATAATTCAGCTGGAAGGGATGCCTATTGCTTATTCAAGCCCTCTTCAGCATTATGTTGATGAAGCATGCGCTCAATCATGCTGTCTATTTGTAGATCTAAGATATGGCTCCCATCCGAGTAAAGGATTTGTCCCTTATAGCCTATTATCACCTATTTTGTACAAATAGTTGGATTATCTGAAGAGTCGCCATTTGACAAACATGATAAGTGTTTGTGTTCTAGTGTATCAGATGATCCATCCTTTGTGCCTAGCCAGTTTTGTTTTTCAGTCGATGTGACCATGGCCCCACGGGGTTTGTAATAAAGTGTGCTAGTAGGATTTTTGAGTGGCTCGGTCCCCCGTGACTTGGTTATGCAACTAAGGTATTCCAGGGATTTTTTCCCCTAGTCAATTATGCTTTGCCTATAGCCGAGTAATAATCGACGAGGTTTTCTCCTGCTTCCTCCAAGTTGGAATGCCCGATTTTGAAAATTGAGCCTTGGGGGGTTATTAGAGTCCAACTGATGTATATAAGCCTACTAGACACTATTAGAATAGACTATGGTCATGTCCTAAGTCACTAGGAGCCTCGGAAAAAATTCGAAAAAATTTTACTGGGTCCTCCGATTTTGAGTTTTTTATTTTTTTATTTTTAATAAATTTTTCCATAGTTTAAATGGAAAAATTTCAATTTGTAATATGTCAGTCGTCCGGGGGTGTTTTTCAGTGATTTGAAGCTTAATTCCTAAGCCAAAATCATATTTAGACCCCGGGCACCTATATCCTAAGTTTCGGATCGTCATTTAGCCAATTAATTAATAAATCCTCAAAAATCAATAAAAGAGGTTTATTAATTAATTGAAATCAAAAAAATGATTAAATTGGAGATAATCAAATTCTCTCAAAAATAATCCAGTTGATTTAAAATAAAGGGCTAAATGACATGGCATCAGTCATTAATAATCGTTCCAGTCATCTCCAAGTAGACCTGTGCAACTATCCAGTCAGCAGAAAACATTGACTCCAAGGCAATTCGCCCACCTTGCATGCAGAAGTCGAATTTGTGTATGTGGCATTGATTAAGTGGATGATTGAGTTGATTGATTGGCATTTCTTGCCATGTTGGGCGCCCTCCTAAAATCATGGCCATGACAAAGCATTGGCTTTTAGTGAAGGCGAGTTAGACTTCAAGACAACTCATGACATGTCTCTCTTCAAATCCTCACGCACTCCTTCATCCTCATGTCAATCTAGGTCACAACTAGTGATTGGATAACGTGGGTCCTTCTCATTCGCTTGGTGATGGTTCCTATGGAGAGTGGGGGGTGCCTTGCCTAGGTGGAGGCCACCTCCCCACTCCCAACCACTAGAACTCGAATTCCTTGGTGAGTTAGCACTCCAAAGCTTGGAGCTTAACTAGAACTCGACTTTGTGATTGATCCATCTGGCTCTCCTAGATTGCCAATTCGAATTAGGTGTTAGGTAGTTAGTTTTTTGTATAAAGAGACCCTTTGGGCTCTTCGTTTCTCATGGAGAATTGAGCATAGAAACTCTGCCAAATTGTAAACAGTCTTGCATTGGAATAAAGCTTTTCGACTTTGGAGGTCTATGTGGTTGTCTCTTCAGTGGTGAATGTATTTGTTATGAGGTGATACCTATCTTTTGCTTTCAATTCATTTTTCTTATGTGTGGATCAAAATGCTAGCCTTAGAAATCTATTGTTAGAGCGTAGGATTTTCCATTTGCAGTTGGCAAGTTGGAATATTATGCAAAGTTTTTTATTATCTAGATGAATACCAATATTCAGTTGTATGAAGTATTGATCTTGGTTTAATGTTCCTAGCAAACTAGTTTTTTGTTGATCTCACTGGGTTTTTTGAGTTGATTATCTTAACAGGTTTGCCATTGGGAGTAGGGTGCGAGCTCAGTTGCATCAAAGTCCTCTCCTTCATCATAAGAAAAACTTCTAATATTGTTGTCTTCCAGGACCTGCGTTTGTTGAGCTTGTCCCAAGGAGGAATCAGCATAAGGAGATCTCACTCCAAAGCTCCATCTTCGATCCAAAACTTTTCTTTTTCGATTACTTGTTACTGTGTGAGAAGCCCTAGTTTAAACTTTTCCTATCCGTTGGCCTCTCTCCCTCCTTCTCGCCTTGTTTGGCCTTTTTCTTCCTCTTTCTTCTTGCTCTCTTTGCTCTCGTCTCCCATATCTTTTGCTGCTCACTGTCCCTTCTCTTTGCTGCCCATTTCCAGCATTCATTTCTGCCTACTGTTTGCATTTTGCAGCAGTCTTCATTCACTGTCCCAAACATTCATTTTATCCTTCCTTTCGTCTTGCTCTTGGCTGGCTCCAAGTCTTCCTCTCGTCTCTCCTTAGGAGCCCTTTCAAAAACACATAAAAGCTTTTAATTTTGTTAGGTATTAGCTTTGTTAGTAGCATAAGCTTGTAAAAGTTAGTGTTAGTGTTTAGGCATTCTACTTCATGCATTGCACTTTCTTTTGCTAGATCTTAGTTAGACATTGTTAGATCTCATTTTCTTTGGCATTTGCATTGTTAGATCTTAATTGGTTTTTAGACATTCCATGTCATGCTTTGCATTTATTAGTTAGGATTTAGTTTATTTTTGCATCTTAGATCTCATTCAAATTGAGAAAGTTGCATTTAAAAAAGTTTGGGCATTTAGCTAATTTCCCATTTTTTAGTTTAGATCTCATATTTTGTTTGCTAAATGCTAAAGGTTTTCTTGAGTTGATTCTTTTGTGTAGGTATTTTTTGAAGGAGAAAGGAGTTTGAAAAACTTTGAAGTGAGGAGATCCAAGCAAAGCAAAACTTGAAGAAACCATAAGGATGATTCAAAACATGAAAACACTATTTATGATCCTTTGTAAAAGCTCTTAAGAGCTTACTTCAATTTGTTTTCCAAGTTTTGTTATTCTTTCAAAAGTCCTTACAAGGATTAAAATCCCAAGGCATTTATACTCTTATTAATAAAATAAAGCTAAGTGGGATAAGGCCTCCCATTTTTGTTTTCCTTCCCCATTTGGGGAAGAGTGTCTTTATTTTTTAGCTTAGATTTATTTCAAGTACTTAGAATAGTTTCAATTTTGCAAATAGATTCTAATTGCTAGTTTAGTCATCTCATTTTATCATTATTTGAAATTCATAGTTGTGTTCTTTTGCTTTAAGCTACTTCTATTTTAACAAAGAACCAAAGTCTCTTGAACTTGCAATAACACAAGTCAAGAGCACTCTCTATCGGAAAGCATTCCCACTGCATATCCTTGCATCAAGCATATAGTTTAGTTAAAGTCTCTTGAACTTCCGTCATAAGACGAAATCAAGAGTGCTCTCTATCGGAGAGTTGAACTATGTGCTCTAATAATAAAATCTTCAACTTCACATCCCCTTAAAATCTATCTTCGTTGCTATCCTCCACTTAGTATGCTCTGCCGACCCTAAGGGGTTGGGCTCGTACTCAGAACGGTGTTGGATTTGTTAATCTCGAAAGTGATAACCTAATAAAATCTTTCCCCACAACCAACGAACCGGCCTTGCTATTTCGAGAAATACTCAGGTAGTGGGCAAAGTTCCTAAACCTGGTGGGGCCGAAAATCACCGTTGTCATAGAGTTCTAAGTGCTAGTTAAGTCATTGGACAACTAGTCAGAATACTGGACGGTTCGTCATACCAACAGAGGGGAAGCCACTGAACGTATACTTTTCCGATGCATACCTTGCTTTTCTGTTAGCCTAATAATCAAGATCATTAAAACTTTCAATAAACCAAGATAATTTGCCAAACAATCTCACGAACATTACTATTGAGACTTATATTTCAGCATCCCAAGCACTTCTTGACTCCATTTGGCACTGGTCTTCAAAACTTATATGCATTACCTTAATTTGGACTATTTGTCATTTATATCTTGAATCATATTGTGGATGCTTATTTAAATTTCAAGTCATCATATTTTGTTCATCTTAAATCATTGTGTTTCGCAACGTGGATTGCTTTACCTTGTGTTTATTTCATTATAAACTATGATCTCATCATTAAAAAACTCCTAAACAACACTCATCCGCATCACCATACACCAAAAACACTTAAAAAAAAATAGAACCATAGACAACTCTTTGTAGGGACTACCCCCCTTGGCTTCATTAGGAGTTAGCCTAAACGGAGGAGCTAGGATTCAGGTGACAGTACCTGGCTCATTGCTTGCCCCCAAGGCCACACTTCTCCCACTTGTAGTGAGGAGAAAGCTTTCGAAAGATTTCTGCTGCTGGTGTGCATCTCGGTGGACAACACAGCCATACTTCGCGGATGGCATTTCCAGGTCATGTTTACATTCAATTTGTCAAAACCTGTTTCTGGTTAATGACTAAACATAAGGGCAGAAGTTTCATCATTGATAAGGAGCTGAGATGGTTCCACTGGTTGTATCATTTCACTTGATGTTTTCCTGTCACTTGATAGAGTAGGTTAGGTAGATGAATAAAGCTCTTGCATGAGCATTTAAATATTTTCAGTATGCGTTTTTGTTTTGTAAATAAGTATGTGGTTTCGGAATGTGAATTGAGCCATCCCCACCACACTGTGTATTTTCCAAACTGGTCTGCAAATACTCAGAGTCTGAGGTTCTCATGTACTCTCGAGGAGAGCACACGTCCCCATATGGAGCCAAATGTTACCTCTCAAAAATGCATCTACATTTGTTTAAAGGTATCCTTTCCAAAGATCTCGGTTATGGAAACAAATTGGTGCTGATATAGCCCTGATGTTAAATTTTTTCTAGGCATGTCTGAGACAAGGATGGATGTGTAAAAAATTGGATCAAACACCGTTAGAGCAGAGAGCATCCAGGTGCGGATTAACAAACAGCAAAACCGTGGTGCAGAGTTTTTAAAGGGGCAGCCTTCGTCAAACACACAGGGGGAGAGGATTAACAACGATAGACCTTCCATCTACCTGCAAAATCAATCTTGTAGCAGCTCGAGCTAGAAGGGTGAACATGCAACAAAAGATCTGGAAGTGAAGTGGCAACCTTTTTCAATAGGTGGCCAATCACAGACCATTCTCTATACAATAAATCAGTGGTCTTATGTTGAAGTGGGTCAATATTCTTGAACATAAGAATTAAACAGTCAGGAGACAAAATTAAAAGTGAGCCTTTTTTCTCTGTATCAGAAGAGAAAGGCGTTCTAAATCTCGTTGAGGAGTGTAAAAAGTTGGAAATAGCAACTTCAGAACCCGAAAATCAAATAAGCAGCAGGTTGATGGATAGCAAGGGGTTGGCAATGAAGCATCAGTTGCATTTTTTGGCTTACAGAGAGGTTAAATACCGATGAGTAGTTGTGGATCGTTTTCATTTAAACTCTTGAGTTGGTTCCAATACAAGCCTGGCATAGAAATGATGGATACCCTCGAGTTCTGCAAGATGCAATACAGAAACGAGATCCAACATGATATTGCAGATGGCATGCAGAGGATGTTTGAACCTTTTGAAAGAGTTGCCCATGCAAACCATGTTTTCCCATGTTGTGAACGCTCTTTTACACCTGAGGAAGAGGATGATTTTGTCCAAAAGCAAAGGACAAAGAGTGCAACTTCAGCAGAACGTGTTAAAGAGTTAGCTATGCATTCTTCTGGTGCTGATGCGAGCTTCCAGCAGTTAGACAAGTTGCGGTCAGTCTATGATGATTATGTTAAGCTTGGAAAAGAACTGATTCCTTTTACTGAGAAGCTTCTGGAAGACTTGACGGATGACTGTGAAAAGAAATCTCACGCTCTAGATGATCAAAGAGAAGATTCTTTGAAACAAAGATTCAATCCTTGGTTCAATTACAAATAGATATTAATGGAGTTTAGTGCCACAACCGCAGAACAAATCGACCCATGGGCACCACTTCAACATGCCACGCATTTCCTTGGCAATCGAGGCATTCAACTCGGCTCGCATTTGTTGGCAGCCGAATGTTGTTGCGTGGAGTTTGGTGCAGTGACTAAATCATTTGACGGTTGTTCATCACGTGGTCGATGGAATCGTGGGCGTCTAGATTTGCACAGGGCCTTCAACGATTAATTCAAGTGGGAGTGGCTATCACACATAGCACACATCTTTTTCTCCATGGCTATCGCATACAATCACCCGTGTTTTCCTTTTGGCAGCCAAGTCGTGAAGCCACAATGGCCATTGACCATCGACCGTAAGGAGTGCAGCCTTCTGCTAAGTCAAGCTCCACTTATGCTAACCACTTGGGGCATAATTTCGTGGTCACTTAAAGTGTTGGAGCGAGAAATAAAAATGGGGCTTTGTTTACGTGGAGTTTGAACTCCAGTGCAACCCGCGTAGCTTGGCCCACATTTCCCATTTGGCAGCCGGTTGATTGATACAGAGCTCGAGTTTCAATAAGATGATCAACACAGAACGCATCTCTTTCTCTCACGGCTCTCACATCCACGTGACTTAGACCCGTGTTTCCTTTTTGACAGCCGAGTCGTGGAGTTTTGGACCTACACTTCCTTTGGCAGCTAATTGCAAATCTTTGATAAGTCATTTCTCTTGGACCTATAGTTGCGCGTGATTTCGGGGAGCTACTTGGCATTTACGCTTGGCTAGAGGAGACCTGATCCTTAAAAAGATCCACTTTTGATGAGCTATCCTTTTGATAAAGGCATGAGGATTGGAACCATTGACCTAAGTAGCAGTTCCATGTTTTCGTTGGGGTAGGAAAAAGTGGATCTAAGATTAAAACTTTTTCTTACTTTTTCTCCTTTATTTTATTATTTCTGCTTTTGAAAAAGGTGAAAGGCTTTTTGGTCTATAAAAGGATCAGCCTTCTTCATTGTATGGTGTGGAAAAATATTGGGAGATCTTCTTCCCTTGGAGCTTAATAGAAATATCATGTTGGGGTTTTTTGGATCTAATGGAGCATTCTATCTGAATTACGGCGTGATCTTGTGAGAACTTAAATGAGTGTGAATGCTACTAAACACTGCTCTTTCTTTTCTATGTTTGTGTAAGAGGCCATAGAAGGGTGTTGTCATCATGTTGGAATGGAGAGAACCTTAGCAGTTGCTAGCTTCTTTCCCTTTGTAAGCATGCATATACGGGCATCGATCTTCACATTTTATCTAGGTTGATTGTGTGATATTGATCTTTTGTGTGTACAGCGCACCTCCCGCAGCTAAAAAAGAAGAAGTATTTTTTGGTTGTCAACACTAGACTGAGCAGGGCTTGCTCAATCATGCGATCTTTCCCCCTCAGTCACATATGACACAAGGCCCCTTGAGTTCTCTTTTGACTCCATTCCCCCTTCTGGTATACTGACACTGGTCTTTCCTCGAGGACTGATCCTCCCTTCCTTCCCATCACTTAATCAAATTACTTTCAAATCCTACAACCGTTTCTGTAAGGCAGCCTCTTCGATTCACATTGCTTCTTCCTTAGTGATCCTACCTTAGGGAAAACCCCCCTTGAGTTGGAGAAGAGCCAACCTAAAGTGAGGAAGAGAGGAGTGTGGTGACGTTGGCTTCTCTTTTGGGAGTTGTCATCGAGCTGGTGTGCTTATTTTGGGCTTCAACACACGCATGTCAGTTTTGGGTGACAATAGGAGGAAAGGGCCTGAGCTTTCTTTGTTACTTACCAAATAGCAGTTAACACTAGAATTGAATTATTTTAAACAGAATTATTTAAACATAAGTAGCAAAGTTTTGTGGGTGCATGGTGTGTGCAGGTGCTGGAGAGGTGCATGCATGGATTATGTGGGTGTGTGTATACTAAAAAGAAAACTAAATTTTCTTCTTTTTTTCAAACCAGGAACCGTCACCGGAAGCACAGTAAACCTGGGCCAGGACCAGCCTTAATGTTGGATACAAGAATGATCTGTCCAACGGAGAAGCTGCCACCAAGGTTGCACGAGGTATCAAGGTTCGAATCTAGGCTTCCTTTGGGACAGCAATGAAGCCCCACCATTGGATCCCACCCTCAAACCCAAAAAAACAACTAAAATTTATGTAAACAATAAAAACATAACATAAAACCTGTAAAAATCAAACTCTCTACCATTGAACAGCAGCACTCTCCAATTTATATGTCTCTGTCAAATTTAAGAGGAAGGGTAAAACTACAAAGTTGTAGAAAGTATGAATCTTGGGGAAAGTTTGTAGGTGTACATAATCAATATTTTGGCACTAGACATACAGGTTGGATCTCTAACAGGTTGCCCAGCAACAGCAAACACAAATCCGACCTTTGTACCGCTACTAGACATAAAATGCATACATTAAACCCCTATATCATCTATTCGGGCATGAATCATGTAGGTCACACTCTTGGGATGGCTTACTAGTAACTGGACATATTCAAGCAACATATCACTTGGGAAAATACAAATCAGGCCTTATATCATTTTTTGCGACGCCAATCAAAATTTTAAAATGAGCATACTGGGAATGGGATTATCATTAGACCATACAAATCAGGATTTTATATTGTTGCAAGGTGATGTCTCTCTAGTTTCATCAGGGATGCTGTCCCACACCCAGGACATGGGATACGTCTGCCTAGACAAGGAGAACCATCCGTGGATACAGGGGGTGAGTGTCCACGGGGCAGGGAGACATGGGGAGACATAGGGGCACGTCTCCCAAGGCAGGGAAGCGTCCCCTAGAAACACAGATCCTGGCGGGCCACTGACTTGACTGTTGCTTTCCTAGTGTTTTCTTCCTTCTCGTGCCTCGGTGAGAGGGAGAACTCTAGCTCCCCTCAGTGCTCTCATGGCATTGCCAGGAGCTTGTGCAGAGCTCAGCTCTTCGCAGCTGGGCCCGCTTTATGTTTTTAAGACCCTGACAGCTTTAGAACCCGAAATTCAAAAACCAAATGTATAAACATGATTTTGCAGATTAAGAATCCTAAAACCCAGAACCTACAAACACAGACATATAATTCTCCATGAACAGAAACCCAACAAACACATTCATCTCAACTACAACTGCAATATAAAATCATACACTCAGAAAACAATAGCCTGCAAAAGCTCTTTGCAGGTGAACTACAAAGTGTTGTATAATTCAGTTCCCTGTGGCCAGTAAGCAGGTGGAATCCAAGAAAACCTGAACAAGGCTGAGCATCATTGTGCTGTGAAACGATTCTATTCACCTACTTCTCCACAACTACACTGCTAAACATCCTCAATAGTTATCACCAGCAACTACCAAACTGACGAATTCATGGAAATATACAGAATTTACAGAGGAAAGAGGAAAGAACAATGAAAAATATCGAATGGATGCTAAGACTGCGGGAGTGGAAGCCTTGACCCTTGAGCAGCAGAAAATGTGTGATGAAGAATAGAAATCGTTTGGAGATAATGGGAGTCATGTAAGATCAGTTTTCAGCCAGTGCTCTCTCCAAAGACAACTCTAGCGAAGACGAAATACGCCCATTTCTTTTTCCAAACAGAAATTAAAAGAGAAAATTGAATACCGACCTGAAAAAATCGTTCGCATCCCTTTGTTTGTGTGGTTCTCGTACCCTTGTTTACTGAAAAGAAATTGATGCAGTGGAAGGCGCAATAAGGTGTGATTCAATTGTGCTGAATGCGACTCGACAGTGCAAATTTCATGGTTGGCTGCAATCTTTCAGAGTTTTGACAAAGGATTTAGGATGTTGTTGCAACTTTCGATTTTACAATCACAAATGTGTGGAGTGACGATGGCAACTCGAAAAGGGTAGATTGTTTAAGTGTAGAATGTGACATGGTTAGTCCGTGGGCAGAGACTATGGTTCACTTCCTTCTATTAGTTAACGGCAATATATGGAATATTTATAAGGATATTTAAAGTAAGTTTAAAATTATATTTATTTATATTTTTTAAGAAATGTGTATCAAATTGTTATTGGACTGAAAATGTTGAATTGATTATTTCTATCATTAATAATTATTAGGTGTACATATTTATTGAATTGAGTCAAGACTTGGTAGCTTCTATGTCTCGGTTGAAGAAGAGGTTATAAGTAATTTGTAGAAAGAGACATTTGTGGGACTCTTTCACATATGACTATGTGGCTTTTCATTTATGTAATGGAATTATTTCTGTGAAATGTTGCTTAGCCTTTGCATCAAAAATCGGGGTAGATTGGAGTGCACATAGTGCAACAAAGAATGGATTTCTACGATTTATGTTAGTTATGTTGCAAGGAATTTGATGTCCTCTTAACAGATTACCAATGAATACTAGTTAGATATTCAAAATGAATGGTGGTGTTAATGGAGGGGATATTGTAGTGCATATTTATTTAGGTCAGGTGTAGGGACTCAGTTAAGCCGACTAAGCCCTTATATTATAATAAACATAAAGCATGAATTAAATCTTAACATTTGAGTTATGGATTAGGAGTATCCTTTCTAATAGTAAAACTAAGATTTCATAACCATACTAACAACTAACAATTAATTAAGCAAGAAATGGAGGAGATTTAGAAAAATACCTAGTAAATCTGTTTGAGTTAGCCCCAAGCCTTCTTTCTTTTCCCTGCCACAGTCTAGCACAAACTGAGTTTTTACCTCCTTGCCAACTAGGAACAACCTCGTCGGCTCACTGGCTCCTTGAAAACCCATAGGTTCCTTGGCCCTCTATGCTCGAAGTCCCCAAGAACAACAATAGCACCCTGCAGTATCCAATCTGTGAAAATTTCCAATTTTTTCCTCCTCCTTGCCCTCCAACAAAGTTTTTCCTTTCTTCTCGTAAATTTCACCCAATCCAAAGAACAATGATAAAGATCCTCTCGGCTTATTAACACTTCCCCCTTCTCTTATCCCCAAAATCATTTCTCAACCACCCCATTCAATGCTCATTAATCTCCCTCCGCTTAGTTCTAAAAAAATAATATTAATTAAATAACTCAATCCCATGGAATTGACAAAACATGATCATAAAATAAATGCCAAGAAATACGTATCCAAGTAAATTACATATTCCCCAAAATATCTATGACAAACTTATCCTTAATTAATTAACCCCACCAACTGTGAAATTCTAAATCACAACAGATCATGGAGTTGAGTATACCTCACAGAGAAAGAATGAGCAGAGAAATTGAGTTACAGTGAAAATTGCAGTAAAAATGAGCAGACAATTAATCATGCATGAGAACTCGGATAGGAACATAATAATGTCACATGATCCAATAATCAGTATAGTCAACAATGATGTTACAATGGAGAGAATTCGAATCACTTGGGAGAATTCGAGTCTTAGTCTGTCTAGCATAGGAATTGTCACCACTGGAGTGCTCCGGAAGACCCAATCTTAACTCAATTGAACCTAAACTTAGTTAATTGAAGACACAATCAGTTAACTGACCAAGGAGGGCGCATTAGTGATTTTCTCATGCAAATAACTCAGAAAAGGCCACATGAGGCCACAATCAATGGCAATCGGAGCATAAACCCCCCACAAGAGTCAGCTAACTCAGGTGGGATGAATTGGAACACTGAGTTGGCTCCTAAAATATAGGGAATTGACTTAAGTGGTCCTAAAATGATGCATGCAGGGCGCATCAAGTGGCTGATGGATCCTAGATGACATCTGCACACCACTAGGGGGGAAATGACATCATCAACTACTAGGAAAAAGGAAATAATGCTAGCTAGGAAAAGGGTGGAGTATTAATTATCCTAACACACCATGTGAAATTTGAAATCACAGTAGATCATGGAGCTGAGTATACCTCGCAGAGAAAGAATGAGCAGAGAAATTGAGTTACAGTGAAAATTGCAGTAAAAATGAGCAGACAATTAATCATACATGAGAACTCAGATGGGAACAGAATAATGTCACATGATCCAATAATCAATATAGTCAACAATGATGTTATAGTGGAGAGAATTCGAATCACTTGGGAGAATTCGAGTCTCAATTTGTCTAGCATAGGAATTGTCACCATTGGAGTGCTTCGGAAGACCCAAACTCAACTAAACTGAACCTAAACTCAATTAACTGAAGACACAATCAGTTAACTGACCAAGGAGGGCACATTAGTGATTTTTTCATGCAAATCACTCAAAAAAGGGCACATGAGGCCACAATCAGTGGCAATCGGAGCATAAACCCCCCACAAGAGTCATCTAACTCAGGTGGATTGAACTGGAACACTGAGTTGGCTCCTAAAATATAGGGAACTAACTTAAGTGGTCCTAAAATGATGCCTGCAGGGTGCATTAGGTGGCCGATGGATTCTAGATGACATCTGCACACCACTAAGGGGTAAATGACATCATCAACTACTAGGAAAATAGAAATAATGCTAGGTAGGACAAGGATGGAGTATCAATTATCCTAACACCCCCCCTTAATCCAAACTTGTGCATCCTGGGCCTTGGTTACTAAGACCAAAGGTCACCCATACAATCAAATAAATAATGAAAATAAAATAACTGTCCATGAACCAAGGAAATGGGGAAAACCTCATGGGAAACACCCCCCGTCAAAATAGGACAGCAGGGATCTCAAACAGCTTTTACACCAAGTAAAGATATAAGATAAACAAATCTCTTATGAGTGAAAAACTTAGTGAATATGTCTGCAATCATCTCCTCTGTAGGACAATAATGCAGTGAGATGGTCCTGTTGTGCACTAGCTCCCTGATGTAGTGCATGTGAACCTCAATATGTTTGGTTCTTTGCTTCTAAACTAAGTCACTAAAGATCATGATAGCACTTTGATTATCACAAAAAGGTCTACTGAAGGAGAAGTGTGAATGCCAAACTCTGTCAAGATCCCATGCAACCAAACTGCCTGGATAGTTGCATTCACAACCCCTCTATACTCCGCCTCTGCTGAAGAAAGTGTGAGTGTTACTTGCTTTTTGCTTAGCTAGCAGATTGGTCCTGATCCCAACATGAATATGTACCCTGAAGTAGATTTCCTATCAGTATTTTCTCCAGCCCAATCTGAGTCAGTAAAACCAACCAGATCAAGTTGAGCACTAGCAAAATAATGAATACCAAACTCTCTCATACCTTGCACATAGTGCAAGATCCTCTTAGTTGCTTTTCAATGCAGCTTATGTGGCTCCTGCATGTACCTAGCCACATCAACAACAACATATGATAGATCTGGTATTGAATGTGTCAAATACAACAAGCTACCAATTAATTGTCTGTAAAGAGTGCTATCAACCAAGGGAGTGGAACCACCTTCTTCCAATCTAATGCCAGATAGGAAGGGAAAAGATGTGGCTTTGCAATCAGCCATATGAAACTTTGTCAGTAAATCAGATGCATACCTTGACTATGAAATCATGATCTTTGAAGCATTTTGAGTTACTTTAAGGCCAATGAATTGTTTTAATAGCCCTAGATAGGTCATAGCGAATGATTTGTTCAAGGAAGACTTGATGTGCTTCAACCCAGTAACAGATCCACCAGTGATGAGAAAATCATCCACATACAAAACAATCAATAATAGACATCCTCCCTTATGTTGCATGTAAACATTGCAATCAGATTTGCATCTTTCAAACTTTTGTGACATTAAGAAGGAATCCATCTTTGCATACCATGCCCTTGGGGCTTGCTTGAGCCCATACAGTGATCTCCTCAATCTGCATACCAAGGAAGGATCAACAATGTACCCCTCAGGTTGTTTCATGTAGATCTCTTCTTCTATGTCACCATGCAAGAACGCATTCTTTACATCCATGTGATGTACCTCCCATGCATTCGAAGCTGCAATGGCCAAAACAACCCTTAATGAATCCATTCTTGCAACAAGAGTGGATGTCTCATTGTATTCCAAACCTTGAACTGGTGAGTACCCCTTTGCAATCAATCGAGCCTTGTACTTGGTTGTAGATCCATCATATGAAAGCTTTGTTTTGTATATCCATTTGCACTAAACTAGTTTCCTCCTTGGGGGAAGAGAGACAAGATCCCATGTCTCATTATTCTGTAGTGACTCATGTTCTTCATCCATGGCTTCTTGCCATCTCGGATCATGGCAAGCCTCTCTGTAAGACTGTGGATTAGAACCCACCATCATGAAGCACCTCTTAGGGAGAAGTGGATCTTTATGGAAAAGTGCAATGTTTGCATCTTGGTATTGAGATCTTGTTCTTCTATAGTAAAATGGATCTCCAGCAATGTCCCCAACAGCCTCAGTCAGATTTTGAGATCATTTAGGCTTTGGATTAGGACTAGGTGCTGGATCTGGATCTGGATTTGCTAAATCTTCATACTCAATATCTAGATTTGAATCATATTGATCTTCTTATTCAGAATCTGAATGTGGATCACCTGTAGAAACATCATGAGGAGCAAATAGAAGAGGTAGATCAATTATACCTTCTTCTTCAATTGGTTGTAGATCATGCAATGGATCCTCATTGAATTGAAGACTTCTTTAAATGAAGTATCTCTTTGTTGCAATCTCCATCAACTTGTAAGCTTTTGCATCTTCTGCATATCCAAGAAGAATGCATTCACTACTTTGAGGTTGAAGTGCTTTCCTCTTGTCGGAGGGGATTCTGGCCCATGCCTTGGATCCAAAAACCCTCAGATGAGAGACATTAGGTTTGTGTCCCTTCAATGCTTTGAATGGAGTGACCACATCAACAGATTTGTGGGGTGCACGACACAGTTCACTGCTTATGCCCAGAGATTTGATGGGAGATCTCTTGCTTCAAGCAAGAAGGTAGCCATATCTTTCAATGACCTATTCCTCTCTGCTACACCATTTTTTCGTGGTGTGTATGGGACAAAATGTTGCATTTAAATACCTTCAAAAGCACATATCTACTGCAACTCCTTCTTGATGTACTCCCCTCCATTATCTGATCTGAGTTCCTTGATCTTCCTTCCAGCAGTGTTCTTAACTAAGGATTTAAAAACTTTGAAGCCTTAGAATACCTCAGATTTATGTTTGAGAAAGTAGATCCAATAAAACCTAGAGTAGTCATCAATGAAGGTCAAAAGGTATCTGGATCCATTCATTGAAGTAGTGGGCATCGGTCGTAGACATCACTATGAATCAGATCTAGTATGGAGGAAGCTCTCTTTTCCTTCCCAACATCATACTTTCGCTCTGGGTGCTTCCCTACCAAGCAACCTTTGCAGATTCCTTGAGAAAACTTTATGTTCGGAAAACCTTCAACCATCTCTTCCTTGTGCAACTATTGTAGGTATTTGAAGTTTAGGTGTCCAAATATTTCATGCCAGAGTCTGCTTGTCTCATTTGCATGAGTCAAAAGAGCACTTTGATGTGAGTATGGCAGGAAGCAGGAGAACGCATATGCCTTGGAGGCATGGTTTGCAACTCCTTTGGCTATCAACTTCCCAGATGAGATCTCTGCAACCTCAATTGTGTCAGGTCCAAATACTACTTTCTTTAGTGAACCTGTGTGTTCCATCTGATAAACATACAACAAATTAGCTACTAGAGAAGGCACATACAACACATTATTGAACTTTCCATGCTCAAGCTGTATAATACCCTTCCCTTCAACAAATATTTGAGATTCATCTCCCATGTGTATGATGGGTCAATCGGAAAGATCTAATGAAGAAAATGGCTCTTTGGAGGCAACCATGTGGTTGGAGGCTCCAGAGTCAATAAGAAAAGCTTGGGATTGTGAGAATCCATCCTTCAATGCATGGAATCTCTCATGATCTTCTGACTTGCCACCTGGATCAGTCTTCCTTTCACCTTTAGGGCGGGCAATGTTATGTTGTTCAAGGAGTTTTTCCATTTGATCTATGGTCTTCTTCATAAAAAAACTCTCAGGATGGTTACCATTCTTACAGTATGTACACTTGGATTTCTCAAATTTCTTTTGTTTGTCCTTCTTGGAGTTGGAGGCTCCTTCTGATGGACTAGACTTGGCATTCTGCTTCGGTTCAAATTGCTTCTTCTCTTTTCCCTTTTGCTTCCCTTTTTCATTTGCACTTTTTGACTCTCCATCCATAAGAGCTTGATTTTTGGAGGCCTTCAGGGCGCCCATCTGAATCAATTTGTCTTGTTCTTGGATGAGAGATTCAGTGAAAACATATAAGCATGGCATTTTCCAACCAGGGATTGACAATCTCCCTAAATGGAAGGTAGAAACAAAGATGGAGAACTCGGGACCCAGCTTCCTCAGAATGGATAGCACCAACTGCTCATCCTTCTCCTCAACATTTTGCAAAAATTTGAAAATGAGTTTTTTAAACCAACTCTTTTTAAACGGATTGAAAAAAAAAAGTTGTAAATCCAACTATATAAAAACTTTTGCAAAATATTTTAAAATGAATCAAACTTTGGCATTTTATGCAGCACTCAACGCTCAACAACGCTCCAACATTTAACGTTTAGCAACTTCACATGGGGACAGAGTATGAAGGGACACGTAGAGAGTTAAAACTTTGAACGCTTCACACCCTAAATCCTGGCAGAGTGTACACCCACGCGAAGGAGTTTTAAGGATGACAGAGCTTAAAGCTCTTCAACTCAGAGGTTGGAGAAATCCAGATCTGTAGGATCCTTCAACGTAGAGATTAACAAATGCTCAATGCTAGGTAGTTTCAAATTGTGGCAGGGGTTTACAGAGTTTGGCAGAGTTTTATTTTCAGTGCTAAGCTCAAAACGCATTCACCATTCAAGTTATGGGCTGGGAGATGCACTCATGCAGAGCTTCATGCTGATGTACAATCCTTTAACAAAGATACAACGTTACACATGTAATTAGCTAAGATCTAAAGCCAGTTCAAGAAACTTCACCAGTGTTATGCGCTATGCAAATTAGCAAATTTCACCTTTAATTCAAGAATTTTTAAGCTTGTACAATTCTTTAATGAAGGACTGTACAATTTTCACGCTGATGTGCAATTCTTAAACAAAGATACAACGCTACACCATTGCGTTAAGAGCTGGGAAAACGCAGAGGTAGAAGCTGTATGGTCTTCACAGAGATCGTCAAAGCTTAAAGATTACACAGAGAGTCACGTAGAGAGGTTGAGGTTTAAAGATTGAGATCTTTAATTAAATTTTCAACGCCTCCCACGCAAAGCCTTCGAAATTTAAAGGTTTTTTCGGCACGCAGAGGTTAAGTCGGAGATTGAAGATTGTTAACAGACAGAGTTTGACAAGCTGTCAACGCTTCACAAGCTGAGGAGTACCAACACTTTTCAAAATACCTAGAAACTAAACTCAAACGCTAAAAGCAGAGCTTGAGTTTGTGAACGCATCATCAATAGACATCGAGGTATAAGAGTTAAATTCTATACAATACCGAGCTGGAGTTAAAGTCTTCAACGCCCTCCAATGCCAAATCGTGGCAGGGTTTCAAAAGTTTAAAGAATTCTTCAAAGAATACGCAGAGGTAAGAGCATAAGACGCACACAGTATCAACAATTTTTTGCAATCTTAATTCTTTAAATCTTCAACATCTTACAGAGCAGAGTGATTGTTTGAAGCATTTCACGCAGAGTTCAGAGTTTGACTCTAACATCCTTCAAATCAAAGCAAAGTTTGAAGATATGCAGAGCTTTAAAGAAACCTTTAATGTTGAGATCTACCGTTCACGTAGAGTTTGAGGGAATCTAACATGCAGAGACTGAAGCTTTAAAAAACTTGAACACAGGGTTAAGACCAAAACAGAGTTTAAATTCCAAAATTCCAGGCAGAGTTTAAAGAAATCATATCTGATTGGTTTTTAAGGTAGTTTGCTGGATTAAAGGTGTAGTTAGGCTAGTTTTGAGTTTCTCAAGCAATATTTTATGGTCTTTAATGGATCTTTAAGCTACAAAGGAGTAGATCTGAAGGAAGAACACCTGAAAGTTGAAAAAAATCAAGAAAGTTCAAGAAATTTTAACAAGCAGTATGGTCGCCATTCTGATAACAGTAATTTGTGTAGGGTTGTATCTACACTATTTTAACTATTTTGCTAAGAGATGGTGAGTCTCTACGTCAGAGATGAGCAGATTATCACAAGTTACCTTAAAATCTAGATTCATTCATCAATTAAGATAAGTAAATTTAAGATCTACAGCCATTTAAAAGTTTAAATCACACAATACAAGCAACATCTAAACATTATAATGCCAGAAACTTGAATTAATTCATGCTAAAAAAATGGAGAAGGTACATAATTACCAGAAATCATGGTGTGAATCCCTCTTCCCTTTCCATAAGTTCTCCTTCCTTCACCCTTGCTCTTGAAGAATTGGAGCTCTTTTCTTCCTTCAGAATCACCTCAACATGCCTTTGCTTTTTTTATCTCCCTTTACCATGCCTCCCATGCCTTTCTTATATAGCATTGGGAAATGAGCCTTAAGCCTTTCTTCTCCATGTGGGATTGCTTATTTTCTTTATTTTTGATTATTTTCAACTGAAAACCCACTTTTCAATAGTTTTTAGGCTTTTTGCTCCACTTAGAATGTTTTAAGCACAATTAATGCATTTCTCAGAGAGGATTCGTCTTTGAATGAACTTTTGTCATGACTTCCTACTGCAAGTGCATGGTAAACATATGCTTCATGTGTCACATGACTAAGGGTGTCAATTTGATTGTTAACACACACTGCTTGCATTGTATGACCAAAGATTTGAATTTGGAAAATAATTATTGGATGGTTTCGAAACTACTAGGTTGAAGATCAATCAACTCATTCTCCATAATATGCCCCCTTAGCTCATCTTGTTTGCTGAAGAGGGTCTCCAACTTTAACCAAACCTCTGTTAGAGTCTTCAATCTATCAAGGTGGAAGAGTAGATCTTTGGAAATATGAATACACATGAAACCAAATGCTTCATCCAATCTATTCAGATACTTGGCCTTCTCAACAATTGCTTGAGGTTCAACCTCCTTTCCCATTGTTACCCTGTACAATGACTTGTTTCTCAACACCATCTGCATATCATCCCTCCAGTCAAGATAATTGAAGGGTTTCAAGATCCTGGGAGAGAGAGGATCATTCGAATTCTCCATTTGAACTGCTGGAGCGAATACAATGTGGTACTGCTGCTACTACTGCACTGAAAAAATTTCAATAACCTGCAAAAAACTCTCAATTTTTGGAGATAAACTACTACTGAGAATTGCTTTAGGACAATAGGCACTTTTATCTAGATCCTTCACACTTGGCTAGACCTCAAAGGATTTCTCCAATGAATTAAATGCAATGGCACCAATATTTGTTGTGGAAATCCAGAGGCTTTTGGTGCACTACTAAAAGCAGTTGCTCAACCTATGCTCACTGAGATTTGATACCATGTAAAATTCTAAACCACGGCAGATCATGGAGCTAGGTATACCTCACAAAGAAAGAATGAGTAGATAAATTGAGTTACAGTGAAAATTACAGTAAAAATGAGCAGACAATTAATCATGCATGGGAACTCAGATAGGAAAAAAATAATGTCACGTGATCCAATAATCAGTATAGTCAACAATGATGTTACAATGGAGAGAATTCGAATCACTTGGGAGAATTCGAGTCTCAGTCTATCTAGCATAGGAATTGTCACCACTGGAGTGCTCTGGAAGACCCAAGGTCAACTCAATTGAACCTAAACTCAGTTAATTGAAGACACAATTAGTTAACTGACCAAGGAGGGCGCATTAGTGATTTTGTGATGCAAATAACTCAGAAAAGGCTGTATGAGGCCACAATCAGTGGTAATCGGAGCATAAACCCCCCACAAGAGTCATCTAACTCAGGTGGGATGAATTGGAACATTGAGTTGGCTCCTAAAATATAGGGAAATGACTTAAGTGGTCCTAAAACGATGCATGCAGGGCGCATCAGGTGGTTGATGGATCCTAGATGACATTTGCACACCACTAGGGGGCAAATGTCATCATCAACTACTGGAAAAAATAAATAATGATAGGTAGGACAAGGATAGAGTATTAATTATCCTAACACCAACAATAATAAATGTAGTTAGATATTTGTTATATCTATATATGTGTGTGTGTGTGTGTGTGTGTTTTCCCTAGACATTGCATTAATCATTGTGTAATTAAATAAGAGTTTAATGCAAATACTTCTATTAGTACTAGTGTAAGTGCATAGTGTATGTATGCGTAGCTAGCATATACATATTTGTGTAGGTACTAAAGATAAACAAGCATACATACAATAATTTAGTGACCAAACATCATCCATTTCTCTAACCAGTTTGCGTTAATAAATTACAACCACAAAATGTATGATTCTATCATGCAAGGGTAAAGCAAGAGTTTTAACACACGCATGAGTAATGAATTGTTTCAAAGCTAACTTCCTCAACATCCTTACCTGCATGCTTTGTCTTTCTAATACACAACTATCTTCCACATCATATCCTTCCTCTACTAGAATATTCGGGAGTGTGAACTATATTGACCTAACACCCAATAGAACCCATAAGTGGAAGTGTCGATTACATTGACCAAGCTTCCCCAACAAGAAACTGCTAGCCGTAATCACACACCTTGGGGAGCATGGATAAACACAACCCTCCCATGAATCCAGGTTTTGGAGGCTAAATGGCGGCTAACACCTCCACCCCTCCAAGTAGAACTAGGGTCATCACCCTACACTGGCATATTGTGTCACTATTGTTGTTCTTGGGGCTTCAACATTGAATAACTAGTTTGGGAAACTATGTCTCTTGAAACCCTGCACCTTCCAACACATCTTAATACTCAAAAAAAGAATAGTTATAAATACAAGGCACCACAAGCATATCATTCCTCTTTTGAGGTCCATGTCATCGACGTCACTTCGATGCCTTATTTACCCAGCCATCACTTAAGCCATTTAACATGTAAGTTAGTTTACCAAACACAAGATCATGCATAACCATATAATCATTTACATTTACATGTTATGTTACTAACTGACACACGATGTAAACAAGCTTGGTTATGTACCATGCACCTAGTATTTTATCTAGTCATTCAATATTTAATTTAAATTGGTATATGCCTACCAACATTCCATTTAAATTTACATGTTGAAAGTAACTTAAATAACAATCATCATTAACAACATAATTATAGCATATATATATATATCTATCTATCTTTCGCAGTACAAGTAGGTCCATATGTCCCTAAATATAATGTTGTCACTCTATTTGAGTTCCACATATAATAAACAAAATACAAAGTAGGTCATATTGTAGTTTAGATGGTAAAGTCAAAACGGGCAATTACATACACCCACTGATGCAGGAGCATCAATGCTGAGTCAGCAATGTGATTACGTGTTCACATGTTGTGACTAGCACGAGGATGAGCTGTCATTAAGGGAATTGATTTTGTTAAGTAGTTTGAGATATTTACAGAATATGTAACCACCTTGTGCGTTGTCAGTTTTGAGGAGATAGAAGTAGTGGCAATTTGATACTCCCTGCATGGAGATCAAGCCAGTTAGCCAATTAGTTGAATAATGATAGTGACCCCTTCAGTGAGGGAGGAGAGTTTGTTAGGAGTTTGTTTACGGTTCGGCCATTCTGTTTTGGGGAGCCAAAGGGATAAAAAGGGTAGAGCTGGATGAGAAACGGGTTGGAGTAAGTTGGGGTGGTCATTTTTGGTCAGGATGTAAATTTTTCTAGCTATCAGTTAGTGTAATTAGAAGTTATGTGTATTCTATAGGTTTCCTGTGCATCTTGAATGAAGAATGATATGATATTTTGTCAGGTAGAGATGTGTGCAATTGTGGGCCTGATTTCTGTGTTAATGAGTCTCTATTTCGTATCTGTGTGATTTATATGTGCAGTTAAGAAACCTAATCGTTTGTAGACCGACCACTGTTTGCGTTCAGTTTCCCTTAGATTTGAATGAAGAATCAAGATGGATTGATCAATTATCTGATCAATCAATGAAGAAATCATAGAGCGCAATCGAAGTGACTAAACGAAGGTTGGACGGCTCAGATCAAAGCCGAAAGGAAGATCAATGGTGGGGAAAGAACCGATCAAGTGGACGTGCGCGGGAATTAGCATTTCCGCAAGCCAACGCGAAGTGTTTCGCATTGATCAAGATCAATGGGCAATATTCCATCCGCAAAAGATTGACGGTCGCTAGCTCGTTTCGCGGGAGAGAGAAGCCTGGGATTTAACGGCGAGAGGTTGTGGAAGCCACGTTGCAGAAAGGTTATTGCAGAAGTGTTTTCAAGAAATCACAAAGCACGCGCCTGCAATCCGCAATCTGCAAGCTGCGAAAGGGAGTGTGCGGAAAGACCGTTGCGGGAAGGCGCTTGCGAGAGGATTGTTGCGGAAGTACGCTGCAATTGCGGAAGGCTAGTTCTGACTGTCAAAACCTTGCAGAAAGCCCATTTTGAATGGGAGAGCCGCAATGGAGAATAACCTAGCTGGTTGTTAGCTAAGGTTGGTGATTTGACTTCAAAGGACCACCCTATTTCCTAAGAAGGTGTGGGTTGGACGGGCTATGGTCATTCCCCCTGCACCACCCACCCTTTGTGAAACTGTGTCCTGAATTTATAGTCAAAATAGTGCGGGGAAATCATGACACATGATCTCTGCATCCTCCCAGGTAGCATAATATGGGCTATAATTATCCCACTAGACCTTAACCCGGTCCACCAAATGGTGTCTGAGATGTCGAACCTTGCGGTCCAATATACATAATGGTTTGACCCTAATGGTCCCCTCATCCAAAACCTGCAATTCCTTCGAGTCTAGTTTATGAGACTTATAATGTTGTAAAACAGATACATGAAAAACATCATGAGTTTTATGTAAATGGGGTGGCAACACAAGACAATACGTGATGGGTCCAACTTTATCCAAAATCTCAAAGGGTCCTATAAATTTGGGTGACAACTTCGTCCCCTTCCCAAACCGGATGGTGCTCGAATGAAAATTGCATCTCCCACCTTATAATTTCAATCAGTCCTATGCACATTAACATAACTCTTTTGTCTATCATGAGATTCCTTTAACTGCTGTCTAATATGAATCACATGCTCTTCCATCTCTTGAATCAACTCGGACCCTAAAATCACTTTATCTTCTAACCTTTCCCAACTCAATGGTGTTATGCATGGCCTCCCATACAATGCTTGATAAGGTGGCATCCCAATTGAGCTATGGTAATTATTATTGTAAGCAAACTCTACCAAGGGTGAGTGATTTTCCCAATGGGTATGTTGATCCATAACATACATACTAAGCATTTACTCCATTACTTGATTCACTCTTTCTGTCTTCCCATCTATCTCGGTATGGTAAGTCATGCATAAGTTCAATTGACTTCCTAAGGTTAACTGCAAACTTGTCCAAAACCTAGATGTAAACCGAGCATCTCTATCTGAGATGATCTTCTTGGGAAACCCATGAAGACAAAATGCTCGCGTTACATCCACAATGACATAGGTCTCCCTGACTAGAATAAAGTGAGCACTTTTGGTCAATTAATCAACAACAACCATAATGGCATAGTGCCTATGAGAGGTAAGGGGAAATCCCACCACAAAATACATGGAAATGACCTCCCATTTTGACATAGGAATGTCATGAGGTTGTAAGAATCCTGTCAAGTGGTGATGATCAGCCTTTACCTACTAGCATTCAAGGAACCTAAAAACAAACTGGACTACATCACGCTTCATACCTATCCAAAAGAAGATTTTATTCATCTCTACATACATCTTTTTTACACCGATATGCGCACAATAGACTACTCTATGGGATTCCTTAAGGAAAGTGCCCCTAATATCCCCTTTCATGAGAATATACATCCTCCCTTGATATCGCCACAATCCATTTGCCTCCAATTCATACCCTTTGAACTTAGGTTCCACCTGCATCCCATTTTGAAGTGTTGATGTGACCTTTAGGTACCAACTATCTTTGAGTATTTGTCCTAATACTCTCTCCCTCAAATCGACCTTTAACAGTATTAGGGAGAAAATCCTTAGTTTTCCACTTAAAGCATTGGCTACTACATTCTCCTTCCCTTTGATGCATGAAATCCCGAAATCGTATTCACTCATAAATTTGCTCCATCGCCTCTGCTTGGTGTTATATCTCTTTGAATGAAGAGATACCTCAGGCTTTGGTCATTGGATTTGAGCTCAAAGCTTCGCCAAACGAGCTAATGTCTCCAAAGATTTAAAGCTAACATTACCACTGCCAATTCTAAATCATGGGTCTTGTAATTCTCTTCATAAAGTTTTTATTTTATTGAGGCGTAATCTATCACTCCACCTTCTTGCATTAACACAACACCCAAACCCTCCCTTGAGGAATTTGTGCAAATAGTAAATTCCTTATCCATATCAGGCACTCATAGGATTGACACACTGGCTAGTAATATTTTAAGCTCAGCGAATGCGAAATCACATTCCTCATTCCATTCATATCTTATTTCCTTACGTTGTAAGGTAGTTATGGGTTTTGCAATTTTTGAGAAACCTTCTACAAACCTTCAATAGTACCCTACTAAACCCATGAAACTCCTCACCTCATGAGCATTCCTTGGCATGGGCCAATCCATTATGGCCTTCATCTTTCCTAGGTCCACTAAAATTCCCTCTCCGGATATTGTATGTCCTCGATAATGAATATCCTTCTAATAGAAGGAACATTTAGACAACGTATCATACATCTTGTGTTCTCTTAAGCATGACAACACCAATTGCAAATGCTCCTCATGCTCTTTCTTGTTTTCTAGAATAGATGAGAATATTGTATAAGAAGACCTACACGAAATGGTCTAATTACTTATGGAATACTCTATTAATGAGGCTCATGAATACCATTTTCGCATTGGTCAAACCAAAGGGTACCACTACAAACTCATAGTACCCAAACTGAGTTTGGAAAGCAATCTTAGGTATATCACCTTCCTTAATCCAAAGTTGGTGGTAACCTGATTGCAAATCGATCTTTGAGAAGACTATTGCCCCTTTCATATGATAAAAGGGGTTGTCAATTCGAAGTATCGGGTACCTATTCTTCATTGTGGCTCTGTTCAAATCTCTATAATATATGCAAAGATGAAAGGAACCATCCTTCTTTTTTTTTAAATCACTGGTGCATCCCACAGTGAAATACTTGGTCCGATGAATCCTAGATCTAATAGTTCCTTCAGTTGCATCTGCAACTCACAAAGCTCAGGGACCGTCATCCTGTAAGGTCTCTTGGAAGTTGTATTTGAACCAAGTTTTATCTCGGTAGTGAAATCAAGTTCTCTCTCTGGAGGTAACCCAGGAAACTCCTCCGGAAACACATCTCTAAATTCAGTTAATACTGGGTATTGATCTAAGGATGGTCCCTTTTCATTAATTACTACCTCAACTATGTACAACTAACATCCCTGCCTCATACATTGTTTTACATTCTATCATCAAGATGAAATGTAGGGATACCTTTCTTTTGATACCTTGAATCTGAATGTCCTTCCCTTGGTCTAAACAAAGGATTTTCTTCCCATAACAGTCTAAGAAGGGTCGATGATTCTCAATCTAGTTTGTACCTATGATGAGATCATAAGTACCGAGGGAAGTGACATACACTTTGAATTTAGTAATACACACCCCTAGGTCTACTAAACATTCGTCAACAATAGGTCCTACTGTTTGTTTTACCCTTGAATCCATTTCAACTAAGTTGAAATCATCATGCTCGTAGGATGCCAACCCAAATTTATCTAATGCATAAGGAGAAATAAAACTATCAGTAGCACTCAGATCAAATAATATTTTGAGTTTAATTTGATTGGTTTTACTTGATGATTCCACTACGGTGGATTGATTTTTGGCTTGATGGTTATTCACCGTTGCAGTTATTTGGTGTTTACTACCTCCACTCCCCATTGAGGCCTTTCCCTCTCTATCCACAGTACTGAATCGTAACTCAAGACAGTCACGCTGATAGTGTGGCCACAACCCCAACAAGGATCCTACGATAGAAGCTGAGAGTTGAGCTGTTGAGACCTTTGAGATGGGTTCGTTCCCCTATAGATTGAAATACTGCACTAGCTTCCACAAATCTATCCATCTCCACAACTCTAGGTGTAGACCAATTTCCGTAGGGAGGTGGCATGGCATATCCTCCCCTTCTTTTTTTTGTTGAAGGTATTTTCAAATTTATTTATAATTATGTGACTATTAAGACAATAAAAAAACATTTATTTTTAATTTAAATCTATAATTAAATATACATATTAAAAATTTTATTTTAAATAGAATTGTAATTTAAAATTAAATTATAATTTTTTTTTGTAAGTAAGAGTAGTAGCCTTTTATTAATAATATAAGTAAAAAATTACATAAGTCATCAAAAAATAGTTTTCAACATGCCTCTGGGTGACAAGGCTGAAAAAAAGTGCCTTGGAGATATTTATGTCTATTGTAGCCTTAGAGTTGTTAACAAAAAAAGGGGTTGGCTAAGAACCTATAGTAGCTTTCTTGCTTGAGACAGAATCTAGAGTTCTGACTTTATAGTTTACAAAATAACCACTGATGGCAAAAACAAAAAAACCTAGAAATTTTGCAGAATAAAAATCAACTACGTGGCAGGTGGGTCTTCATCATCTATGATGACAAGTGGAGTGTAGCGGGAGCTCCCAATTGGAGAAGTATTTTGCACTGGCTTCAGGTCCAAACGCCTCCCAATGATGTCCATCCGTGATCTTGTTGACGGTCCTCTCATCTCAAAGAGTGGCGAGCGGCTTCTGCTTGAAGTTCATAATTTTTATATTTCGTTCCATTAAGACTTGTCCCAAGAGCAATTTGGTGACCCAATTTAGGACTACTAAACACTCATATAACATGATTTTGTTCCTTGTATCTTTGATATTTTGTATCCAATCCTCCATAGGATTGAAGCCCGCCCCAACTTGAAAGACAACACTACTCTACTCTAGTTCCTATGTTTCCTTGTTCGTATCTTAGTCTTCATGCTCAACGTTGTTGGGGTTGGTGGGAGTTGGAGCAGTCCAGGAGATGAATTCAAATCCCAAGTGATGACCATTGTGGTTCAGGTTGGAGTTCATAATGTTGGTGTTTGTGGTAAGCTCCGTAAGCAGCCACAATTCTTCTTCCAAGCTATAAGTATCCTTCTGTTGGTTAGCAAGGATGCATCCAAGTAGTACTTTTTTCGTCCACAATGTAACCAGAGAGAGGTCATAGAGTGCCTTCCTGGAGTGAGAGTCCCCTGGGTTTGGAAGCCAGTTCACCAAGGCTTGAATTTCATCCACTTCTTGAAAAACTAGTCTCCTACCATATTTTTCGTTTCATCCTCTCAATTTCTATTTTGTAGGCGTGGGGAACATAATCTTTATAGTGATTTGCAGTTGCAATCGCTCTAAATTGGTCTTTGGTGGGATTTTGAAGCTTGGATCCGGCTCGCTTCTTCCCCCTACCACGCACCATGATCTAGACCTTGTTGATGCTCCTTTGTTGATTGTCACTACTAGTTTCTGTGTTCTTAGCTATGAGGATAAAGGTGATTTATGATCCCCCTTTGGATTTAATGCTCCAATTTGTTTCCATGATTAATTTGTCCCTCTCCACTCAAGTGAAATCAAACTTCTTCATTATGGTGTACTGATTCCTATCCCTTGTTGTACTTTTTGGGATGTTCTGGTACAGTCGCACAAGTGTTTGCAAATCAAAGTGATAAATCATTATGGGGGGATACTTTGATCCATGTGCTTTGCATGGACTGTTTCCACCTCGTGTTCATTGGGATCCAAGTGGCTCATCGTGGCATGTTGGATGGGGCCCCTCCTTGCGTTGTACTAGAGATGAGCGAGGGAATCCTGAGTGGGCCCTATATATTCTATGCTCAACCTACGTGGGTGTTGTGAGGTGTCAGTGAGGTCCATATTGGCTAGTCTTTGACATTCTTCCATGAAAGGTTCACCTTCTAGGTTGGACACCAGGTCATCCAAGGTTCTGATTGCCAAGGAGACTCCCAAGTTAGGCATTCAATCGACTACTTTGTTGGTCGTTCTTTTTACATGGAGATGAATAAGGGCTTGGATTTTGAAGATGGTTGCAGCCAAGGTCAGGATATCATCTTCTAATATCCAATTGCGTATCAGTTTTCTGACTAGAGTGCCATTTTGCAGTTTGACAAGGATTTGCAAATCTCCTTCTATATTGATTTAGTTGTAGCCCTGTCTTACTTCTATGTTTAGACCCCGAAGAAGCACCCCAAGTTCGGCCACATTATTGTTGTTAATACCCAGGTATCCTGCTAACACACTTTTGATGGTTCATGTGTTGTCTTTGAAGACTCCTCCATAGCTTGCTTGCCCTGGGTTGTCCTTGGAAGATCCATCGAACTTGATTTTGATGAAGCATTTAGGAAGGGGGAATTCATGAGGAGGGGCTAATGACCCTGGGTTTGGACAGGGTTTTGAAGATGATAGCTTATTGGAAGTTTAGGTCCCATGCCTTAAAGATGATTGCTTCCTTATTATTAATTTGCAAGTCTTGATCAGTTCAATGATGGAGCCAGAGAGTTTCCTAAATGTTGGATTTGATATTTTTCCAAACAAAACTTGTGGAATGAGATTTGTATCGGAATGTCCTTCTATTACACTCCTTCCAAGTTTCCCACAGGAGAAAGGTCGGGAAGAGATGCCATAGACGGTTGAGCAACGGGATGGTGAAGGGGAGCTCCCTCTAGTTAGCAGGGGTTTTATTTATGTTTGAGCCATCTCTATATGAGGTACGAAAGAGAGCGGCTCCCTTATCCCATAATTCTAAAGTGAAGGTACAGGAATTGAAGAGATGCTCCTTATCTTCTGGATGATTGTTGTAGAGATATTCAGAGATAAGAAAACGGTCCAATATTGAAGCTATCTGATGATCTCCTTTGTGTTGTTGTTCCAAGTGTAGAGACCATTGGTCGTGCTCAGATCCACCATTTTATTATTCTCATGAATTGCCTATAGGCTTGACTATCTCTATCAAGGCGCTTGAGGCAATCTTTTTTTCTCAGTAAGGGTGGTGATCATATTAAAATATCCTCCTAGAATCCATTTTTGATCTTGGTAGAGATCTTGAAGCCATTGAATGTGTTTCAAGAATTGAAGTTTCTGCTCTACTATTTGTGATCCATAGATGTTGGTGAGGAACCCTCTTCCTTCTGTTCCAATGATATGGTAACTGGATGATATAAATATTAACATTGCTAGGAGATTGTCAATCATTTTTTGTTTGAGGGTTCCGGAGAAGAGAAAGGAATCCTGAAGCTCTAAAGGCATCCATCGTTGTGACCTTGGGAATCTTTCCATATTTTCCTTGCAATGGTCTCCATTGTTTGGAAGGTGCACGTTGTTTCTTGCAACATATTGATACTTGGTTTTTCCATGACAATTTTATTTTTCAACAGTCTATGTTTGGAGGGTTTGCTTAATCCCCCTATATTTCAGTATACAACTTTCATTTAAGACTTTGAGGAAGTTAGGAAAATAACTCCTCCTATTGACTATGCTGACCTAAATCTCACATTAGGTTTCCTACTTCATCAAGGCGAGGTCTATTAGTTTCGTGTCATCTTTTTTTGTCTTCTTGGTGGGGTCTTTTTAATTCTTTTTTGTTGCTGGCTTTGATTCCAAGTTCCACTTCCCTGATGGGAGTTTTGTTAGATTTGGCTGCTGCAATTTTTTTTTGATGACCACTTTTTTAAAGAGTTCTAGCCGTGGTTCTGGGATTGGGATTTTTTTTTTTCTTGCAAGTTTCTTCGATCCCTTGGAGATTAAGTTATCCCAGTTCTGGCATTTCCATTTCCTTAAGGAGATCTGGCTTTTCCATTTCCTATTGGAATCTCTTGCTTTTCTTGGTGATCTTCATGGTTTGTGGATTTGGAGGTCTCCCCTTCTACCATATTATTTGCTAAAGCTTGAATTGGTTGGAGGTGGGGATATAGGTTTTGGAGGGTTGACGGATTTTTTTATTTATTGTTCCTTTGTTTGTTGGCGACTTTTGCAAACCCATATGCATCTTTCTCCTCTAAGAGTTTGTCTTTCAAGGGAACTTGATTTAGGGGGAAGTCTCGAAAAATATGACCATGTTCATGGCATTTTCTGCAATGGAAGGGGATGTGCTCATAATCTAGGGTTTGGAGCCATTTTGAATCCCTATAGTCTAGACATATGGCCTCTGGAAGGGGTTGATAGATATTCATGTAGACATATATTCTCGCAAAGGAGGTGTAATGACCTCGCTGCATTGCCTCTGAGACTTTGACAAAGTGACAAAGGGTATTGCCAATGCCTGCAAGGGTATCCATTTCCCAATGCTCCTATGGAAGTGAGTATAATCTTATCCACACTAGGGCCTCTTTGAATTCTTCCTTATCAAGGATAAAGCACTCCACCCAGGGTCTCATATAGAGACCAACCAAGTTGAAGAAATAGGGTCCACCTTCAAAAACTAATATGTAGTCCTCTAGATTGTCAAATATGACTGTGAAGAAGCCTTTTGAGTCTCATTTTAGATCATAATGTTCTTCAAGGTTCCATTTGAGGTTGATCCACCATATTAGGGCTTTTTCAGATGGCCACAAGCTCATAAATTTACATATTATAGCGTGAGCTTACATATGTTAAATATTTTGATGAATTTGAGTTGAGGTTATTTCATACTATGGAACTGTTGCGGATTTCATAATGCATTTTACATGGTTGCGTTGGGTTGGCCTTTGCCAGGTGTTTGAAGCCATGAGGGTGTTGAGATCATTTTCGTCTCCTCATTTACATCTGCTTCATTTGCAGTGGATTTCGTGTTGGTTGAAGAACTTCCAATCAGTTGCTTTTGTCCATTTGTACACGCTGACAATACAAATTGGTGGGGGGTTGGTGGCCGCCCCCTCGACGCGACCATCGAGGATGACGATCACTCTGCTGAGAGGATGAGTGACCTAAGCGAGGAACTGTAATTCGTTCTAAATCCTAAAGTTATAGCATGCATCTAACAACAATCGATCATAGCTTTTCCATTTAGTATCAATTATAAATTTAAAACATACATAATATAAAATTGTATTTTACAACCGAATAAAAAATTTATTAAATTCAAACTATATGCATTAGGTTTGTTTTATAGCTAAGTAACATTTAATTTTTTTTGAAAAGGGGTGGTCACGGTTCCATGAGGGTTGGGCCTATATGAAGGCCAAGTTCCCGTTCCCACTACATGTAGGAGTAAAAGAAAATGATAAGAGGGGGTAAACCCTTCTTTTACTCATTTTGCTTGCTCAAAATCTTCTTTTCTCTCGTTGAGTTCTGCAACTCAATCTCGTCTCCTCCACTTTGCAACTTAGCAGCTCAACTTCGTCAGCTGTGTCACTGTGAAACCCTTTCGAGGTTTTCTCCTAGTTCCTCGTTAGTTTTTTTAAAAGAAATTTTGTTTTTTTTATTTATCGGCTCGCACCCTTCCTCTCCTTCACTCTCCTGCGCGGCCTGGTTGCTTTTGGCTGGCTGTTTGCGTGGTCATGGCAGCCATGGATGCATTGTGCCTTAACTGTGGTTTCGTATGGCCAGGACACGTGAATTGGCCTTAGTCTTTGTACTTGGCATTGCATATCGATGTATGAGGTATGTGGTGCTTCAATTGACTTATGGAGGATAAATATGGATGTTAGGGCTAGGATGAAGCCCTAATCTGTGCGGGCGTTGTTCACGGTGATACCCTGGACAGGTGTGTGGCTTACGCTCGACTCGTAATGATTTGTTTGCTTGGCGTGCTCATGCGGGATGTTTGTTGGTTAATGGCGACGTTTGTGACTGTGATCTGATATTAAAACAGATTTGGTGTTCTTCAGTCATGAATGTGAACCGATTGTTATGCCAACGGGAGTTGTATAAGGGCTATCCCCGGGACTCGTCAGAATCTGGTAGAGTAATTTTTGTTAATATCGCAATTTGTCGGAAATCTGACAGAGCAATTCTTGTTAAAATCGCAATTTGGATTGTTAAAAGATTTAGATAATTTTAAAATTGGGTAATTATTCTTGTTAAAATCACAATTTGGATTGTTAAAAGATTTGGATAATTTTAAAATTGGATAATTAATCTAAAGCAAAAAATTTAACCTGTTTTTATCCCAAAATCACTGAAAATAACGAGGCATTTTGGTTGTCTTTTATCCTACGCTATGCCAACGTTTCCTTTTTGTTTAGGCATGTGGAACCAGAGTATATTGCAGGGATTGGTGTGCTTCAGAGTATATGGCTTCAGCCATAAAGAAAATTTGATTAATTCTCTCTTCCCCTTCTTTTTGTTTTTCCTTTTAATCCCCACTAATATTTGCATTTTACTAATTATTCACCTTGTTTTTTGTTCAGGTCATGGCCGGGGTTATGTCTAAGGCATAGTGCTCCTTAAATACCAGAATTGATCTTAACTCTAGTTTGAAGGAAACCTCTTCTTGAGGCCTTCCTCTTCTATTTTCTTCGATCAGAGAGCCCTGGGCTCTCTTGTGCCAATAATACTTTGAGTTGTAATCTAAATTTTGCTTTCACATAATTGAATGTATTGCTACAATTTATTGTTGATAGTACATTTATAGTTACGTTCAATTTTTTTTGTTACAATTCTGGTTATGTTTCCATAATTCCTTAGCTAGCCTACTTATGTTTTTCAAAGTTTATGAGTTTACTGCAGGTCCTTTGGTTCCAGAGTTAGAACCAAAGCTCCGGATACCCCATATAGGGACCTGGTTAAACTCATTGGGCCCTTATATTATAATAAACGTGAAGCACGAATTAAATCTTAAATTTTCTGTTTTTGATTAGGATTATCCTTTCTAATAGTTTTTAGTAGAAATTAATTAAATAAATAAAATACTAACAGATTATTTTAATGGTTTTTATCATTTCATAACCATGTTTCCATAAAGATTTCCTAGTTATAACAGCAAAATTAAGATTTCATAATAGAAAAACTAAGATTTCATAATAGAAAAACTAAGATTTCATCACCATAATAACAACTAACAAACAACTAACAATCAATTAAGCAAGATTTAGAAAAATACTTAGTAAATTTTTTGGCTTAGTCACAAGCCTTCTTTCTTTTCCCTTTCACAATCTAGCCCCAAATGGAGTTTTTACCTTCTTACCGGCTAGGAACAACCTTGCGGGCTCCCCCCTAAGTCCCCAAGAACAACAATAGCAACCCACAATGGTTAATCCATGAAAATTCCCAATGTTTCCCTCCTCCTTGTCCTCCAACAAAGTTTTTCCTTTCTTCCCTTCACCTAGTCCAAAGAAAAATGATAAAGATTCCCCTTTCTCGACACTTTCCCCTCTCTTATCTCCCCAAATCCTTTCTCAACCACCCCATTCAATGCTCATTATTACCCTTCCGCTTAGTTCTAGAAAATGAACATTAATTAAAAACTCAATCTCAAGGAATTGTCATAACATGATCGTCTCAATCCCAAGGAATTGGCATAACATGATCATAAAATAAATACCAGGAATAATGTATCAAGTAAATGACATATTCCCCAACAACCTCATACTTAATTAATTAACCCCACCAACAATAATAAATGCAGTTAGATGTTTGTCAAAACATTACATTAATCATTGTGTAATTGATGTTTGTCAAACATTTATATATATACATTTATGTTTTCCCTAAACATTACATTAATCATTGTGTAATTGATGTTTGTCAAACATTTATATATATACATTTATGTTTTCCCTAAACATTACATTAATCATTGTGTAATTGATGTTTGTCAAACATTTATATATATACATTTACACCAACAATAATAAATGCAGTTAGATGTTTGTCAAAACATTACATTAATCATTGTGTAATTGATGTTTGTCAAACATTTATATATATACATTTATGTTTTCCCTAAACATTACATTAATCATTGTGTAATTGATGTTTGTCAAACATTTATATATATACATTTATGTTTTCCTTAAACATTACATTAATCATTGTGTAATTAAATAAGAGTTTAATGCAAATACATTTCTTGTAGTACTAGCATATACATATATTCAATAGGTACTAAATATAAACAAACATACATACAATTATTTAGTGACCAAACATCATCCATTTCAATAACTAGTCTATATTAATAAATTACAACCACATAGAGTTTAAGTTTATCATGCAAGGGTAAAGCAAGAGTTTTAATACACACGAGTAATGAATTGTTTCAAAGCTAACTTCCTTAACATCCTTACCCACATGCTTCATCTTTCTAATACAAGACTATCTTCCATATATTATCCTTCCTTTGCTAGAATATCCGGGAGTGTCAACTATACTGACCTAACCCTCGATAGAACGCATAAGCGAAAGTGTCGATTACATCATTCAAACTTCCTCAACAGGAAAATGCTAGTCATCATCACACACCTTGGGGAGCAAAGCTAAACACGACACTCCCATGACTCCAGCTTTTAGAGGATAAACAATGGGTAACACCTCCACCCCTCCTGGTATAACTAGGGTCAACACCCTACACTTGGGTACTGCGTCGCTATTGTTGTTCTTAGGGCTTCATCATCGAATAACCAGTTTGGACAATTGTGCTTCTTGAAACCCTGTACCTACCCAGACATCTTAGTACTCAAACAAATTATAATTATAAATACAATGCACCACAAGCATACCATTCCTCTTTTGAGGTCCATGTCATTGATGCTATTTCGATGCCTTATTTACCCAACCAACACTTAGGCCATTTAACCTATAGGTTAGTTTACCAAACACAAGATCATGCATAACCATATAATCATTTACATGTACATGCTATGTTACTAATTGACACATGATGTAAACAAGGTTGGCTATGTACCATGCACCTGGTATTTTATCTATTCATTCAATATTTAATTTAAACGAGTATCCACGTACCAACATTCCATCTAAATTTGCATGCTGGAAGTAAATTAAATAACAATCATCATTAACAACATAAACATAACATATATATATCTTCCACAATACAAGTAGGTCCATATGTCCCTATAATATAATGTTGTCACTCTAACTGAGTTCCGTAGATAATAAACAAAATACAAAGTAGGTTATAATGTAGTTTAGATGGTAAAGTCAAAACGGGGTATTACATCAGGGGTTCATTCCATCTCCTTGTGTCACACAACTTTCCACCGTTCTTTCAGTGTCTATGACTCTATTTCTATTTGTATTTAGATGTTGCAAGTCTTGCTACCATGAGGGCTTTGAACACGTGAGCACAACCTTCTTTCTAGGTTTTTTATTCATTGTGTTCCATTCTATTTTTTTTAGAAAGAATTGCAAACCGTGTTGGATTTTAGGGGCACTTGCGTTGTTTTTCTTTTAATTCATGTTCTCATGCCCTTGGCCTATAACAATAAGGGTATGGTGGCTAGGGAGGTAGAAAGCCTCAAATTGCGAACCAATTAAGCCTTTATTCAATGCTACCAATTTCACCTTCTGCCAAATATTTCTTCTCTCTTGTTTACCTTTAAGGAGTGCTCACAACTAGGGTTAGTCCAATGGGTAGATCTTTGAATTAAGTTTTCTCACCATTCATATGATTTAAAGGGAAGGGTTTGTTTGTTTTTTTTTCCATCTTCACCAATGTGTTGGGGTGGCCTTTGGTCCTCTTAATTTTGGTTTGCCATCAAAATTCTATGTTATCTAGGATTGTTTTAACTCTTTTTTTTTTCTTTTCTGAAGAAAAAAAAGTTTCTTGTTATTCATAGAGTGAATCAAATAAACTACAATAAATGCCTATCCCATGGACAGTGACAAAAAGATAAACACAAGATAACTTCTACCCTCAAAGACAATTACTACCGCGTATAGCTGCTAATTCAAATGTACCATAAAATGTAAGATTGTTTTACTTGAAAGCTAAAACTTACATAATGCATTTCCTCTTGCTGTAAGCAGCAACAAATGAAAATGAAACCGAAATGGTATGAAGGGAAATGAAATACACTGGGTTCCACCTAGAGAGAAGGGCTTAACCATCACAAACTAAAACAGTGGCAGAATGAAATGAGGTGACTTCATCCTTGGCTGAAGTGTTTGACTATGCTTTTCCTCTTGCCTTAAATTCAAGGTCACCAAGTGTCTCAAAGACCGAGCTTATTTAGAGTTTGAATCGGTTATAAGTTTACCATAATATTGCAAGTGGTTTTAACTAACGAATTTAGGAATTTGAAGGCACATTTCAAGCAATAGTTGTGAGGAAATTGTTACTATTGATTTTTTTATTGCTTTTTCATAATGTATATAACTAGCGTTTGCTCTTTGAGGGGCAAAAATGAACGTCGATAGGAAAAGAGGAAAGTTAGAAGGAACAAAAACATATGCACATCTAGCGAAGGATATTGGTAGGAAAAGAGCAAAGTTTGTAAATGTAGACTTACAACAAAATATGAGTGGTGAATCTTCGTTATGCATGAGAAGCATGTAAAGGCGAACATACCTGTCACTATATGAATTAATCTATTGAAAATCACTAATAAACCAAGGAAAGTAACTGGTTATCAATGACTCTCACCACATCAAGCATTCACACATTTTTTGATAATATAGACAGTTCACAACAAAGCACACTAAAATGTAGACTTACAACACAATAGCAGTGGTCGTAGCTCTGAATATAAAGGTTGTATTTATTCAACGTGGAGGTAGATGAGGAGAGGTCGCTTTGCTTGGCTGCTTTGTTTTTATGAATGTAAAAGAGAGTACATAGTTTACAAATCAGCTGAGATTAATATTTATCTCGGTTCGGCTTGGGATAATCCATTATGAGCTTAGCTTGAAAAGCCATTGCCAACAAGGAAACTGAAGAGCATTGAACTAAAAACGTAGTAAAATATAGCACTGTTACAAAAATATGAACAAGCATTTAGGTTTTTTAGAGAAAAGGAATCCCAATAATATCCATTGAGAAGTACACATTACATATAAACATTTCTGCAATAGTTTCTCAAGAAGGGAAATTTGTTTTCATTGACAAAGAAGAATAGATGAACAACAAAAAGGGTTGGTTCACCACTATATAGCCTTGGAAGAGTTTGTTATCTGGTGAAATTTCAAAAATGAGAATAGTAGGCAAAGTTTTCACTTGAGTGCTGTACATATGAGAAGATACAAATGATATTTACAATTAAAATTAGCTGGACGCTTCTAAATTGGAAATATAGTCTGTCCATGCAGTAGATTCTTCAGTTATGATATTATATTCGTCAGGCTTTAATAGTTTTAGAGACACTTCATGATAAGATAGTTCTGTTTCTATATTTGCAACTTCTATTGGTGCTTGTAGGTCTCCTCATGGAAAATGAGATGTGTAGATGTTTGCCTCACATAGAAGTCGACGTCTTCTTCTGTTAGAGAATCAATTTTTTGATGTAGTCCAGGTTTGATTGCAACACTTACTGGGGTTCTGCCATTTGTTGATCCTTGGGGGGGAGCTCATCGATATTGGCTGCCATAGGGAGCTGACATTTACGGTGAACTTGATGGATTTCCTCATAGAATTTTGTGCACTTTTCAAGAGTTTTATCAATCTCGGCATTTAGTCGATTAGTGGCTTTCCTGCAAAATTCAAGGAGTGCAATATCCAGCTTCAGGGTCGCTAGTGTTTTTTGAGGGAGGTGAGGAGGAAATGCTGGGTTATTTTATCTCCAGGTTAACTGTTTGTTAAGCTTGCTGGCAATAGTAATCAAATGTTGATGCATTGTTATTGAGCTTGCAGCAATTTCCTGCATCCTTTCCATAAATTGTTTGATATTGTAGATTTGTTGAAAGAGTGTTTTTTGACAGTTTGAGACTTGCTCTTGAAGCTTGCATGCTTGTGCCCAGAACGGTTCCATGAGTGATTCCTTATCTCTCAACAACTTATCTACTTGAGTCTTCAATTCATTGGCCTTGTCGTTCACCACTGATGCACATGTTTCAAAGTCTGTAAGCTTTGCCTGAAAATCATTTGACTCCCCTTCCATTATCATTAACTGAACAATCAATGCTTCCTTTTCCGTGTTAAGGTTGTTGTAATTTTGTGTTTAACTCAATGGTCTCTCCACGTTCCTTTACCAAGGTGGCCTTGAGTTTCAACATTTCTTCTTTGTTTCGCTCAATAGTGGTAAGTAGGTTGTCGACATTGTCAACACTTGCTTGTGTAGCTGCGACATTCACAGAGGCTGTGAATTGGGGTCCTTTGGGTGCCTTCTACAAGTGTGTTTTCTGTGATGATGACAATATTTGGTTGAGCGGTCATTTTCGTTCTTTTTTCTGACCGTCGTGTTATGGTCTTTCTCTTTGAATAAAAAAAAAGTGTCTAATCGGGCCACTGTATGTTCTTTGGACGGGGTAAACGGCATAAGCTCAAGCTCTGGAAATGGCAAGTGGGCTCAACACGTTTGTGTCCATGAGTTCTGGACTATTGACTTGTGGACTTGTTGGCTCCTTGTGCATAGCTGGTTTGATCTTTTCTTGCGCTTCTTTGCTAATCTGTTCTTCCAGAGCTTCATTTTCTTTAGTTTCTCTTGCATGACGGGCTTGTTCATTTTGCAATTTTTTCATTTCCTCTTTCTTTTGTTGCTCTGCTGATTCTTCCCTTTGTATATGTATTTCTGCTTCATTTTCCTGGGTTGTAATTTTGATAGAAGTAGGTGCATGGTTGCCCTTTATTTTTTTGTGCAGCTCTTTCGCATTGTTGACCCTTTTATATATTTCCTCATCTGCCAGGAAATGATCTGAGTATTCAAAAATGATTTTGCAAGAAGCACAATGTTTAGCCACTTTACCTTTGTTGTCATTTCTTACAAAACGTATAGTCCCGAAGTGAAAAGATTCCAAGTCGGAAATGAAGGCTTCAACAGCTCTAATTTTTTGGAACTTGTATGCACCAATGTTGAATGGTAGAGGTGGGTAAGATGCTTTTTTTTAGATGGATAAAGTCACCAATTCCATTGATCAAGACTTGTCTTATGGCTACTTTATGCACAATGAAATCTGTTGCATACTTGGGCAGTAGATAAGGAGGTTTAGTGCCCCCATACATCCTTATGTATGTGCCTTCTAATGAGAAGTAGTATTCGCTGTACTAACCTATTACAGCCAAGGCATTGTCTAACAAACAATTTGGTTCTTTATGGAAGAGCAACCAATAAAGGGGCATGATTAGTTCTTCGCATAGTAGTTTGTAATACCCTTGATATCGATGAGCCCAAGTTATTTGGTATGCTACATGAAGGGGAGTCTCAGTCCGTTGCTAAGTACATCCCAACTTAGGGAAATGATTCTTGACTAATATACAATCAATGAGGTAAGAAGACATGAAAAATTCTGCTTTTTGTTGTGAAAGGTCGGTTTGAGCTGTAGCAATGTTGGACACCATTGTAATGCCCTGTAATGCCCCTAAAATGACTGTGGACCTTAAGGGCACCTGTCGAGTGACCCAGCCGAACAACTTCGATAAAGTGGTTTCTTGAGCCTTGATATGTCTTAAAAGATTGAGGAAAACTTGAAGATGAGAATGACGACAATAATTGATAAATGAATTAAGGAATTAAAGTATATGCGTGGAGTGGGATATTTGATTGATTACTTCTTGCTTAATGATTAGCCTTGATTGATCAAGTCAAAGTGCAGTGGGATAGTTACAGTTCTAGCTCTACGATTTGGGAGGATGCAACTGAGATGCGTCATAGATTTCTACATTTATTTTGAACTTCGGGACGAAGTTTTAAATAAGTAGGGGTGTATGTAGTGCCCCTAGACTACTGTAGACATTGAGAGGACCTGTTGAGTGACCCAACTGTTTGAAACATTAATAAAATAACCCTATGATTTTATTTTGAGTATATTTATGATTACGATTGATTGATATATGTGCATTTGGGTAGTTATTGTGAATGGACGATTTCATGTTGTTTAATGATTAACTTTGATATGAATGATGCTTAACGACTAGCTGTTCAATTGATTATGTGATTAGACGAATGAGTAATGATTGAGTAAATTATACATGCTTAATGAAGCAACAGATTTATAAATCAAATTGTGATTATTGAGGAGAGTGCTACTAATTTACGTTTGTGAGAATAGTGTGTAGCGACAGGTGAAACGGTTCACTGATGGACACACAAAGGAATATGAAGGGTCGTAGAGTACGAGTAAATCACACACAGGGAGAGCGACGACGATGTCGACTTCCGACGGAATACCACGCTTGAGCAGATAAGCATTGATCCGCTTGCTCAAGAGGAAAGCGTGAGGGCGTACGAGGTGGGCCACGACGGAGCTGGTCATGTACGAGTTGGGGGGCGTGCAGTGAGAACGGACTCACTCCTCAATGCCATTAGTCCCTAATAGCGTGTAGATGGAGGATGGAAGGTAACGGCTCCTAAAATCCCTACATGAAGTTCCCGCAAGTCAAAATGGAAGGATGATAGCAGAAGGGCCCGACAGTGCGGTACCTTGTCGAGAACGGAAAGAATGGACATAAGGACCCAACGATGTGGTACCTTGCTGAGGAATGGAAACTACGGATGACTGGACCCGATGAAGTGGTGCCATGTCAAGGAAATTAAATTAAGGAACAAGGAGGCCCAATGGTGTGGCACCGGGGGTCCTAGTAAAAGTTGACTGCTAAACTTAACTGCATTGAAACGTATAAGTTTGCACCTAGAACATTACTTAGAAATGTATTTGAGTACTTTAGGCATTTGCACATAAATGATTACTTTGGCATTTAAATAATATTAAGTGTTATTTAGGCATTTGCACATGAAAGGATATTTCTGATTATTTAAAAATATTATAAAGATTTATTTAGGAGCAAAATGGAATCCTAGGCATGGACACCTAGTCAATTCCACCTACACCACAAATCTAGGAGTTAAGTGAAATATCTAGGGGACAAACTTGAGCAAAATGAGGGATGTTGGTGCATCTCCTAGAGAAACTGACACATGGATGGGTGAGTTTTATTAATTTAATAAAATGAATATTTTTGCATGAAGCGACATGTGTCGCATGAGATTTTCCTTTATAAGGAAGGCATTGGGAATGGGTAAAGGACCCAGACCCTGGATGACTATCATAATTTTGAGTTACCTCATGACTTGCTGCTATTGAGGGTTTGGCTGAAAATCTTGGTGGGGGAGAAACCCAAGTTGGGTTTCTGGATTATTGTGTGTGAGCTCTACGACCCAAAGCTCGGGGGAGGACATACGACTGAAAGCATGAGCCTATGGTTGGGTGGCGAAGCTAACGGTTGCTTCGCCTATGGTTAAACGAGCTTTGCTGGAGGGATCCTACGGAAGATGCGGACGACAGTGGACAAGATGGTATCAGAGACAGGTTATGGTTTGTTATAATTTGCATAAGTTATTTATTTATTTAGTTTATTTATCTAGTCATTATGTTTGCTAATCTCTTTTGTATCAAGTGGTTGAGTTTCAGGTTAAGCATGAAGTACCATACAGGAGGGGCCCTGGCGTATTGCTTACTGGAGAGATTGTTTTGTCCAGCCGTCTGCCGTTACAATGGGTAGCTTCACGTACCATAGATAGACACGAACCCGATCGATCAGCCCTCGAATGGAGGCTTAATGGGACATTTTACTCAAGGGGGATAGAATAGGATTAAACCTCTATCCATTATCCCATCTATATTGGGGTACTATATCTTTGACCCCCACACTCTTCTAAATGATCTTGCACTTTGGGTCACCCATAATCCCCCTATCCTCATTAAGTGATAGGTTGGCCCATGTCTATTAAAGTGTTATCTTGTATACTATGATTTTAGCCTCAATGTAGTGTTATATAAGAGTCTTATCAACCGTAGTGACACTAATAATGATATGCAGGTTACCAAATATACTTGTTAAGGGTATTACTCCCATGAGATTCTTCCTAGAGGATCAACAATGATGGCGCCAGACATGTGGATCCGTTAATCCTTCTAGTACCTTTCTTTGTCATAAACAAAGACCTCTCTGAAAGGCAGTCTGAGGCATATTTTGAAAAGGCAAGTCCAAAGGCTGAGGACTGAGGCGGTCTGTATGAGGGTAAGTATGGATTTTCCAAGGATGAGTTAATAGAGTTAGGACTATAAATAGGTTGAGAGGATTTAACATAACAGGTAAGTTTGAACTCACTGCTATATCCCCCCATGGGTTCAGATGTTTATAGTGGTTAGTAGCACCCGGTAATGGAGAAGTTGTAAGGAGTATCTCACTGACACTATTTCCTGATTGCATTATATACGTTATTATACAACAATAAGCTAAGCAACTAATAGCAAGCTTGTCCCTTTATTAAGGCTTCCAGTTATCCTAACCCCCCTCACAGAAGACTGTTTCTGGTATGTGGACTAATCCTGCTCCACCTCCTTCCTAATCGGGATCGGGATCCAATCAATCAAATCCAATCAATCGATCAATAAAAAAAGCACATTTACACTGGGTGCAGCGTATATAAGCATAGATTTCTAAATAAAAGCACGGCATCCCATGGTCCATCCAACAAATATTTAGCAAGCGAGAAAAAGGCGCTTAACCTCAAAGCAAATAATTCCATCCTGCCTGTTATAAAGAAACATTGAAAATGTAATTTATCAGTGATAATAAAATCCATTTAGGTGCCCCGATGATAGATTCCACCAATTGGACCCCCTAAAAACGAGATTTATCTAAATGGAAAATCCAAAATATAAGGATCCGGAGGGACTTTCCTGAGGTACAAGGGGAAGGTTTTCTTAATCTGTTCCAAGCGAACTTAGTGCCTTTGCCGATCTGGGCCATTGATAAAAGTGAAAATCTGATAAATATTTAAGCATGCATTATATACGTAATTAAACAACAAGTAGCTTATTAACTTTTCATGTAGCACCATCCTCCATCATTAGCTACTCACTCTGCTCCTCTAATTGCATATTACCGTTAAGTAAGCATCGTCTATAATTATCCATCCATCCATACAGTGCTATATACCTGTGTTCTGATGTAGGGCCCCTCCTGTAGGGTACTTCATGTTGATTAAGTTGTCATTGATGCCAACAATGTCTGATCATTGATGCCAACAGTTAAGTCTTGGTGCCCCTTGTGGAGCCCCTGAGGGTTAGTATTTGGTTTGTGGTTATCTGTGTCAACAGGAGACCTTTTGACTTTGTCCAAGCCCAAGCTTGAAGCCCTTGGAGGCCTTGGGACGATGGCAAAAGCCCTGGCTACCCTTGACTTGGTTAAGTGCCCCTAAGCTGTAATATTGGTCCCATTGAGTCCATTGTTGTATCCTTCTCTTGGTTGTCCTTTCGTTAATGATGTTTGTGCTACTTGCACTTGTGGTTTGTTGTTTGGTTGCCTAATGAATGATTGTGGTATTCTGGATCTTGAAGCCCCTTGAACCCATAATGAAAGCCCACAAGTTGGTCTTAAGCGCAAAAGGGTGTAGATGCTCTTGTTGGGATGCCCCTAATGAACAATGTTAAAACCACTACTTTAGATGATGTCCTAGGTCAAGTCCTTATCCTTGACAAGTAGAAATGACCCATTCTATGGTCATTTAAAACGATATACTTAATGACCCATTCTATGGTCATTTAAAACGATATACTTAATGACCCTATAATGTATGGTGGTTTGACAATATGGCATGCATGCCCTTAAAGCACTAATGATGCCTTTGATATCAAATGATGATACCTTTATTAGTTCTTGAAACCCTCATCTTTTGACTTGTGCCCCTACGTGATGGTGAAGGTCTTGTCTCTTGACCCATGAGTCTTGGTGAATTTGTTGCCCTTACTTTTATCATGAATGTACTTGCTTGATAACCTTAAGCCAAAACCCTATGCATGCTACTTGAAACCCTTGAAGAAGCTCCTTTGCAAAAAGTAATGAAGCCCCTTAATTCATGATGAAGATGCCTTGGTTGATGGCTTTAAGCCCACATAATATGGTCATATGACCCACTCATATATGGTAGCTTGGCTAGCTTTTGAAAACCATGATGAAATCCCTTGATCCACAAGACTTGGTGTTGAACTTGATAGCCTTATTCTTGGACTCTCAAACCTATTGAAGAAGCCCTAAAAGTAGTTAAAAAAAAAAAAGGGGGCCATCCAAAAGTTTTCAAGTGAATTTTTGATGTCCTGCACAAATTGAAAAAATAAGGGTGAAGAACTTTTCCAATGCCAGCAAGACCCTCACAAAGTGAAAGTCCTCGTCAAGCCCTTTCAGTTGATATGCAGAACGCCCCCTAACTCCTCACGGTTGGAGAGATAATGATGTTTAAAGTTAATGAGTTAATTTGCCCATTCACAAGTAGGTCGGCTCAGAATTTTTTTAAGATCAAAAAGAAATTTTACAACTTTTTGCAAGGTCGGCTCAGATTTTTTTTCAAGTGTTATGTGTATAAATAAAGCCCACGTCTGCATTCATTGAGGGAAAATAAAAAAAAATTTCGGGCAGCCTCTGAGAAAATTCGGACTGTGGGACTGTGTGACTGTGCAAATTCGGGCAGTAGCAGGTAGCAGCAGTAGTGAAGTTTTAGAACTCTGAAATTTTCGGGTATCTGAGGAAGACAATTCAGGCAACCTCAGGTTTGAAGTTAAAGTTTATTTTTAACTCTGAAATTTTGGATTTAGAAACAGCAGCAAGCAGCTTATCTCTGTACAGAACTTGGGTTCACAGACTGTTCAATTTTTCTGGGTTTGCTGATCTGAAAAAATTCAGTGGAGGTGTTTTAGCTCTGGGCTTACTGGACCACTGTGACAGCTGCAGAAGTAAAGATATCACCTCTGAAATTTTGGGTGGACTGCTACCACCACAGAGAAGGGAGTGAGCTCTGAATTTTTGGCTGCAACAATTTTAGGCATCTAATTTCAGATATTCTTCACTATGGTAGCTACAGAAGAAGGAATCTGTAGCATGCTTTCAAGCCCTCTGAATGCGGGTGTTGCAGTCCTCAATATACAAGCAAGTGTTGCATTACATCTCTAAGTTCGGTTTCCAAGGGAACAACATATAGCAGCATACTGGAGTTTTAAATTGTGAAGAAATTCGGATCTCTGGTGTAGCCACAGTAGAGCGGGATGAGCTCTGAATTTCGAACTTAACTGAGGCAGATTTCTCTCTGAAATTTTGGGTACACAGTGTCTAAAGTAGCTGCAGTCGAAGTCCTTAAAAAGATCAGCTTCAAAGGCATTTGTGAGAGCACTAAGAATTCATGTGAACCTTGAAATATCAGTAAAAGTCAAGCAAATTTTTGAGGATTGAAGAGCTGATCTAGGGCAACAAAAGACACTGATCTGAACTCATCCAAACAGCTATGATTTGAAGCTACATGTCTGAAAGTCTAAGAAGTGCAGAGGTAAATTTGTCTAAAATGTCAATCTCATACTTAGTCACAAAAGGTTGGTGAAGTGCCTATGTTACAACATAGACTCTCCATTCAAGTAAGTATGGTATTTACTATTACCTTGAGTCTCAAGCTCCTTTTGAAGTAAGCTTAAGACACTTTGACAAGAGTGAGAAGCTCCTTCACCCTGATTGTTTTGAAGACCCCTTGTAAATATTTGATGTGAATTGGACTAGGCAGCTTGAGTTACTTGTAGACAAGTTGAACTGAGTTAACTCAGAGATTGAGATAGTGGAATTAGCAACTATGAAAAGTTGGGCAACGATTTGCAAACACCCATGATCATATTTGTTGAGCAACACTGGGGTTTTGATTGCTCTTGGTTACAACTAGTACATTGGATCAAGGAAAGATTCACTACAGAAGTAGCCTATTGGGTACAGATGCAGAGATGATTGAATTTGTGAGACATACAATTTCATACAGAAACTGGGAAGCTGCAAGACTTCTTGATGACTTGACATGACAATGATGAAGTGGCATTTTTTTTCAGTAATGATATATATTATACTCAGTGATACACATGCTTAATGTTGTTTATTCTCAATGTATGTTGATGTGCTAAAGAAGTTTACACAGTCATGTTCTAGATATGCTCAGCTTATATATGATATGATCAGTGATGTTTACACAGTGACATGCTCAGTGTATGTTGATGTGCTAGTGATATTTACACTGCTGTATGCTCAGTAAAGTGAGATGGTACACAGGATTATGTATGCTCAGTGGTGTATGTAGTGATATATAGAAACAATGATATAATGATGACATTGATGAAATGATGAACGGTGGTATTGAGCAGTGAGTACATTGATTCAGGCTACATGAGCAGATTCCTTAACTCAGATTGGCTGAGTTGTATGAATAGTTGGTTTGACTCAGGTGGACTGAGTCTAGTATACCGTTGGTTAAACTGAGATTTGCTAATTCGAATGACGTGAACAACAGATTGATTGGTACAGACAAATTGATTAGTCAGTTGATGAGCAGTGTGGCATAGTTGTGATGAGCAGTGGTCAGCAGTGACAGTGGTTGTGCAGTGTGATACAGATTGTGCAGTGTGGTACAGATTGTGCAGTGTGGTACAGGTGTTGGATAGCCGGTCCGCAGGATCAAGTGCAGTAGTTAAGTATCTATCTTCATTTCAGGGTGACAGGACGGGGCAAGGAAATTGAGGGAGCTAAGGCTTCCTTCAGGTTGTAGCCTGTAAACCAGGGGGTTGTAGCCTCCTTTCAGTTGTATCTGGAGAATTGAAGTCTTTGTAACAAAGGGGGTTGTTGCCTTCTTCCAGTTGTTGCTGGTAAATTATTATTATAAAGGCTTTCGTGGTTTTTCCCCCAGGACTTGGGTTTCCACGTAAAAATCTTGTGTACTGTGTTTTGCTATGCTTCCTATGTGATGATGATATGATGATATGTGATGATGAGCTGTAATTGTTAATAATGCTGATGATATAATGATAATGTGGTAATACATTAATGAATGATGCAGTTGATGATTGTTAAAGTGAAAAAGTAATAAAAAGCTATACACACTGTTCACCCCCCCCTCTCAGTGTGCTTGGTGTGTCCAACACTTCATGCTTAAACTGAAACTCAACCACTTGATACAAAAGAGATTAGCAAACATAATGACTAGATAAATAAACTAAATAAATAAATAACTTATGCAAATTATAACAAACCATAACTTGTCTCTGATACCATCTTGTCCACTGTCATCCGCATCTTCCGTAGGATCCCTCCAGCAAAGCTCGTTTAACCATAGGTGAAGCAACCGTTAGCTTCGCCACCCAACCATAGGCTCATGCTTTCAGTCGTATGGCCTCCCCCGAGCTTTGGGTCGTAGAGCTCACACACAATAATCCAGAAACCCAACTTGGGTTTCCCCCCCCACCAAGATTTCCAGCCAAACCCCAATAGCAGCAAGTCATGAGGTAACTCAAAATTATGATAGTCATCCAGGGTCTGGGTCCTTTACCCATTCCCAATGCCTTCCTTATAATGAAAAATCTCATGCGACACATGTCGCTTCATGCAAAAATATTCATTTTATTAAATTAATAAAACTCACCCATCCATGTGTCAGTTTCTCTAGGAGATGCACCAACATCCCTAAGTTTGCTCAAGTTTGTCCCCTAGATATTTCACTTAACTCCTAGATTTGTGGTGTAGGTGGAATTGACTAGGTGTCCATGCCTAGGATTCCATTTTGCTCCTAAATAAATCTTTATAATATTTTTAAATAATCAGAAATATCCTTTCATGTGCAAATGCCTAAATAACACTTAATATTATTTAAATGCCAAAGTAATCATTTATGTGCAAATGCCTAAAGTACTCAAATACATTTCTAAGTAATGTTCTAGGTGCAAACTTATACGTTTCAATGCAGTTAAGTTTAGCAGTCAACTTTTACTAGGACCCCGGTGCCACACCATTGGGCCTCCTTGTTCCTTAATTTAATTTCCCCGACATGGCACCACTTCATCGGGTCCATTCATCCGTAGTTTCCATTCCTCAGCAAGGTACCACATCATTGGGTCCTTGTGTCCATTCTTTCCGTTCTCGACAAGGTACCGCACCGTCGGGCCCTTCTGCTATCATCTTTCCGTTTTGACTTGCGGGAACTTCATGTAGGGATTTTAGGAGCCGTTACCTTCCATCCTCCTTCTACACGCTATTAGGGACTAATGGCATTGAGGAGTGAGTCCGTTCTCACTGCGCGCCCCCCAACTCGTACATGACCAGCTCCATCGTGGCCCACCTCGTACGCCCTCACGCTTTCCTCTTGAGCAAGCGGATCAATGCTTATCTGCTCAAGCGTGGTATTCCGTCGGAAGTCGACATCGTCGTCGCTCTCCCTGTGTGTGATTTACCCGTACTCTACGACCCTTCATATTCCTTTGTGTGTCCATCAGTGAACCGTTTCACCTGTCGCTACACACTATTCTCACAAACGTAAATTAGTAGCACTGTCCTCAATAATCACAATTTGATTTATAAATCTGCTGCTTCATTAAGCATGTATAATTTACTCAATCATTACTCATTCGTCTAATCACATAATCAATTGAACAACTAGTCGTTAAGCATCATTCATATCAAAGTTAATCATTAAACAATATGAAATCGTCCATTCACAATAACTACCCAAATGCACATATATCAATCAATCGTAATCATAAATATACTCAAAATAAAATCATAGGGTTATTTTATTAATGTTTCAAACAGTCGGGTCACTCAACAGGTCCTCTCAATGTCTACAGTAGTCTAGGGGCACTACATACACCCCTACTTATTTAGAACTTCGTCCCGAAGTTCAGAATAAATGTAGAAATCTATGACGCATCTCAGTTGCATCCTCCCAAATCGTAGAGCTAGAACTGTAACTATCCCACTGCACTTTGACTTGATCAATCAAGGCTAATCATTAAGCAAGAAGTAATCAATCAAATATCCCACTCCACACATATACTTTAATTCCTTAATTCATTTATCAATTATTGTCGTCATTCTCATCTTCAGGTTTTCCTCAATCTTTTAAGACATATCAAGGCTCAAGAAACCACTTTATCGAAGTTGTTCGGCTGGGTCACTCGACAGGTGCCCTTAAGGTCCACAGTCATTTTAGGGGCATTACAGGGCATTACATACACCTCCTCTTAAATAGAACTTCGTCCCGAAGTTAATTTTTGTTCTTGTACTTTCGACGCTAGGCTTTATCTTAATTTATATTCTCATCTTCTATCATTCTATTCTATTTTTCTCCAACAATAAAGGCCCTAAGGACTAGTGGTTCTAATCATTAGTTTTCTTTTTCATCCAACATGGTTCCAATACATCCTCAAGAACTCAATCGTAATTTCGTATAATATCATTCTGATAATACATTCAATAGTTGTCAGTCCGAACTAGATTTCATATATCTCTTATTCATTCATGAAGGTACGAAGGTCTACAATGTCCAAATTATCAATAAATCGCATTATGTCGTGACCACCCAATAGTTTATCAAAACAATAACAAATCTATGGAAGGATTCAAATCTATTTGGTTATCCTCCCTTCAAGACGACAAGGTAAACATCATAAAATATTCGGTAAGATATAATCACGGTTTTTTTTTTTTTAAAATAAAAATAAGGAGAGATCCTCAAATTGTCGAAAATCAATTCCCATAAGACTACTTCCAAATACCTCTAAACATTTTAATAATGTTGGTTCTCAATAAGATAAGATTTCTAGGGTCGGAACTTAACGGCTTAGTCGAACATATTAAAATTTATCTTTTAGTCTCTTCATCGGTGTCATCATGTTCGGTTAATGAATTTATCACATCCTTACCCCATTTCATCATTTTTGTTGTCATAAGATCGCTTCGACAAGCTCGTAAAGTCACATTATGTGCATTTTCTTAACCTCATCGGTTCCATCTCGAGGGCTAATTGTCGTTTCGTCAAGGTTTGATCATGACCTAAGGTTAGCTTCATTGCGTTCGGTTTATTATGCTAATTGTCTCCATACTTCCTTTTATGAAAATTGTCTTCATAAATGGTCTTGTCATAATGCAAAATGCATGTCATTGAGTTCAACTCGTCCTACCGATCACATTGGTATCTCATTTTCAAATTTTAAGTCGGTTTCTCTTCGTCAACAATCCGTCAAAGTCTCATCAATCAGAGCATCTTGGTGTCTTACCATTTAAAATTTATCCATTTTCCGTCATTCAGTGAATCCACCGATTTTATCCATCCACTTGTTTTCCCATCATGGCTATCTAGGAAAAGGTTTTAAAATCTCCTTGGTCTTTGATCCTTTCTCTGAGTAGATTTTCATTGAAATTCAAATTTATGTTATTGATATTATCTCTATTCAACAATTTCCTTCTTCTTCTTCTCCCTTTTTTTGTTTTTTGTTTAAACATTATCCTTCCTCATTCTAATAAGAAAGAACATGTACCAAACCTATAACACCAATTACATTTTGAAGGGAATACTAATGTAAACATAACATGATGTATTTAAATGAGAATGTGATCGTAACACAAACTATACATTTCTAATTTCTCATGCATTTCAATTAATTATAATATAAATCTAATGCATTCAAATTTAATCCCATATCATATTTATTCCATATCTTATCATACTTATTCCATATCTTTTACATGCATCCAAATGGGTATAAAAATGTGTACCTAATCTTTAACTTCCAATACACTTCAATGGAATATTAACGTAAACATAACATTACTCTTAAGTTGTTAAACCATCCCACTACCAGTCGCAGGCCGATTTTGATGGTAGAGCTAAAAGACATCTGTCGGTTTAACTACCATCTCGCACCATGTGTCCAATTGAAGAATGACCTTCAAAAGTTAAACGGTGCAGAAGTGACAGCTTGTAATAGCTGTCGAGGGGTGCGAACATAATGGAAACATCTACTAACAGGAGGATCATTTTTTTTTTTTTTAAATAAGTAAACACTCTGGGGGAGTTTGGTGTTGATGAGGTGTAGGTTTAGGTGGCCTTAAGTCTGCACAACCACAGTTCACGGGGCTCAAGGAAATCGCTGAGGTTGTCGTTGAATAATCATGTAACGGCTGTCACTAGCCTTGACAGAAGCGATTCCCAGCTAGACTTCTGATCCTAGACATCTAACGTTATTTGATTTATGAACTTAGCTAAATTTATTAGCTATAAGGTGCAAGATATATATATATATATATATATATATATATATATATATATATATATATATATATATATATATATAATGTCTTTTGCACAAGATATCAAGCGGTATGGCGACTTCAACGAAGCTGTGAGAATGCTATCTGTCAGTAAGAACTTCGGTTTGACCGTCTAAGGGTTCATTATGTGTAGAAAGTTGACACTTGGTGGCACGTCCTCTCCTGCACTAATAGAGCCATACTTCCATTTAGTATAAATGGATCTGGCATGCCGAGAACTTACAAAATCCCATCGTGGTAATGAAGCATTTTTGGACTAAATGCAGGTAACGTTAGGAAATTTATATTTGTGATAATAAATTCTTTTGTTGAAACTAAAAAAAATAAAAAAAAAATAAAAAAAACGAGAATCAAGAACTCGTAAAGCTTAAATCATTGATCATTAGGCTTTACTTTCATTTGCTGCCGAGACAATTTCTGTTTTTTTTTTTATAAAGTTAATCAAGATTTTACACCAGTCAAAACAGACAGTTACTATAAACCATTCATATGATTCCTAAGATTCATATTTATCAAACAAGGATGCTTAAGAACGAGCCAAGAGGAGAATAATAATAATAATAAACAAATACATTCACATTCGATTTTTAATAAATTTCAATTTAAGGATGAATAATCCATCATTTTACGTACCCAACTCATCGTTGAGATTTTACGATAGACCTATGGTTCTCCCATCTCGTTTCTCAGGCCGTAGTTCGTTGCTGTATCAAATGTATGTCACGTAATTGCGCCCAACCCAACCTGTGGTGGCTGCGATTTCTGAAATCGCCAGGGCTATCACATAAGTCAATAATGGATCTTGGCTGCAAATTGGGAGTTGCATTAGGATCTTTACACATGTCAATCAACCGGTTTTTTAGAGGATTGTGATTTGATTCTCTAGATCTATGTCGTATTAATAAAAAAAAATTCATAGGATTTACTCTAGATCTTTACTAGTTAATTCAAGACAGCTAGGAAATGGAATCCAAGACTCTATGACATAAAAAACAACTGAAGATTTGGGACTAATCTTTCGACAACGTCATAACACAGATTATTCCAGTGATCTTCGACCATCCAATTGTTCAACTCCATGGTCTATCACCAGGTCTGTCAGGTGAACACGTGGATAATCAATGCACATGCCGATCAGGTGGGAAACACGAACGGGTTTCCAGAGATCTCAGTCCATTCGTTGATTTAACAACGAACTTTCCTCTTAAATATGATGGATGATCACTATGATTTTAACACAGTTAAACAAAACGTTTCCATCACCTGGATTCAGAATTATTAATAATGCACGATTCCCTACAAACAGTATTGTGATTTTGTGGTCAATCGCCACCACTATCCCTCTCAACACATAAATTTACATTTGCGCTCTATCTGCAAATTACCTAACATTAACTTATGCATAAACATACGCGTGCACTACCATTAGCTTATGTTATATTATATGCACAGCTAACCTTTTCCTTTCAGTATTTGGATAAAGTGAAGAAGGAACAAGGGAGATATTTTAACCCAAATTCTCCAGTTTTAAGCAGATAAATAACATGCAAAATAGAAGTTCGGACTCTATACTTCCAGTAATTTATACAGTTAAAAATAAAATAATAATACTTCAGACAGAGACTCACAGGATGACTATCAGAAAGGAAGAACGGATTCGATGTATTCAATTACACAAGCTTAGCGTGAATTATATAATAATGAACATTAAAATTAACTAACCACTCAGGACCGGATCTGCGCTCACTCAGATCTTAGCATATATCATAATCAAATAATAAACAAAGTGTGCAGCATAAGGAGCTGTTCCAAAGTATTTCGTTCCCACACACCTTAGCAGAAGTCGCAGACAATCATCAAATTAAACAGCATTGTGCTCCTACTGATCTATCATAACTCCTGTCCAAATAATCTAACCAGTGAACAGTAAAACAGAAAGGGGCAGATCTGGAGCATCGTGCTCCCATAGATCTATTCGTAAGTGGGACACATCGAATCAAGCATCAAGTAGATGTATAAGGGGATTGAGTCACAGAGCATGACAGAGATCTGAGTGATTTAACTGGAAGATGTTAAGCCATCGAAACCAACACCGCACAAAGTATCTCAGGAATTTCATCATTCAAAATTTGGAGGGCGTCGATATACAGGGTTTTTCTAATGCAGAGATCTCCACGATTTAAAGAAATCATCGGAGTATAAAGTTTAGGAAATCTTTCGATTTAAAGAAAAGAGATAGTGAAATTCGTTCTAGGTTAGTTGGACAGCAATGATACTTTCGTAGTCAAGAAGGGAACCTAAACACAGAGTTAAGAGATCTCTTTCAAGGGTTATACGCATTCTTTGAAGGGAATCATAGAGGATCCGCTACTTACAGTAGTTTAAAATTACTAACAAATCAAGTTGTAGATTGATCTCTTGCGAGTCTCATATTCATCTTTGGGGAAGATTAAATTATTATTATTTTTAAAGGAGATTTGTACTAAGCTTGCAATGAAACAGTATCTGAAAAGCCAAGAATCTTTATAGGTTTGAAATTTCAATTCATAACACTTTTGTTTCTTCTACAGGTCTGCAGGGTTATACACATTGAGGATGAACGTGAGGATTAAAAAAAAAACAAAAAAAAACAAACAAAAAAAAAACGTCCGTTGCTAAGTCATCTGTTGGGCTGAATTGATATTCAGTTGACCGACGGCATAGGAAAACAACGTCTTCTAATGGTTAACTGGATTTTGGAGGAAAGAATTTTTGCCTGTGCACATCCTCCTGCGCTGAAGTAAATGTAAATATTTGCAAATCAAATTTTACGAATTTACTGGACAGATGTTTCAATTATTAATTATGAGGAACATCATGAAATCTTCGGTACGGCAGACTCTTAACCACTTAACATCTACCAGAAAAAATTAAGGCATAAACGTTCAACATAACTACCTCAACATTTAACCATTTGTGAACGGTCATATACAGAATATAGAAACAAGGAAGAAGGATTATCTCGATGGGATTCGACCACCGACTGAGTATTAAAAGAACGTGACAGGTATATTAATTAAATCAACAGAGTGTTCACCAGAAACACGACAGACTGGTAGATTCATCCCTCAATTAAACATAAGGAAGGGATCGATCTACGAAAGCTTCGATCAATGTTATTGTAACACCTAACCGAACGAGTTTAACAACTCCAGTAGGGATTTGATCACAGTGATGAGGGTAATAAATGACAGGGCGGTTATGCGATCCAAGAGTTGACTCCCTTAATCCAAGGCCTGTAAAAAAAAAATTACCTCAAGGGAAACATAAATGCCAAAGACGCAGAGAGAGAGAGAGTGTGTCAGACGCAGTCAAAGTTGCACGATGGGATCGCAACTTCACATGCCTAAACAAGTTGTTCACAGAGTCGAAGCCAGGAAACTCGCCGAGGATGGATTCGCCGATTCTCTCTAAGACTGAGTGTAAAGGAACTAATACTAGGATTTTAAATCGAGAATACAAACGAGGAATTTTAGTCATGAACTCTTCATTCACAACAGATTACAAAAAGGTCATCATCAATGAAGAATGCGATCCGAGGATAGATCTACAATTTCTTCCTGTAGCACAGAGTTTTATAGATCGATCATCAGCATTGCAATAAGGCATGCAATTTGAGAAAGGGTCTACAATTTCTTCTTTGAGAACATAGTTTAATAGGTTGGTCATCATAATTGCAATTGGGCCTGCAATCTGAGATTGTATATAATTTTAAAACAAACTTTTATGCTATCGTGAGTCACAGGAATCCTATAGTGTAACTTTACAATATAATTCCTGTATGTATTCAGAGCTAAAAAAATAAATATAAGATCAAATTTAGAATCTATTCCTTTGTAAAATCTATAGAGTTTAATACTCTATCTGGAAAATATTTACAAATTAATTGTTTTACAGTAACCTATAGAAGACCGATTTCAATGACTTATTGACTGTGTATATGTAGGATTATGTCTTTTGATAGAGATCTGACTCGTGTAACCTTAGAGAATTAATATAGTTACTGAGATCTATCAAAGACCCGTTCTAAATTCAAGATTTTGTATAATATATGTATATATATAACCTCTGTAAAAGAAAACGCAGAGGCTCAATTCGCCCAGTTCAATATCATGATCCCTTCAATGCATACATTACATCGGAATAACAACAGAACACAATTTTTTTGAGATTGGAAATCTTTTTAATTAAACTATTGAACTATCAAGAAGGTACAGGGATCTATCAAACTGTCAAATACAATACATAAGCAGAGATTGAAATTATTTTAATAAAATGATTTCATCTACGGGATTATGCAGAGTTTAAATAGGATGGATTTCATAATCGTTCTTGACCCAGAAACCTAAGTATTGCATTACTCAATATCGTAACAGAAGTAAAAGAAATTCCTGGATCTCAAAACTAATGATTTCTCAATACAAAAAATAAAGTAAGAGATATTTCAATAGATATGAACCTGGAGAAATAGCTCCTCCGGTCAGATGTGTATTCCCACTAAGATTGCAGCTCCAACTCCATTGTTTATTCGTCCGGTGTCCTCAAGGCTCGACCGGCTCTGATACCAAATGTAGGGCCCCTCCTGTAGGGTACTTCATGCTTAACCTGAAACTCAACCACTTGATACAAAAGAGATTAGCAAACATAATGACTAGATAAATAAACTAAATAAATAAATAACTTATGCAAATTATAACAAACCATAACCTGTCTTTGATACCATCTTGTCCACTGTCGTCCGCATCTTCCGTAGGATCCCTCCAGCAAAGCTCGTTTAACCATAGGCGAAGCAACCGTTAGCTTCGCCACCCAACCATAGGCTCATGCTTTCAGTCGTATGGCCTCCCCCGAGCTTTGGGTCGTAGAGCTCACACACAATAATCCAGAAACCCAACTTGGGTTTCCCCCCCACCAAGATTTCCAGTCAAACCCTCAATAGCAGCAAGTCATGAGGTAACTCAAAATTATGATAGTCATCTAGGGTCTGGGTCCTTTACCCATTCCCAATGCCTTCCTTATAAAGGAAAATCTCACGCGACACATGTCGCTTCATGCAAAAATATTCATTTTATTAAATTAATAAAACTCACCCATCCATGTGTCAGTTTCTCTAGGAGATGCACCAACATCCCTAAGTTTGCTCAAGTTTGTCCCCTAGATATTTCACTTAACTCCTAGATTTGTGGTGTAGGTGGAATTGACTAGGTGTCCATGCCTAGGATTCCATTTTGCTCCTAAATAAATCTTTATAATATTTTTAAATAATCAGAAATATCCTTTCATGTGCAAATGCCTTAATAACACTTAATATTATTTAAATGCCAAAGTAATCATTTATGTGCAAATGCCTAAAGTACTCAAATACATTTCTAAGTAATGTTCTAGGTGCAAACTTATACGTTTCAATGCAGTTAAGTTTAGCAGTCAACTTTTACTAGGACCCCGGTGCCACACCATTGGGCCTCCTTGTTCCTTAATTTAATTTCCCCGACATGGCACCACTTCATCGGGTCCAGTCATCCGTAGTTTCCATTCCTCAGCAAGGTACCACATCGTTGGGTCCTTGTGTCCATTCTTTCCGTTCTCGACAGGGTACCGCACCGTCGGGCCCTTCTGCTATCATCCTTCCGTTTTGACTTGCGGGAACTTCATGTAGGGATTTTAGGAGCCGTTACCTTCCATCCTCCGTCTACACGCTATTAGGGACTAATGGCATTGAGGAGTGAGTCCGTTCTCACTGTGCGCCCCCCAACTCGTACATGACCAGCTCCGTCGTGGCCCACCTCATACGCCCTCACGCTTTCCTCTTGAGCAAGCGGATCAATGCTTATCTGCTCAAGCGTGGTATTCCGTCGAAAGTTGACATCGTCGTCGCTCTCCCTGTGTGTGATTTACCCGTACTCTACGACCCTTCATATTCCTTTGTGTGTCCGTCAGTGAACCGTTTCACCTGTCGCTACACACTATTCTCACAAACGTAAATTAGTAGCACTGTCCTCAATAATCACAATTTGATTTATAAATCTGCTGCTTCATTAAGCATGTATAATTTACTCAATCATTACTCATTCGTCTAATCACATAATCAATTGAACAGTTAGTCGTTAAGCATCATTCATATCAAAGTTAATCATTAAACAACATGAAATCGTCCATTCACAATAACTACCCAAATGCACATATATCAATCAATCGTAATCATAAATATACTCAAAATAAAATCAAAGGGTTATTTTATTAATGTTTCAAACAGTCGGGTCACTCAACAGGTCCTCTCAATGTCTACAGTAGTCTAGGGGCACTACATACACCCCTACTTATTTAGAACTTCGTCCCGAAGTTCAGAATAAATGTAGAAATCTATGACGCATCTCAGTTGCATCCTCCCAAATCGTAGAGCTAGAACTGTAACTATCCCACTGCACTTTGACTTGATCAATCAAGGCTAATCATTAAGCAAGAAGTAATCAATCAAATATCCCACTCCACACATATACTTTAATTCCTTAATTCATTTATCAATTATTGTCGTCATTCTCATCTTCAGGTTTTCCTCAATCTTTTAAGACATATCAAGGCTCAAGAAACCACTTTATCGAAGTTGTTCGGCTGGGTCACTCGACAGGTGCCCTTAAGGTCCACAGTCATTTTAGGGGCATTACAGGGCATTACAACCATACTATCTGATATTAAATCTTCCCAATTGAAGACTGTACCATGTGTGGCAATGTGGTAGATCAATGGAACCGAACTGAGTTTATAGCTGTTTTCATTTGGTAGGCCAAAGATTCTGTTTAACATTAGGACTATGATTCGATAGGGAGTCCTTAAGTGTTGGCTATCATATTCCTCGCTACCTTTGGGTCTTAGTTGCTTGTCTGGTACCATCATCTTCTTTGCACATTCAAAATTATCTATATTGGCATGCCTTACCTAATCATCAGTAAGCATAACTTTGGAGGAAGGCAGCCTGTATGTGGCTGAAAGGTGTCCTGGTTGAAAGGAGGCGAGTCCTTCTCCATTGGCGTTTGAAATGATCTATTATACTATTATTCAAGAAGGCCAAGAGATTGTGTTCGGGTAGATGTACAAAAGAGCTTTATCTAGGGTTTTATGACTTTCTAGATGATGAGATTCTTAGTGAGCTAAAGGAATGTAAGAATTCATGGAAAGAATGTATGTATTTAAAGATCAAGTTGGGTGAGCTCTAGATCCCCTCTAGTTAGTCCTACCCTTGCATTGTCCATTCTGTGAGACAACTTGTTGGCTCCTCGCCTAACACGACTATATTGCGCAGCATGCACTTGTGAATCTCTAATGGATAGAGACTCTCCCAATGGCATTTGTGAATCTCCAATGGCACTGATGATTATCTGAGAGTCTCCTTCAATGATAAGGTTGGGGAGTTTATTGTGATATGCAAGAATCAACTCTGCTTCAATCGCTTGCAACTATGTTGAGTTGTTGGTGTCTATCCCTTGAAAGCTATGTTGAGTTGTAGAGGAGAATGATATTTCCTTTTGAATCTCTTATGGCAGGTGTGGGTGATCATGTAGATGGTGAGTGAGAAGAGGGGGTCTGGGAGCTGTGGTTGTAGTGTAGGTTCTGTCTTTTGAGACCCTAAACTTCCAAAATATTTCCACAATGACTACCTATAGTGAGGTTCTCATGATCCCAATCTTGGGCATATATGACTTCCGTGATGTTGTTTGCAAGCATTTCCCATTGCTGAGAGCCTAAAAGACATATTCCTTTGAATAGCCTACTATTTCTTTCTTTCCACACCTACAACAGGAGTACCACTAGGCTATGAACCTAGAATTCTAGCAGCTACGGAACCAAATTGAGTTACAAATACTTTTCACCTTGTTATTGAATTATAATCAATTGACCCATAGATAATTGACTTGATTGTTTTACTATTGATCCATAACCAATTAAAGTTTCGCCTAATATAAAGAAAATAAGTAATTAACCCAAGTGAATTAACAACACCACCTAATTAATTCTCAAGATACAGTTAACTAAAGTTTAATTCTCCTAGTATAGATTTACTTTGTCATGTCTCTTAGTGGAGAAATTAATGATTCATGAAGTTACACTTTTCATGAAGTTAGAAAAAATATTGAGAAGATTTGTCACTTTTCTTAATTTTGAGTTTTGACTGTATTTATGAAGGTCCATTGCATTTTACGATTCGATCAAAACCCTCTTTACTTGTATGGATATTTATATAATAAATGCCACCACACACATTCTTACCTATTGTGCATTGACAATTTAAGTTTTATTTGTTTGATTTTTTATACAATAATACTATCACATACATTTTTCTATATCGACTAAATGGTTTTCATGGTTTTTACGAGGCCTTCCAAGAAAACATAGCTTTTGGACTGTGTCTATTTTGTATTTTCTTGGTATTAAAATGAGCAAGGATGGTATTATATTCAATGACATGGTATAAATTAATAAAGCAATATTAATTATGAATAATATTTTATAAATTATATTTATGATGTATGCAGGATTCCATTAGCAAGAGAGGTGTTTATTATTGTTGCTTAGCAACAGTCAAATGGTAGCTCTCACCCTGGACCCCCACTCCAATCAGAATGATAATCGAAAAAGAAACGTAAATTAATAAACACGTAGCACTTACATTATATGCACATAAACACATTGCAAACTGTTTTCAGCAAGCTGTCATGAAAACACCCTGCCCACTAAGTGTTATGTGATTCAAAATTTCTAAGCATATGCACCAAAGATTTTACTTAAAGTACTATATTCTACAACTTTCTTTACTTCCAAGTCTGCACTGGTTGAGATTGTAGTTATATTTGCATATTACAGAACAACCTGCAAAATTTTGAGCTTGGTTGACTCGGATCAACAATGGATACCTGCTGCAAATGGAACGACATTTCAACAGAATCGGGAAGCCAAAATGAACGATTAGTCGTCTGAGGTAATCCTGTGCAGTCGAGGTCCGACCGTCGAGGGCCGAGCTTCAGATCAGCAAAGAATAGAAAAAGGTGAAATCCCATCGCAGCTTCAGATCCTTCCTATTGAAACATAGATATCCGCTTTCTGTTGAGGGAGACTCAGGGATCATTGGATCAGTCTTGCATGCGGAATAGCCACGATCAATGAGAAGCTATTTATTTCCCGGATAAAAATGAGCAAGAGCAAGGCGCTGATCGGTATTTCCAAAGCTTTGCTCCGCCGGTGCCTTCCTGCAAGGTCGACCTGGGTTCCCCCGATGACCAATGAATCTACAATGCACATAAGAGTTTTTAGGGATTTAAGATTTCTGTTGAAGCACGCTTCCTGCAAGCAGTACATATTCTGTCTCCAAACAACACTGTCTCGGTTGCAAACAACAGCCCTGTAAGGAATAAGCTGTAAAAGAGTATGTTCCCACTAATAACTTAGTGATCATATGGCATAACCAACCTATGCCAACGGTGGTGATAAAACCTTGTCGCAAGCGAACAGAAGTATAACCATCTATGTGGCAGCATTTCATTCGCTCTATGAGCAAGGAGTCTAGTCAACGTGAATGATTATGCTTCTCCACGATGAAAGGCCTACAACATAATTAGATGGAAGTGGATGATTATGCTTCTCCACGGTGAAACACCTACGACGTAATTAAATGGAAGTTATTATTAGAAGAACAACATGCGTCACGTTTGTCCCAAAATTGTTTTGTTTGGAAGTGGGCAACTTCGCAGAGATTGTTTTTTTGTTTGGAAGTGGGCAACTTTGAAGAGATTGTTTTTTTGTTTTGTGCAATGCCATTGGTTTTTTGGACAAATGTCCATACCTTAATAATGTTACCATCTTGATTAAGGATTATAAGCTTTTTTCCAAGTATAACTTCATTTTGAAAAACAAAATGTTCATTGTTGGTCAATTCCACTCTCAACATGGGAGATTGTGCTGATTGTTCGTGATATTAAAAAGTTTTTATTCTTTTATTTACTAAATAAATAATAAAAATAAGCAAACAATATAATTTACAAATATTGATAAATATTAGCAAGCCATATTAATATTAATAATATGGCTTATATACACCGATCGACATATATTTATTGTTTAAATGTGGTTGATATACGCAGATCGACGTATATAAGCCATATTATTAATATTAATATGGTTTACTAGTTGACGATCGACTCGCAGGAATATTTTTCGTAATTTTTAATATTAATATTATGGTTATAAAAATATTAATAATAATTAGTTAATTAAAATTGTTTTATTATAATAATATATAATAAAAACTATTTAATTATAATAATAATATCATCTCTTATTATTATTATAAATAACAAATATTGAAATATATTATAATAATAATAATTGTGTACACATATACTGTTATGGTAAACAATACATCGTAATATGACATATGTTTTAATAATAATAACAATAATATCTTTTATTATTATTAAAAAAAAAATTATTATTATTAAAGTTGTCAATTCTCATTATAAAATATTTTCATTTATTATTGTTATAATTATATTTTCTTATTTTCATTTTCAATTATCTTAATTAATTATTAATAATAAATAAATATTTATTATTTATTATTATTATTTTCTTATTTTCATTCATAATTATTATTATAACTATATTTTTATTTTTATAATTATTTTTATTATTATAAAATATCTTAAAATAAAAGAAAATAATAATAATAATATTTATTATTATTATTATTATTATAAAATATTTAAAAATAATAATAACAATAATAATAAAAATAATTGTTATTATTTATAATAATAATAATAATTATTATTATTATTAAAATTGTCAATTCTCATTACAAATTATTTTCATTTATTATTATTATAAATATATTTCTTATTTTTAATTACAATTATTTCAATTAATAATTATTTATTATTATTATTGCTATTATTAATTTCTTATTTTCATTTATAATTATTATAATTATAATTTGTTATTGTTGATAAATAGAATTATTAATAATATATTATTTATAATTAATTAATTAATAAGGTTATTAATATTTTATAATATAATGATTGAACAATGTTTCACGTTTATATATATAAGTAAGTATTAATCAATATATCATATAACTTTTGTATAATTAAATTTTTAACATGAAATATTCTTTTTGTTTCTAAATATACATTTTATTTATTATTTTAATATTCTTTTTCTTTATAAATATATTTTCTTATTTTCATTTACAGTTATTTTAATTAATAATTAATAATTAATAATAATTAATTAATTAATAATTATTTATTATTATTATGTGATTGTTGTCGTTTTTATTATTATTATTAATTTTATATTTTTATTTATAATTATATTTTTTTTATAAATATTTTTATAATTATAAATATTTAAGAAATAAAAATAATAAGAATATTATTATTTAAAACAATAATAACAACAACAACAACAACAATAATAATAATAATAATTATTATTAAATAGCAATTTTTGAAATATTTTATAATAATAAAATTAATTATAAAAATAAATAAAATTAATTATAATAATTTTAAATGAAATAAGAAATTAATTAAAATAATAAAAATATTAATAAATAATAATTATTAATTTACTATTAATTATTAATTATTAATTAAAATAATTGTAAATGAAAATAAGAAAATATAATTATAACAATAATAAATGAAAATAATTTATAATGAGGATTGACAACTTTAATAATAATTTTTTTTTTAATAATAATAATAATAACAATAACGATAATAATAAGTACAAAAGTATAAATCTTGATGCTTATGAGCTAACTTGTGGTTGACTATGGTTGACCATGCTTGAATTTGGTTGACCATGGTTAATTATGGTTGACTTTGGTTGACAATAGTTGACTTTGAATGTTCATGGTTGACTATGGTTGAAAATCCTTGAGCATGGTTGACCAGCATTGACTTTGGTTGACCTTCGATGATTTTTGTAAACCATGGTTGGTTTTGGTTGACTATGGTCGTTTATGGTTGACCATGGTTGATTTTGGTTGAAAATCATTGACCATGGGTAACTTTGGTCAACCATGGTTTACTTTGATTAATCATAGTTGGCTTTGGTTGACCATAGGTTACTATGGATGGCTATGGTTGACCATGGTCGATCATGGTTGACTATGATTGACTATGGTTAACAATGGTCAACCATTGGTTTATTATGGTTGAGAATGGTTAACCATGGTTGTCCATGGTTGACTATGTTTGACCATGGTTGGTATTACTTGCTTATGGTTGACTATTATTAATAATTATCTTAATTAATTATTAATAATAAATAAATATTTATTATTTATTATTATTATTTTCTTATTTTCATTCATAATTATTATAATTATATTTTGATATTTATAATTATTTTTATTATTATAAAATATCTTAAAATAAATAATAATAATAATAATAATATTTATTATTATTATAAAATATTTAATAATAATATATATTTTTAATAACAATAATAACAACAATGATAATAATAATAACAAAAGTATAAACCTTGATGCTCGCGAGCTAACTTGTGGTTGACTATGGTTGACCATGTTTGAATTTGGTTGACCATGGTTAATTATGGTTGACCATGGTTGACAATAGTTGAACATTGTTGACTTTGAATGTTCATGGTTGACTATGGTTGAAAATCCTTGAGCATGGTTGACCAGCGTTGAATTTGGTTGACCTTAGATGACTTTTGTAAACCATGGTTGGTTTTGGTTGACTATGGTCATCTATGGTTGATCATGGTTGACTTTGGTTGAACATCATTGACCATGGGTAACTTTGGTCAACCATGGTTTACTTTGATTAATCATAGTTGGCTTTGGTTGACCATGGGTTACTATGGATGGCTATGGTTGACCATGGTTGATCATGGTTGACTATGATTGACTATGGTTAACAATAGTCAACCATTAGTTTATTATGGTTGAGAATGGTTAACCATGGTTGTCCATGGTTGACTATGTTTGACCATGGTTGGCATTACTTGCTTATGGTTGACCATGGTTGACTTTCAACAACTATGGTTGACATTAGTTGACGATGGTTGACTTTAGTTGACCATGGTTTCTTTTAGTTGGCCATGGTTGACTTTGGTCAACTATGATTGACTTTAGTCGACTATGATTGACTCTGGTTGATTATAATTGACTTTAGCCACCCAAAATTGACTTTGGCTGACCTTGGTTGAATTTGGATGACCATGGCTAACTATGGTTGACATTGACCGACCATGGTTGAATTTAGTTAACTTTGGTTGACTTTGGTTGACTACAGGTTGACTTTGGCTGAACAAAGTTGACTAGGGTTGACTTTTGGGTGACAATGGTTGATCATGATTGAATTTGGCTGACCATGGCTGACTTTAGTTGACTTGGGTTAACTATGGTTGACCATGGTTGACTTTGATTGACCATAGTTGACTTTGATTGACCATAGTTGACTTTATTTGACTATGGCTAACCAAAGTTTACTTTCGCTAACCAAAGTTAACCTAGTTGACTTTGGTTTCCATAGTTGACTTTGATTTACTATGGTTGACATCAATTCACATTGGTTAACCATGGTTAACTTTTGGTTGAATTTTGCTTAACAATAGTTGACATTAGCTCATTATGGTTGACATTTGGTGGATTTTGGTTGACCCTCTTTGAATTTGGTTTACTTTGGCTTATTTTTTATTGATAATGGTTGACCAGGATTGACCATGGTTGACTTTTGGTTCACCATGGTTAAGTATGGTTGACCATGGTTAACCATTGTTGACTTTGGTTGACTTTTGTTGATTTTGCTTGACTATGGTTAACCATGGTTAACTTTTGGTTCACAATGGTTGATTTTGGCTGACTATGGTTGACTATGGCTGATTTTTGTTGACCAAGATGTAGGGTTGGTTGACTTTAGTTGACCACGACCGAATTTTGGTTGGCTTTGGTAACCATTTGGTTAACCATGGTTGAATTTGGTTTACTTTGGTTGACTTTGGTGCACTATGCGATACCATGGTTAACTTTTGGTTGACCATTTTTTACTTTGGTTTACCATGGTTGACTATTCCTGACCAAGGTTTACAATGGTGGACTTTGGTTGACCATGGGTTGACTTTTGGTGAACTTTGATTGGTTATGGTTGACCATTATGGTTAATGTTGGTAGACTTTAGTTGTACACGGTTGACAACAATTTGACTTTGGTTGGTCGTGGTAGAGCATGGTTGAAAACAATTGACTTTGGTTGACAATGGTTGACTTTAGCTTGATTTTTGGTTGACCATGGTTGACTTTTAGGTGACTTTGGTTGACCATGGTTGACTTTTTGTTGGCTTTGGTTGAGCATGGTTGGATTTTGGTTCTCTTTTGTTGAGTATGGTTGACTTTGGTTGACAATGATTGACTTTAGTTGTTTGGTTGACTTTGGTTTTTTAATGACCATGTTTATTATGGTTTGGTTGAATTTGGTTTTTCGGGCATTGATGAATTTGGTTGTTTGGTTGACTTTGGTTGTTCATGGATGGTTGGATTTGGTTGAATTTGAATGTTTGGGAATGGTTGACCATGGTTGACTTTAGTAAACCATGGTTGCCATCTAGATGAAGCATAGATTACGAATGATTAAAAGTACGCATGGAGAACAAGTAACACAACTTACTTGTGGCACTTGTGGCCTATCAGTGTTCACTGTCCACAAGTTAAGTGGTTGTGGTGGTATATATTTTGTGTCTATATGAACAAAAATATCATTAGAGTTTGTTTTTCTAAGTATGTTTTTAATGAAACACATTTCATTGTGTTATTAATTATTTAATATCAATGAATATATATATATAATTGAGTATGGATCATGCCCACAAAATTTGAATTTGGATATATATATATATATATATATATATATATATATATATTCTTTAGTTTTTGGGATGTGATTTAGTAGGGGAATTGTAATGATCTATACTCAAGGGTGTTGCACGTGGATTCATATTGATGTAAGTTCTAAATACAAAATGTGTTATTCTTAATTTATGTGTAGAAGAGAATTATGAAGGTTTTTGTATATTATTATTGATACTGATATATTTTTAAATTGAAAAACCATTCATTTGTTCTTTATTTAAAATTATGTAAAAAATAATTTGATATAATTATTATTAAAAATTAAATCAAATTAACTTAGTGTCTTATTTTTTCCGTGACATGATAATTTCTATAAACTCAATTTTTAAACATTTAAACTTAAAAAAAATTAAAAAACATATTAAAATAAAAATTATATTAAATACTTTAATATTTAAAATTATAATAATTTCTTAAAACATTTAAAATTAATAAATAATTTACACATTTAAAATTAATAAATAATTTAAACATTTAAAATTATATTACTTTTCTCTAAAATTATATTAAATTTCATTTAAAATTATATTACTTTCATTTAAAGTTGTATTACTTTAAACATTTAAAATTATATTATTTTTCATATTACACTTAAAATTATATTATTTTAAGTGTTTACATGAAGACCGAAAGGCATAAGTATCACAATCACCCAAGACTGTATATGCCCAGGGTGGAAAACATTTAATAAACAGTTAAAACATTTAAGGCTGTATAAACATTTAAAATTATATTAATTTTCATTTAAAATGATATTACTTTTCCTTTAAAATTGTATTACTTTAAACATTTAAAATTATATCACTTTCATATTACATTTTTATAAAATTGTTCAATCCGTCCATTAACTATTTGCATGAAGACTGAAAGGCTATATATAAGTATCTATCACAATCACCCAAGGCTGTAATGCCCAGGGTGTAAAATATTTAATAATAGTTAAAACATTTAAGGCTATATAAACATTTAAAATTATATTACTTTTCATATTACATTTTTATAAAATTATTCAATCTTCGCTATGCCCGTCCATCAACTGTTTGCATGAAGACCCAAAGGTTGTATATATGTATCACAATCACCCAAGGCTGTATATGCCCAGTTTGTAAAACATTCACTCCATCCACCATTATACCCCTATGAATGTTCACATCGATTGTATTTCAACATTTCAATGGAAAAAAATGCACACAATAGAGAAAGTTTATGAATGTGTTTATGAATGTCTAAATTGAGGAAGCCATCCATCCTATGAATGAAGGTCACCTGGGAATCTATTCATTCATAAACTCAAAGACAGGGTTTGATTCATAAAAGTGGAAGAGTGTTTGAGTTTATGGAAGCGAGTGTTTGAGTTTAATTAACAATAGAAATAGTGGTTTCCCCAGATGTGGAAAGAAGTTCTTGATTTTACTGTAGAAACCCCATCTGATTTTGTAGATATGGTATTGTCGCAACCATTTTGTGGGAACATGCGTTATAAGGTGGATAGACACAAGGAGTTCAGTGTCGGAATAGGATTTTCTCTTCCATTGAAATTGTAAAGACCGTTTACAAACAATGTGCAGCTAACTCTGCAGCTAACTCGCCCGATTGTGTGCCCACCTGGATTCATCGAGTAACCAACAAATTAATATACAGATTATTGAATCCGAGAAATGATTGTAACAATGAAAAATGGGTTGTTTTAAGTCCTGTGGCGAAATGAATAAGTGGATTGTCAAAATTATAGACGTGATATACACAGCAAACGGACATGGGATATTAGTAGGATTGTACGCAATTGCCCAAATGACCACATTTTCCAAAAGAGATCTATTATTTTATTTAGCATAGCTTTACATTAAGCTAATGGATCAAACTGTAGATTTAAATTACCATCAATTTTAGGTTAATGGAGAGTGGAGAAAAGGTAAATAATGGATTCTTAGGTTTTTAGTGTAAATTCATTTTATTTTTGAATTTATTAAATATTGAGATCTATTCACACTGATTTGTACTGAAATTTTTAAGGAATGAAGCAAGGAACAATATTAAAGGTTCAAACCCGAAATGCATCGTTAATCTACAGTGTAAAGAATGAATTTCAAGTTATCATAAATTCATTTAAACAATAAACATAATATCTAAAACCTATTTAATCTTAGACCCCTAACTCTATATATCAATGTAGATGTCATCTATATGTCAATGCAGATGACAGATTAAATATAAACTAAAAGTTATAAATAGCATTAAAACTTTATGAATGCCAATTGACCACGCTGTCATCCCACTACCTTAAAAACTACATCTTCCTGGAATGCCATGGACATCATGTAACGATATTGAATTAAAATATAATAGTAATTGTGGTTACTAATTAGTGCTGGTGTTGCGCCTGTCAGACAAAAAGGATCACGTGCTGTATTGCATGCTCAAAGAACAGTCTTATCTCAATGATTAAAGATTCAACAACAATCTCCTTATACTATGGGTTTCCTTTGCTTGTATCAATCAAACTTTTGTTATGCTGGGATAGAATATATTGATGGCTACAGCGTTGTCGTCTACCGGGATGTTTATCAATCGAATCTTACAGTTGCAAATTTGAATCTCAATCGGCTGCATTATTGAAATAAGCAGCCGTCCCTTTCAGGCAGTCAAGCGGCTGATGTACACCCATGCATTCTTGGAATCGGGATTGGGGACTATGCAGTCCAACTATTCCTTCTTAACCACCATAATGGAATAGGTGAGGGCCGTGCGATATTGAGTGATAGCAGCTGCACTGAGATTATTGGGCGACCCTTATTGATTCATTTGAACAAATATATATGGAATTTATATTTGGCCTAGTTAATCATCATATGCTGCACAATGCAATAGTCATGGCCATGAATGAGTTATCTTGGGTCATTCATAAAAGAAAATTAAATAACACAGTAACTTCAATTTCTCAAAATCCCATTGCAAGATGGGAATTGAATAACGCTATATTCTTAAAAGAAAAGGGACTGCAGATTATTGTAAATCCATGGTGGTACAAGTTCCCACCCATGCCAATAACAAAGAGTAGAATACCGAGTGGCATCAAATCCATAGTTGGCGATGGCAAGCCCTCAGATATTTGCATATCATATAGGAAAATGACAGCTGAAAAACTGTAAACAAAGGAAATAGAAATGGCAGTGTTCATGGTGATCACTCCAGAATAGCCGTGAATAAACAGAACCTGCACACAACCAAAATATAATAACAAATTAGAGATAATGGAAACAAGAAATTGAAGGATTAACTGGATAGAGAATACCTCGAAAACCCTCTTGAAGGAATGAAGGGCTAATGCCACAGTCAAGACCAGAAGCCGAGTGCTAGCCTTCAATGAACATGAATTCAATACATTTGATTATCGATGGTAGTCATGATAATAAATGATGGGCACCACCAGCGTGTCATGGGCACCGACGATGTATTTGAACACTGCATAATGCCTAGACTCTGCATTGTCACAAACAGTGTAGTCAGTAGCCAAAAAATTAAATGCCAAAACCATCATCGCCCTCGCCACTACAACTGCAACACAGATTCTCTGCTGCTCCAATATTCTGCGATCCAAACAAACAAATTAACACGCCATTCATTAAATCTAAGAAGATAAAACGCAATAGCATAATACATCCAGAGGGCGACACATCAATGGCGCCTGCGGCTTCGCTGTAATGACATGACACAGGCAATTTGTTAACAGAAACATTATCAGATATTTTCATAGAGAAGAGTCCTTCTACAGCAATGCAAGAAATAGCCAAGAGTCATGCATCTAGACACTTATGAATTAGAGCTAAATCTGGCACCCGAACGACGTCTATACAGATCGTCCATAACGCATCATTCTGGAAAACCAGGTCCTCCATAACACATCATTCTAGAAAACCAGGTGGAGGCACTCTAATGCATCATTTTAGAAAACCAATTGTAGAAAACCAGGTGGAGGAAAATTATTACGCCGAGTACATGGAGGTAAATTATTTAATTTTTTTGAATTCCCGTTATTAAGAATTATGTGTAACCGAATAAAAGTTGCATCCTATTTAACTGGTTAAATTTAAAGTGTTGATTTGGGTGTCATACGAAGAATATTCCAACATTAATGAAATCTAGCCGCCCAATTTTTAAAAAATAAAAATTCATCCACCTGAAGTCCACCCCCAATGTTGAAATAAAACGCCTATCGGCGTAATTATATTTTTTGGAAAAATAAATTATGTTTCCTTAGTGAAGGAGGATGATATCAGTTCCCTGTTACAATAGCATGTGGTAATTTTGCAGGACATGGTTGAATTGTAAACCATGTGACCTTGGACGCTACTAGTTGTTGGTAACTCATGGGAATGGACACCATGCAATCTTTTTGGATATTGTCTTTCACTAGAAAGAGTTGAATGACATGGATTATCACTTGGGGATGTGCGTGTGTGTAGATTCGTTATAGCTTGAAATACATAATCATCTATTACAAGGGATCAATAATTTTTAAGATGTAATTATTTTCTTGAATTTATGTTTCGGAGGGATCTAATTCTTTTTATTTTTTATTTATATATCTTTGAGGTTAAAATAAATCTAAATTGTTTATTAAATATGAAGCCTATTAAGATGGAAAGGAAATATTGTTACATTGATGTAAAATTTGTGCTCTATTATAGTTTCTCTAATTTCAATAATTGTGGATTTATATAAGCATAGATCCATGTTGACTTGAGATCAATGTGTTGAAACTTGGATTCCGACTCGAATTGGTTTGAATTTTATGACTTAGTTTACTAAAATATACATAAAATATTAAAATTTTAATAAAAATATATATTTTGAAGATACCAAACAATTAGAGGCAAAATATGCAAAGTAAGCTAATATATATACAATCTAAGGACGAATATAACAAAACGACACCAAGTGCAATACATATGTGAAAAGAAATGCATAATCAACAAGGCTCCAAATGGCCTTTAGAGTAAAAAACACAACATACTACAAGGTACTAGCCTACTACATATCATTGATCAACATGATCAATCATCAAACATATTACCACTATTGGAAATGGGATCCTTGGCATGAGCTATAGGAACATCTTTTGACATGTCTATCTTTTGGAAGGTCTACATTTCATAGTTGGCATGTAGTTGAAGAGTAGGGTGACATTTGGTGTCTTCTTATTTAAGAAACTTGTTTTCGGTTTAGTGTAATTCAGTTAACCAAAATTCTAAAAACTTCTAAGTTTGTTGAATTTTGGATGGGATGTGAAATTATATTTTCATCATATGAGGTCCGATGAGGTTGGAACCACTCTCAAACATCCTGAAACAATTAACGATCATATTAAAAATTTAAGTAAAAGGGATACCCTATTACTTTAAGAATTTTTTAAATTGTCATTCCAGGTCAATGCCCTTAAGGATCAACTAGGTCAACTCAATCAAGTTTGAGTCTAAGCTGACCAAGTTTTAAAACACTACTTAAAATCTACCAAGCACCAATAGAGATCCAATATGTTAAGGTGAAAACCTTCTTAAAGTTTTTCTCCCTCAAGATTTGGTATGTTCTCCCTTGAGGGACTTCACTTATATGTTATTTAAATGCCTTAAGATATGAAATTCTTTGGTGATATTTTTTGTTTCACATCAAAATGTTTGTATCTAATAGAATATAAAATGTTATTAGAATTTGGTCATAGTTTTTGATGAGTGTGGGAAATGGCCGATTCATTACATTATCCTAGTTGGCTATTCAGTCATATTCCTTGTTCTTTCCCACCATTATCAGGAGTTACTTTCATATCCTTTCCTTATGAAGATTTTATAAATGCACTCTTATTTTATGTTGAAATAAATAAATTATACTCCAAAATTGAGCTAACAACTGGGGATATATGTGACTATGGAATATTTTGTTTTACAAGTGTTGGCTAGGATGAATTCCTGTTGCTAAAACCCCTCTGCAACCGTTGTTGACTAACAGTTGTTGCACCAATATATATATATATATAGCATGGACATTGTTGAAAAACTAAAATAAAAACAATTTTTTGTTCACTACACGGTGCTCTCGAAACTGATGCATCAATATATTTAAATAACACCATTTCGTTAAAAAAAATGTTTTATGGTTTCTTTGGCAGTGCATTTAGTTCACCAAAAAGCACTGTAAACCTAAAGTTTTTGTGTTGTATACAATGCTGTTTATATATTTTGGTGCACTGGTTTTGATGCATCTATATATTTATAAAGCACCACATTTAAAAAAATGTTTATGGTTTTAGGGTGGTGCATTGAGTTTACTCAAAAACGCCGTTGACCTTTAATTTTTTTGTTTAATAAGTGATGCTCTTAAATAGATTGACTCAAATTATGCGGTGCATGTTCGTCTATATATTTAGAGAGAACTACATTTTTCTAAATATTGTTTATGGTTTTTAAGTGGTGCGTTTTGTTTATGGTTCATGGTAGTGCATTGAGTTTACTCAAACACACCGTTGACCTTTAATTTTTTTGTTTACTAAGTGATACTCTTAAATAGGTTGACGCAATGCGGTGCATGTTCTCCTATATATCTAGAGAGAACCACATTTTCTAAATATTGTTTATGGTTTTTAAGTGGTGAGTTTCTTTTACTAAATGCACCATATAGATTTCTTTGTTTACTAACCGGTGCTCTGTATATATAATGACACACCACGTTATTGGTGCGCTTTGTGTTTACACACAGTGCACAAGTAATATGGTGCAAGCCAAGCGTACAACACACAACGCATATATTTTATTATTTTTTTGTTAAAAACTGGCAAATTTAAGCAAAATTTTAGTTTTTACTTTGCTAAAAAAATGAGAAGGTAATAAAGACAATAACTGCACTCATTCCCGCTTGGGAGGCATGGTTTCCATGTACACAATGAATGATTTTTTCCACCGATTTGGAAAAATTCCACCTCCACCAATGAACCAAACCATGGGAAAAATATGACAACAAATGGACATTGTGCGTGTGGGCGTCAAGTAGAGAGTACTGCACTAGTGCTTAGGTGGGCCTAGGAGGTTTGTTGCACTGAGAAATGAGTGAAATGAGTATTTTGGTGCAGTAATTTTTTTTATTGTTATTTAACCCTATTTCAGTGTGCCCAAATTAGTGGAGCATTGGTGCATCTTATATATGGGGAGCATTAGGGTACTTCTCATTATAGAGAGCACCAATAGGTATTTCTATTTTTACAAAATGAAAAGATATTTTTTTACTATAGTTGGTGTGTTATATTGAGAAGTGCACCGATGTGTCTTCGAATTTATAATGCATCGAGGTCCCCATATTATAAAAATTGAAAGTTTTTTTTCCAGTTGAGGGAGAGATTTTTTTGACATAAAGCAGTGCATGTTATTATTCAATGCACTGACGCGTTAGTATCATTCCCACTCACCTAACAATTTTGTTGCGAAAAATAAAATGAACAAGTTTTCACAAATTGCATCAAGCTATTTTTACACAGGTGCTTTATTTCATTAGGTGCACCGATGCATGGCTCCTTGAACAACAATCCTCAATGGTTTTTTGAGTCCTTTCCAAAACAAAACTCATATCTTTCTCACCAAACATCCTAGCCTTCAAACATCTCTTAGAAGAAGCCCTCGCTTCTCCCATCCTCCTTCCTTCTTTTAAACCCCCCTTTCCTTCACCCCTAAGCAACCGATCTTATCCAATCCATCCCCCCCCCAATCAACCTATCTTATGCAATCTGATCCTTCACTCAACTCAAGGTTGGCACACCAAACAAGATAAATAATAATAAATCTACCTTCTTTGACAATCAACTAACTTCTAAATAGTGATGAAATTCGAGCATATGATCAACAATTAAAATTAAATATTAATATTATAATACTTTCCACAATTAGCTTACAAAATCCAATATAGCATTACAACATTCCAAGTAAATATTAATCACACGCACTACTTAAACACTTTAATTAAATCCATAACAAAGTAGTTATTAACCTAGTTAGACACTAAGTTTCATCATACTAGCATACTTGAGTAAGGTGTGCATATGTGGCCAGTGTATACATACCATATGTGAGTACGAATAGTTAGCAACAATTGTGTTATATATAGGAAAATAAAAGACACAACTACTTCCCAAGAAGAATCCAAAACTAACTTAGAATCACTTAGAATCCATAACCTACTTCTCCTCCCATCCTATCCTTCCTCTGCTAGAATATATTGTGGCGTCGACTATACCAACTAACCACATATAGAACCCTTAGGTGGAAGCATTGACTATGTCGACCTAACTTCCCTAGCAAGCAACTGGAATTTGTCATCACACATCTATGGAAGCATGTCCACCATAACCCTCCCACAATTCCAGGTTTCAGAGGATACATAGTGGGCAATGCCTCCACCCCTCCTAATAAAAATAGGGTCAACACCCTAACATCAAGTATCAACTAGATTGTGCAACTGTTGTTCAAAGAACCATATCATTGAATAACCATTATGGGCAAGTCGTGCATCTTGTTGGAATCACACTTACAAATCATATTAGTGTTTACAAATAATAATTTGAATTATAAGTACAACATATAGTACACAACTATCTCCCCAATGCTTATTGCAACCAGGTTACTTTCATATAGAACTTTGATAATATCCCATAATCAATGCATCTATAGAGAAACTCGATAACCACATATGTATCTCATATGTAAACATATCTAACTATTTCAAGCGATAAGATATTTCATGAAATGATATTTTAATAACCATGTATGTTATTTTGCACCACGTTACACTTGCTTTTATGTTTAGTGTATAAATTAAATTGATATCAAACAACCACTTTGTACATTTAATATGAATAATTAAATCAAATCACATGTTCACCCTCATCAACAATTCAAAATGATAAAAGTAATGTCTTATACACATGTAGGCACATTCAAATGTTCTCATAACTGAAATATTAATTAGTCTAGCTAATGCCAACATATTGAGAATTAAATGAAATGTTGAGCTAAGTCACATCATTGTTTTAACTGTTGAGTATTAAATATTGGGCATTAGATACACTCACCCTTCAAGAGACTTCATCCCGAAGTTATGTCATTCATAACCATAAGAAAAAGCATGATGCACTACATTTTTGTCCCCTCCACTGGAAGATACTACCTATAATAGCTCCACTAGATATTAAATTGATTAGAAATAACAATGTCCCTTGAAATTTACTCATTTGATCACATAGGATGTGTTCTTATATTACATTTGACATTTAATATAGGAGGTTGGTCTAACCTCCTTATATTTCCTAAATGTATAAATATGTATACAGCAAAGTCATATCATTTCTAAATTTGTTCGTACTATTCCACATTGTGATTTATAAGAAGGCATAAGTCATTAAACACAACTTTTATTTTGGTTCCAAGGTATTGTTATGAATCATATGTTAATTCACGGATTTAGCTAACCTCTTTTCAACGTTTCCTTCTTAATGAATTACATACTATTACACAACTCTTCTAAAAAGAACTGTAAGCCACAAGTCTTGGAATATGCCATTTCATTTACAGTTTTAATTTGATACAAGATCTCTCTCTTCTAGAATAGAATCCCCTCATGTTCACCATGAATTTAACCCTACCATGTCTATATACATTCTTCATAAAACTATAAGACCCTACAAGCCTCTTGTATTTTCAATTATATCTTAATCTATCCCTACAAGACAAAGAACATAGCTTCATTGAACTTACTAAAATCATTAGCATATACTCTATATAACACATATGGCTAGACCTTAGGCACACATACTTATCCTACTTTCTTACTCAACAATTTTCCAAGGATACACATACTCCTAAGACTTAAATGCATACACTTGTAATTTCATCAAAGTTTTAACTTGGAAAGTGCATTATTACACCAAGACATCCAATCCGATTACAAATTCCATAGATAATTATTGAAAATGCCTACTAAATACATGGTTAAGCTTCGCATAGCTCTCAATATATACCTATGACATTACTATATTGGATATGACTTATCCCTAAATTGCACATATCCTACCATGTCCTTACTTACTTTATATTTTAATTATTATTTACATGTATTTCCCATCTATGACTATTATAATTTTATACTACCTTTTGTCACTTTTATTGTGTATATACCCATAACTTAATATCAATTTTTTTTTTAAATACCTTTATCCTTTCTATTATTGCAATAACCCTTTCATTATGTTTATTTTGTAATGTTTACTTTTACATCATACTAAGGCTCTGGACATATTTATTTTCACCTCTATTCAGTAATTTTAAATTGTTAGCATACATTGATTACTTTGTCTTCTATATGACCTTGTTTTAAACTATAATATTTTTGACATTCACCTTTCTCTTTGTTTCTCATGTGTCTTCTTTTATATTTTAATTTAAAACATTATTCCTCCATTGTATACAAAAATTGTATTTCTTCCTCCCATCACTTTAGGTTTTATAATTGGCTGCAACAATCTTTCTTGCAATACAATTTTTAAAATAACCAATAAAATTATTAGTCCCTGCCAAGGCAGGGATTATAGCAATGGGTTAACTGTCAAAACTAAGTTGACTTTTGATTAATTTTATCAATTTAATAGTAGTTTTATAATGTTATGCAAAAAATACTTATTAATTTTATTTTTTTAAAATAATAAAATGTATTTTCAATTTTTGAAATTATAAAATATTGTTTTCTTATTGGTTGCAAGGTTTGATTTGACAAATTACTCCTGGTTGGAAGTGACAATTATTTAAAAATATTTTATTTAAAAAAAAAATCTCAAATTGGCACATAATCATAAATAGTGCATTTAATAACTTTTTACTGGGTTTGAGGTTTATATTGGGTGTTGAACTATAACATTTATTTAGTGGAGTGGCTTTCAAAATGTTCGATACACTGGCTTCATTGCACCGAGTGTAAACGAGGTGCTTACAACCTAGTATGGGGGAGATCCTGTAACGGATGTCACATGTCACATGTCACATGTAACGTTTTCAAAAGTAATAAAATGTAAAAAGTAATAGTATGGGGGAGATACTGTAACGGATGTCACATGTCACATGTCACATTTGTCACGTTTGTAGTATGGGGGAGATCCTGTAACGGATGTCACATGTATGTCACATGTCACATGCCACATTTGTCACGTTTGTCACATCACGTTACAACCCAGTATGGGGGAAATGTTGTAACGTTTGTCACATTTGTCACGTTTGTCACGTTACGTTACAACCCAGTATGGGGGAGATGTTGTAACATTTGTCACATTTGTCACATTACGTTTCCATGTTGGCTCATAACTTATAAAAAATAAAAAGTAATTAAAAATTTCATGTTCGCTCATAACTTATCAAAAATAAAAATAAAAAAATAAAAAAATTAAAAGAGAGGGATCCAATTTCTTGAGGGGTAATTTTTTTCTTAATGTGTAAAAAATTTAAGATAAAACAAAAAAAATTACACCTCAAGAAATTGGATCACTCTCGGTGCTTGATAGATCTGGGTTTGAGATGGATCTAGACTGGTCACATTACAACCCAATATGGGGGAGATGTTGTAACATTTGTCATATTTGTCACGTTTGTCACATTTGTCATGTTTGTCACGTTACGTTTCCATGTCGGCTCATAACTTATCAAAAATAAAAAAAAAAAATTAAAAAATTAAAAGAGAGGGATCCAATTTCTTGAGGGGTAATTTTTTTCTTAATGTGTAAAAAATTTAAGATAACACAAAAAAATTACACCTCAAGAAATTGGATCCCTCTCGGTGCTTAATAGATCCGGGTTTAAGATGGATCTATGCTGGTTTAATACACTACATTTCAAAACATTTAATATGTACTGGCTTCATTGTACAACTATGCTATAACATTTATGATATCGATCAGGTTGACACTAGAACTGGCTCCATTCCGTGCTACTGTTCTATGTCTGAATTAAGATATGCATCATACACTAAACCTATGATCCGAACAACAGTCGAGTTAATGTATCACTATTTATCTGGGTCGCAGCAATAATGTACTATTACAGCCTTATTAATAGCCACGACTCTAATTACGATACATAGTGAGGATCAATACACTTTATCCTTACCTTTTTAATTATGCAAGTTTAAGCCTCGACATATGTTAACTAACTTGAGTAGTTAGATTAAGCAGGTGACCACTAGTATTACATGGCCTGGTATTATTAAGTAGCTGTGTGATACTTAGCCAGTTGTTTATGAATCATGAACTCTTATTAAATAGTAAGGAGTATAACTGAGTAATAAATCACATGCTGACTCTTTCCCTAGTTCTACTGGAATATGTACATGTCACGAGTTTGCTATGGATAGTCCAGCTTATTCACCGTACAACCCTAGTATAAGTTAATCATTTCTCCATTTTTTATCATATACTCGGTAAGATTAATGATATGAGCTAGCCAAGTAATCAATATTTGCCTAATAAAATAACATAATAACTTTATATTTAAAATGACATAATAATGTTATATTTATTATTATTATATATAATAATGCTAAGTTTATCATTATCATATATATTTTATTTATTAATGAGTGTATGGTCAAACCATTTTAACTTTCATAATGTTAAATAGTTATAAATCTATTATTGTTAAATAAATTTTTTATAAATTTGATTGAAATTTAATATTTTATTTAATACATTTTATAAATTTATTATTGTCAAATAATTTTTTGAAACTATAATTATAAAGCAGGGACTAGCTGCTTTACAGCTATTTTGCTTGTTATTCTAAATTATGATATGGTAAATTACTTGACATTGTTCACGAATATGGTTCGACATTTGAGTAATGTGAATAGTATACTAAGATAGAATTGATTAATTATTAAAAAAAGTTAAATAAAAGAAAATAGATCACATGTGCTTTTATTTATATAGCAAATCTACATATTATGCCCTTGCTATTTATTATTTACAATTCTTTCTTCATTATTGAATGTTGTATGCTACTGATAATATCGTTGTATTAATTTACTACATTATTGTATTTATTATTCTATATAATAATTTTTTTTTACTTTAAATATCATTAGATTTATAATGATTTTTTTTCCACTAGAGATCACATGCCGAGTTTTGCTGAGAGAAAATATTGTATAGTTTTTGAAATAGCACCGAGCTTTTTGGACTTCACTGCTCTTCCTAATTAGGCACACTTGTGTAGCAACCTATCAACACACCCCTTCCTAATAAAACTAGGGTCAACACTCTAACTTCGAGTTTGAACCAGATTGTGCAACTATTGTTCAAAGAGCCACATCACTGAATAACCTTTCTGGGCAAGTTGTGCATCCTGTCATAATCACACTTGCTCACAAATCATTTTAGTGTTTAAAAATCATAATTTTTATCGTAAGTACAACATATAGTACACAACTACCTCCCCGATGTTTACTACAACCAGGTTACTTTCATACCAGAACTTTGATTATTCCATAATCGATCCATCTATAAGTCAACTCAATAACCACATATATATCTCATGTGTAACATATCTAACTATTTCAAGTGATAATATATTTCACGAAACGATATTTTAATAACCATGTATGCTATTTTACACAACATTACATTGGTTCTATATTTAGTGTATAAATTAAATTGATATCGAATAACCATATTTCAAATCCAATATGAATAATAAAATCAAATCACATGTTCATCCTCATTAACAATTCAAAATGATAAAAGTCATGTCTTATACACATGTAGGCACTCAAATGTTCTCATAATTGAAATCTTAATTAGTTTAGATAATGCCAGCATAGAAGAAGTAAATGAAATGTTGAGCTAACATCTTTTCAACATTCTCTTATTAATGAATTACATACTATTACACAACTCTTTTAAGAAGAACTCTAAGCCGCGAGTCTTGCAATATACCATTTCATTTTACAGTTTTAATTTGATACAAGCTCACTCTCTTTTAAAATACAATCCCTTCATGTTCACTATGAATTTCAACCTACCATGTCTATATGCATTCTTCATAAAAATGTATGATCCTACAAGCCTCTTGTATTGTTAATTATATCTTAGTTTATCCCTACAAGGAAAATAAAATGCCTTCATTGAACATACTAAAATCATTCACATATACTCCATATAACACACATGGCTAGATATTAGGCACACATACTCATCCTACTTTCTTACTCAACACTTTGCTAAGGGTACACATACTCCTAAGACTTATACACATACGCTTGTATTTTCGTCAAATTTTTAACTTGGGAAGTGCATCATTACACTAAGACATCCAATCCGATTACAACTTCTATAGGAAATTCTTGATCATCCCTACTGAATACATGGTTAAGTTTCACATAGCTCTCGGTGTATACCTAAGTCATTACTATATTGGCTATGATTTATCCCCAAATTACACACATCCTACCCTGTCCTTAATAACTTTATATTTATTTATTATTCACATTTATTTCCCATATATGACTATTATAATTTTATACTATCTTTATCCCTTTTATTTTGTATACACCCATAACTTAATATCCTTGTTTTCACTAGAAGTATATGCAGCCATTGACAGTTCTAGAATGGATTAAGTCTATCCCAAAGGTGATGAGAAATATATCTATTATGTGGAAGGCAATGCTCTCATCTTTTGATATTATTGGAGACTAGATATCCTGGAAGATAGGTAATGGTATATGTATCAAACTGGGAATTGATCCATGGATCGACAACAAGGATGCACACAAAATTCCAGAAGTGATGATTGAAGCTCTTACTGATAGAGGATATATATTTTTATACTAGATTCAAGACACACATAATTCTACTTTTCTTCAATAGGAATGGATATCTTCTGAAAAATTGGGTTTTATGAATGAAGATAAATTATACCGGGGAAAATATTTTAAAGCTCTTAAAGATTGCCATATCAGAATTATGGATGAGAAGGATACCATTCTTCGAACCAAAAATGCCACTGGTGGTACCTACAAGCCCAAACTTGATTATCAGGTCCTTCGGGAGGAAGAAGATCACCCACCTACAAAATGATGGAATAACATAATTTGGAAGTTTAACTATCCTCCCAAGACAATAATTTTCATGTGGCTCACTTTGGCAGGGAAAGTGCCAGTTTCAGATCTACTTATCAGATTTCTAGGCATAGGACCCAGTAGATGCTCTCTTTGCAGATCCACTGGTGAATCTATACATCATATATTCATTAGATGCACATAGATGATTGACATGTGGAAATATTCCTCCCTGGTCATAAGTACTTCATTTATATGGGAAGGGGAGGAGATTGAAGATGTATTTTAGAGATGGTTGAATAACTCTTCTTTTCAGGCATACAAAGCTTTACCAATCCTTATGATATCGGGAGCTTGGCTTGCCTTCAACAAAATGATATTTCACAATACTTATATTCCTCTACACATCTATGTTGCAACAAGTCTTGCAATATTGGAACACTTCCCACAGCTCCAAAGGGATAGCCATAAGAAAATGAATGATGATGTACATATTGATATGACTAAGGAATGGTGTTTTTTTTATGGTGATGCAAAAGGTAGAACTAGCTGTGGAGGTACATGTGGACTATTGTACATATCTGAATGTCACTGGTTTAAATTTTCTGCAGGTATAGGAATTGCTAGCAACAACAAAGTAGAATTATCAACAATCCTGATGATCCTTTAGATTGCCAGTTTTGCAGGGGTGAAAACTCTACAAGTCTTCAGGGACTCTCTTTTAGTGATAGAATGGTTCAAAAGTAAAATATCGCCTAATAATATATTCCTAATCAGATTATATGAATATACTTGTAGGGTGATTGACACATTTGAATAAGCCTCCTTCCAACATATCTACAAGGACATAAATGGACATGCTGACCAACAGTTCAAAATTGGGATTGCAATTTGAAGAAGGTACCTCAAGAGTTTGGGAGATTAACAAAAACACTATAAAGGAATTGGATCCAAGACCCAACCTTTTCTAATCTTCCATCCCATGATGCATAGGCTAATTTTGGCTATTTATGAAATATTTGGAGCAGGTTACTACTCTACATGCATAAATTTAGAAGACGCACCGTGAATCTATTTGGACATTACATAGATAACACTGTGAATGGTATTAGAAATATTTTTGTAGAACAAATCCACTTAGAATTATCAAATGAAGTAATATATGTAATTAAAAGCTATACCCGATGAAAACTATGTGTAAGGCTCTCATGCTTATGAACAATATGATTTATAATTTTCAATAAGAATTTGGACCGTGATCTTTTTTCATGGAAAAATATATCCTTTTTTTCACTACTTTTATCCTTACTATTATTGCAATTACCCTTTCATTATGTTTACTTTGTGATGTTTAATTTTACATCACATCATACTAATGCTTTGCACATATTTATTTGCACCTCTATTCATTAATTTTAACTTGTTAGCATACATTGATTACCATGTGTTATAATTATAATATTTTTGACATTCACCTTTCTCTTTGTTTATCATTTATCTTATTTTATACTCTAATGTAAAACATTATTCCCCCATTGACTTTAGGCTTTATTTTTGGCTGTTACAATCCTCCTTCCCATTCAATTTTTATATAAAATAATGGAATAGATCAATGTGATATAATCAATGAATATACCTCTGGTGCAATACCTTCCCTTCTTGTTCTTGTACTAAGCCGGGACACTTAGGAGTCATGAGAGAACCATAGATATTTGGATAAGGTCTTGTACTGAAGAGGGCTTTGTATCATAGCCAGAAAGAGACTCAACAAGTACTGGAAGGTCTCGAACATAGTGAAGTTGAGGAAAATTTTCAGAGAATATAAGTAGAGGTTGGCCAACATCTGCAAGGTTAGCGTAGGCTCTCAACCATAATATTCATTGCAAGAGATTGGCCCCTGCAACCCCATGTGAAGTCAAAGCACCTAGCGGTGTACGTCAGGAAACAATGAAGAAGGCGGTTCATTATCCGGGCGATGTGCTTGAACCATTCGGTGTTTAGAATACTGCTCCATTATGTAAAAGAGGAGTTCATTTATGCCTAGTCAGGAGGGCTTCCCATTCCTTGTTGTTCACATCACATCTCTTCCTTAGAGAAAATTGGAGGTCGCTAAATAGAGCGGGATGAACATCCACTTGGTGGAAATTGAGATCCCCTCAGATGAATTGGGACTCAAGCATATCTCCAGTAAATACGGAGGGTCATTTATCATGATACAATTGATAAATCTCATCTTCATCCCGTGGGTGAGCCACTAAGAAGAGAACTATTCTCAACTCGTCACATTCCAATGCGAGGAAGATGAAACACGGGTGGACCAGCTACATCAAACATTCCAATGTGAGGAAGATGAAACACGGGTGGAATGGCTACATTGAACGCATGGAACGACAACAAAAACAACACATGGAGGGCATGCAACACATGGAAGGCATGTAGGTGTTGTAGCCCATGTAGTCATATTCATGGCAGGAGTTGAGAAACAAGCACCTGCAGAGTTTAGTGCAATACTCGTGGTGAATACAAAAGAAGCCATAGCGTGAGGGGAAATATAGTAGCAGCACCAGAAAGTAGCATATGCCTCGATAAAATGCCAAATAAGGCTCACAATTTATTGATTGGGCAGAAGGGAATATAACCTAAAAAACTTTGGATAAAACGTGTTGGAACATGTGCAGAGACTAATACAATCGTACAAAGCGATTTCTATAGTCCTTGTTGCTTGGTAGGCTGACAAGGACTAATAACTAATAAAGTTATTGTTGTAAATTATGATATTGTAAATTACATCACATTATTCACAAATATGGTTCAACATTTGAGTAATATCAATAGTATATTCAGATAGAATTGATTGATTATTAAAAACTTTTAAATAAAGAAAAGAGATCACATGACGCTTTTATTTATATAACACATCTACATATTATGCCCTTGCTACTTATCATTTACAATTATTTCTTTATTATTGAATGTGGTACGCTACTGATAATATCGTTGTATTAATTTACTATATTTTTATATTTATTATTCTATATAATATTTTTTTTGCTTTAAATAACATTAGATTTATAATGATTTTTTTCCCACCAGAGATCAAATGTTGAGATTTGCTAGGAAGTAAACATCATATATTTTTTGAAATGGCACCGAGATCTTTGGACTTCCCTACTCTTCCTAATTAGGTGCATTGTTGTAGAAACCTATCAATGCCCAGGTTGCTAATTAACTAAATCATTTTTTACTAGGTTTTAAATTTGATATTTCATCTAATTTTGCAATTATTTCATGCTAAGGGAATTTTTTTATTCCTATTCCAACAATTTCAGTCAATTTCAGTCATACACAGATTTCCAATTATTTCTGTTATACATAGATTTCCAATTTGTGCTCTGTAGGAATTAACAACTAAAAATTAACAATTTAACTCTTTGGTAACAAGAAAATCCAATTTCTACAAGTAATAATTCAGAAGTTGACATCAATTTAATAACATAATTTAAATGAAAAACAATTCTTTTAACCCAGTAAATTTAACAAGAAGAATACCTCGACCTCTATTGATGGTAGTTGTTAACATTTAAATTTGAAGCAAAAGGCCCTTCTTCCACTTTCCCATAATGGAACCACGATTTGTCCTCCCATCCAACTAGGGGCCTAGCTAATTCCCTATCCCTATGAATCAATTTTCTTTCCTGGCCCTCAATTCCCATGGATCCTTGAACAACAATCCTCAATGGTTTTTCGAGACTTTTCTAAAACAAAACTAATATCTTTCTCATGAAACCTCCTAGCCTTCGAACTTCTCATAAGAATACCCCCCTTCTTCCATCCTGCTTCCGTCTTTTAAAACCCCCCTTCCTTCACCCCCAAGCAATCTATCTTATTTAATTCATTCCCTCCCCCCAAGCAACCTATCTTATCCGATCTGATCCTCCCCCCAAGCCAAGGTTGGAACACCAAACAAGATAAATAATAATAAAATTTTCAGTAAATCCACCTTCTTTGACAATAAACCGACTTCTAAATAGTGATGAACTTCAAATATCATTTATAATTAAATATTAATGAAGCATAGCTAAAAAATCATTCGTTAAAGTACACAAAATAAGTTTAACCAACCCATATTGAGTCAAATCTTAAGCAACAAAAAGACATATTACATATTAAATCATCTATATAAACCACTATATTACTATACAATCTTATGATCAACAATTAATTAAATATTAATATTTTAATACTTTCCAAAATTATCTTACACAATCCAATATAGCATTACAACTTTTCAAGTAAATCTTAATCGTAAGCATTACTTAAACACTTCAATTAAATCACTAACAAAGTAGTTGTTAACCTAGTAAGACACTACATCATACTAGCATACTCGAGTAAGGTGTGTATATGTGGCCAATGTATACATACAATATGTGAGTACTAATAGTTAGCAACCGTTGTTGTTGATATATATATATATATAGATATATATATTCCTCAATCAAACATGCAAGAGAATAATCACAATGCATCATTCATATTTTTTTCTTAATCATCACTCTTAATCTTTAATAACCAATCACAGTCATCAACTAATCATCACATCAAGATTAATAAACAGAATCAAACATGTATTCTTCACATAGTAGGAAAATAAAAGAGGCTATTACTTCCCAAGCAAAATCCAAAACAAACTGAGCATCACCTAGTCTCCCTAACCTACTTCCACTCCCATCCCATCCTTCCTCTACTAGAATATACTGTGGCATCGACTATACCAAATTAACCACATATAGAACCCCTAGTTGGAAGCATCAATTATATCGACCTAAATTCCCTAGTAGGCAACATGAAGTTGTCATCACACATCTAGGGGAGTGTGTACACCAAAATCCTCCCACAACTCCAAGTTTCAAAGGATACATGGTGGGAAATGACACCAACCCTCCCAATAAAACTATGGTAAACACCCTAACATTGAGTCTCAACCAGATTCTATAAGTGTTGTTCAAAGAGCCACATCATTGAATAACCATTCTAGTCAAGACGTGCATCCTGTTAGAATCAAACTTACTCACAAATCATGTACAGTGTTTAGAAATCATAATTTTGATCATAAGTACAATTTATAGTACACAACTATCTCCCTGATGTTTACTGCAACCAGGTTACTTTCAAACCAAAACTTTGATTATCTCATAGTCGATACATCTATAGGTAAACTCAATAACAACATATGTATCTAATGTGTAAACATATCTAACTCTTTCAAGTGATAATATATTTCATGAAATGATATTTTAATAACAATGCATGTTATTTTGGACAACATTACATTTGTTCTATATTTAGTTTATACATTAAATTGATATCCAACAGCCACATTGCACAGCCAATATCAATAATCAAATCAAATCACATGTTCATCCTCATCAACAATTCAAAATGATAAAAGTCATGTCTTATACACATGTAGGCACATTCAAATGTTCTCATAACTAAAATATTAAATAAGAAGTAAATGCCAATAGATAAGAAGTAAATGAAATGTTGATGTAACGTCCACATGGTCTCCTTAGGCCACATAAGACCCTCTATTACTTTTTTTCTTCTTCTTATTTTGTTTCCAACATTACCCACAGTCGCACTGGGCTTGGGTCCGCATCTCGCCTCTTCGATCCACAGCCTGCAACTGAACATTTCCGCAATCCGCAATCACGCCCTTCTGTAATCCGCAATCCGCATTGCGGGTGCGGAATTGTGGAATATAAATATTCTTCTAAGTGACCTCCCGCAATCCACAATTATGCCCTCCCTCACTCTGTAATCCGCATTGCTGGTGCGGAAATGTGGAATATAACTTTTCCGCTAAGTGACCTTCCGCAATTCGCAATTGCGGGAGCGAAAATGCGGGAATCCACTTTTCCTTCCGCCAAACGGCCTTCGCAATATGCAATCCGCAATTGCGGGTGTGGGAATGCGGAAATCTAAATTTTTCGCTACACGACCTTTCCACAATCCGCAATCCGCAATTGCGGGTGCGGGAATGCGTAAATCTAACTTTTTCGCTAAATGACCTTTCTGCAATCCGCAATCCGTAATTGCGGGTGCAGGAATGTAGAAATATAACTTTTCCGCTAAATGGCCTTTCCGCAATCCGCAATCCACAATTGCGGGTGCGGGAATTCAGAAATCTAAATTTTTTGCTAAACGACCTTTCCACAATCCGCAATCCGCAATTGCGGATGCGGAAATGGCCATGCTCCAGACCTTTATCCTAATCAACTTCCAAGGGTCATAACTTTTTCACCCTTGTTCCAAATGAAGCAAGGTCGGTACCATTGGAAAGATCTTGGAGAGCTCTATTAGTTGGTGCAATCCCCTTCCCAAATGAGGTATCCAACCTCTTCATTTTCTTCCCTGAAGTTTGGTCCATAAACACTCTAAGGTACCTTCCAATCTTTAACATATTTCTACTTGTCTCCTGCCATAACCTATCTTTCTCTAACTCATAGAGCAGTTTAAGGATGCCACGGGCCCCTAACCATCCCGTGATTTAATGAGGTTAGCAATACATTACAAGGTTAACATCTCATACAAAATGCACATACTACAATAAGTTAAGTCTATCCATACATCTAACACATGTAAGATTAACAATGCATTAACTCATGCAACTGTATGAAGTATTTCAACCAGCACTCAACCTTCTACTTAGGTTTACACATGGTCTACTTATTTTTCACATTCATATAACATTTGTTTAACAGCTTGAGCGAAACAACATAATAATAACATATAAATAACACCATTCATTCCACATAACACTTATCTTTGTATCTTGAAATTTTCCCAGCAACTGGCTAAGTGAGAGCAACGTTCCACCGAACCTTAGGTCTCTGTCCAACCTATACTCTTTTAGCTGAGAAACCACCCCCGAGCTGGGCTATGTATCCACTAAGGAGTGATAGGTAGGCTCTCTAACAATCAAGATCTACTCCAATGCTAGGCCAACCTCTGGCTGGGTTTATCCAATAATCTAGGAAACATACTCATGCTAAGCCACCCTGTAATTGGGTTTATCAAGCATACACCTACTAAGCCAACCTAATATGGGTTTATCAAGCATACAGGGCAATAGGGAGATTATTGCTAATTCAGTGAGCTCAACCACAGAGCCACATACATCTCAATCACTCAGCAGATCAGGAACCCACGTTATCAACCTCAACCAACACAAGTAAGACCCTCTTCTTTGATACATAGTTCCTCAAGGCCCCTTCCCTTCCAGTGCTATTCAGGGTAGGCATAAGAAGGTCCTATTACTAGTTCTATGAGATCCTAGTCTTCACTGAGTTTATCAAGAATTCTCAACCCTTAACTCTGTCTCTTACGTCCATTCAAACAAGTTGGTTCATTACAGGGTTGCAGACTGGAATCTGTCCACAACTCGGATCCCTACTCGCGGATTCAGGATTGCACACAACTTCCTCAAGCTATTCACGCCCTATAGTTTGCATTCAAACTCATCTTTAGGTCTTTACTCAAGGATCACGCATACACATGGGATCCATCTGGTACTCGGCTCTACTTCTTCGGCTCTCCCTGCATCTTAGGGTCTCTCCCCAATAGAACGCGTCAAACTCGAGGAACAGAATCCCCTCCCTGCAGAATCGATCCTCGCTCCCCACATGAACGATGAAACACCCCAAAAATTCTTAATGTCCGAACCCCTGACTCAGATCTCCGCGCCGTTTTTATCCTACTGCGAATATCCCTGCAGGCTTACCTTTTCCACGTTCTATAACCAAATTCGTACCCATACAGGGAACCAAATCAGTTACTCCTGCCCAAGTGGCAGGATGGGTCACCATCCCATAGCCCCCTCACCTCTCCCTAGTGGATACCTTTTCCTCCTTCTCATTAGCTTCCTCACTTAACCAATTCAGGGTATTTTCATTGCAATATTAAACATTTACATCTATTACAAAATTTCATGGCTAAACATCACATGCATAGTTTTGCTATCCAATACTTGCCTATGAAAGCAAACCTTAAACATCCACTGGTAGGGCCTTGGCCTTGATCTCCACACTAGGATCGACATACATTGCATAAACACAATATTTACATTGAGGCCAATAATTACTAAGGTAGGGTAAGGGTATTACAACTCCCTCCCCCTTAGAACAACACCGTCCTCGGTGTTCTCAAAACTGAACAAAAACGGGAATGCCAATCTCATGGCATCCTCCAGCTCCCATGTCACCTCCTCTGGACTAAGGTGCTTCCATTGCACCTTTACTTTTCCGATGGCTCACCTCCGGAGTAAGGTAACCTTCCCGTCGAGGATGCATATAGGCTCCACTTGGACTTCTCCCTTTGGTTCCACCTGTATCACATGCCAATCAATGATGTGATTAGGATCATGTATATATTTCTTTAGCAAAGAGACATGTAAAACATTACGAGCTTTCATGTTAGCAGGTTTTGCAATCCTATATGCAATTGGTCATATTCTATCAAGGACTTCAAATGGTCCACAATATCTGGGTGCCAACTTGGAACAACTTCCCAACTTCATGGAGCTCTTCCTTGGTCTCACTTTCAAGTAGACATGATCCCTAATCTAGAATTCTTTGCGCACTCTCTTCAAATATGCATAAATTTTTTGCCTGTCCTGAGCTTCCTTCAAATTCTGCCTGATCTTGACAACTTCTTGTTCCATCTCTTCAATAGTTTATGGTCCAAGCACTACCCTATTCATTGGGCTATCCCAATTTACTAGAGTTCTGCATCCTCTTCCATACAGAACTTCAAAAGGGCTCATCCTCGACGATGCCTGGTACCCATTGTTGTAGGAAAATTCTACCAAATGTAGGTAGTCCTCCCATTTGGATGGTTTGTCCATCACATACATCCTTGGTACATAAGGAAATCATCTTCTCCAATATGATACCCTGCGCACTTTCCATCCACCCTGCCCTACTGCAACTTCTCTTTGATTCGTAGGTAATCTTCATCACTAGCTTGAACTTCAATGATCCTTGCTTTCACATCTGATTTACAAACACTTATTGCTGCAACATGAAATTTCCTACTGAGCGCATCAACAACCTTATTCTCCTTTCCCTTAACATGTTTAATGTCCAAATCAAAATCACAGATAAATTTGATCCATCTAGTCTATTTGGAATTTAGATTCGGCTGGTCAAACAAATATTTTAAACTCATGTGGTCTATCCCAAGTTCAAATATTCTTCCCAACAGGTAATGCATCCATTTCTTGAGAGCATGTACTATGGCTGCTAGCTCTAAGTGTGTGGCATAGTTCCTTTCGTGATCCTTCAACTTCCTTGAATCATAGCCAATTACAAATCCTTCTTGCATGAGTACTCCACCCAATCCTTCCATGCAAGCATCTGTGCATACCGCAAAGTCTTTATTTGGATCTGCAATCTTTAAAATAGGAGCAATGGTAAGTAATTCTTTTAGCTTCTGAAAACTCCTTTCACACTTCTCATACCATATAAATTTGAGGACCATATAAATTTGACTTCCTTCCTTTGTAATGATGTAATTGGATGTGCTATCTTGGAGAAACTTTCAATGAATCTTCTGTAGTACCCTGCAAGGCCCATAAATGATCTTACATCTGCAACATTTTTCAGAGTAGGCCAATCCATTATGGCCTCAATCTTCTCTGGATCTACTGCAATACCTTCTTCTGAAATAATATGTCCCAAATACTGCACCTTTTCTTGATAAAAGTCACACTTGCTCAACTTTGCATACAACTGGTGTTCTCTAAGGACTTGCAGTACCAATCTCAAATGTTCAGTATGCTCTTCTTCATTCTTTGAATACACTAGAATGTCATCCAAGAATACAATCACAAATTTATCCAAGTATTTATTGAAGACACTGTTCATAAGAAACATGAAAGTAGCAGGTGCATTGGTTAGGCCAAATGGCACCACCGTGAACTCATAGTGTTCATATCTAGTTCGGAAAGCTGTTTTGTGAATGTCTTCATCCTTTATCCTCACTTAATGGTACGGCTAGACCTCAAGTCAATCTTGGAGAACACTTTAGCTTCCTTCATCTGGTCAAACAAGTAATCAATTCTTGGCAATGGATACTTGTTCTTGATGGTTACTTTGTTTAGCTGTCTATAATCTATACATAGCCTGAAAGTCCCATATTTCTTCTTAACAAACAAAACAGGTGCACCCCAAGGAGACACACTCGGTCTGATATACTCTTTGTCCATTAATTCTTGCAGTTGCATTTTTAGTTCTATCAGCTCAGGTGTACTCATTCTATAAGGGGATTTGGAGCTTGGTGCTACTCCTGGAACAAGGTTAATGGAGAAATCAATGTCCCTCTTAGGTGGTAGTCCTGGTACTTCATTTGGGAATACATCTTGGAACTCCTATAGCAGTTGAAAGTTTTCCAACTTTGGCCCTTTATCTTCTGCTGAGTCTGATATATGCACAACATATAATTGATAGCCCTTTCTATAGAAATTTATCAGTTGTAAGGCTGAAATTTTCCTTACTGAAACTTGTTTTGGTATTCCTTTAACCAACCTTGGTCTTCCTTCATCATCAATACACTCAAGTACTTTCTTGTAGTAGTCAAGTTTGGCTCTATGCTTCTCCAACTAGTCCATGCCTATCAAGGCATCATAAGATCCCAAGGGTAGTACATTCAAGTTTATCTTGGTGGGAAGTCCATTAAGTTCTATGGGACATTCCACCACTACTTCACTCACTTTTCTCTTAGCTCCATTGGCTAGTTGAACTAACCAAGACTTACTATGTTTATCTTTACCAACTAACTATGGGTGGATCCTGGATCAATTAAAACAGAAATAGATTGATTAGCAATCTTACCTTCAACTTCTACCACTGCTGATTGGTGGTCTGCTTGATGATTATCCAGTGCTGTGTGAAAATCCTCACAGCAGATCTATGAGATGATGTATACCTCACAAGAAATTAATTGATTAAGCAAGAAATAGAAGAAGAGTGGTCAATGCAGTATAATGAGCAACAGAATAATAATACAGTAGAACTCGGATAGAAGCAAAAATACTTCACACACACTAATTAATTAATCACAATATGGACAAATAAATAGTACAATGCATGAGGATTTGAATGCCTAAGGTGGAAATTCGAATTAGCCTTCATGGAGTGATCAAATGATCATGGGAGTGTCATCGAAGCACAATTAGTAGTCTATCTCATCATCATTGGAGTCATCAATGCTCAAGTAACTATCAACCATCAGTCAAACTGAGTCTAACTGAGTGTGGTAGGTGTAACTGGAACTAACTGAATGAAGGAGGCTCAGTGGAGGGAGCATGAGGAGCTAACTGGAGTCAGAACAAGTAGTCATGTCTCATTGGAGGTCAATCGGAGTGATAACAACAGTGAGGATTCCGTTTGGCCTCAAATCAAGGAAAGACTGGTGGCTAACTGAAGTAAATTGGACTGGTAGGTGAGAAAGGCACCCTTCTCATGCAATAGGTGAAAGGAGGGCACATGACAGGATAGGAGGGCTGAAACTGAGTGGAAGGAAGCTCTGGGGGATAGCTAATTGAGGGCCAGGTGCTGGGACTAATGACTAGAATGCATGCAAACCCTAAAAGTGCATGCATGACTGAAAATGTAAATGATCAAAATATTGGTGGGACTAGGATGGAGTATAGGAATATCCTAACACCCCCCCTTAATCCTGGGCCCTGGTAACTAAGACCAAAGGTCACCCAATACAATGAATAATAACAGTTAATAAACCAAGGAAGTGGGGAAAATTTCATGGGAAATATACCCCCCCTCAAAACAGACTGTAACGCACACATAAAAAAATAAATGCTCCAAACTCAAGCAGGTGTGATGCTTGGTCATTTGTCTGGAGGTATCTTCCTCTTGGGAAGAAGTGGATCATGCTCAAAAAGCATGTGCTTGTACTTTCTCTTCAGATCGGATGTGATGAGAACAAATCCAAAAGTATGAGGATGATCCTTGAACTTGTGATTCGAATCAATTGAGGTAGGATCAAATCTATGAATGTGCAGATATTCTTTTGTCTTCTCCTTCGAACCATCATGGGTGAGATTATGCCAAAAAGAACCATCAAATAATAATGATTGCTTGAAATCCAAATCAGATTTAAGACTTGAAGAATAGTTTCTTGAGATCTCCTTTGAACCAGTAGGGGTGAGATCAAAATTATCATATGCATGAGAAATTATCCCAAGTAGTAATTGCTTAGAATCCAAATTAGATCCAAGACTTGAATCATGGTTTCTTGAGATCTCCTTTGAACCATGAGAGGTGAGATAAAAACCAATAGATGCATAAGAAATTATCCCAAGCAATGGCCATGGTTTCTTAAGATCTCCTTTGAACCAGCAGGGGTGAGATCAAAACCATGATGTGCATGAGAAATTATCCCAAGCGAATGGCAATGGCCATATTCTTCAATAACCTTCTGAAAGCATGGAATAATGATCATATAATAGTAAATAAGAGGTGATTGCTTGAGGAGAGCGAATGCATTACCTCCAAAATAATCATGTGATCATGATGCAAACCAACAGAATCTGGTGCAAGAGAGGATTTAGGACCTTCTGCAATATCTAGAGTGTGAGTGGGCACAAAAAGAGAAGAAATTTGGAGCATGAGTGTAGAATCTGCAAGTTCTTCTTCTTTGTGGACAGCTTCAATATGAGATGTGTTTGATACTGGTTCATGATCAATGAGATCATCAAGGAGGGTGAATGCATCACTTTGCTTGCTCTTGAAGGGGTTTGGACCAAATCCTTCATTTTGTTTGCCGAATCTTTCATCCAGATGGGCCCATAGCTCTTTTGGAGTTTCAACATCATCAATGATTTGGTACATTATGTAATCAGGCATAGCAAGCATCATACTTCCAAAGGCCATGTCACCTTTATTCAACCAATCAATCTTCTCTTCAGAGGATTTGAACTCTCTTTCAAAATAACAATCAAAGAGATCATGGCTCTTCAAATATGCTATCATTTTTGGTTTCCATTCATCATAGTTGAATGGAGAAAGAGAAGGGATTTATGCTGAATTCATTGAAGCTATAGAAGACCTGCAAAAAAAATAGAGAATATCTGCAACTGCTACTGTTGCATAAATGCAGAAACTGCTGCACTCGAAATCTTGATAATAACCTGCAAAAAACTCTCAGGAATGGAGATAAACAATACTCTCAACATGCTCTGATACCATGTGAAAATACTCACAGCAGATCTAAGAGATGATGTATACCTCACAAGAAAGTAATTGATTAAGCAAGAAAATAGAAGAAGAGTGGTCAATACAGTATAATGAGCAATAGAATAATAATACAGTAGAACTCGGATAGAAGCAAAAATACTTCACACATACTGATTAATTAATCACAATATGGACAAATAAATAGTACAATGCATGAATATTCGAATGCCTAAGGTGGAAATTCGAATTAGCCTTCATGGAGTGATTAAAAGATAACTGGAGTGTCATCGGAGCACAACTAGTAGTCTATCTCATCATCAGTGGAGTCATCAATGCTCAAGTAACTGTCAACCATCAGTCAAACTGAGTCTAACTGAGTGTAACTGGAACTAACTGAATGAAGGAGGCTCAGTGGAGGGTGCATGAGGAGCTAACTAGAGTCAGAACAGGTAGTCATGTCTCATTGGAGGTCAATCAGAGTGATAATAATAGTGAGGAGTCAGTCTGGCCTCAAATCAAGGAAAGACTGGTGGCTAACTGAAGTAAACTGGACTAGTAGGTGAGAAAGGCACCCTTCTCATGTAGTAGGTGAAAGGAGAGCGCATGACAGGCTAGGAGGGCTGAAACTGAGTGGAAGGAAGCTCCGTGGGCTAGCTAACTGAGGGCTAGGTGCTGGGACTGATGAATGGAATGCATGCAAACTCTAAATGATGCATGCAAACCCTAAAAGTGCATGCATGACTGAAAATTTAAATGATCAAAATACTGGTGGGACTAGGATGGAGTATAGGAATATCCTAACATGCTGCATAGATTCAAGGTGTGGCTCTAGCCATATATTCTACTGTGGTTGCTTCTTCCAAGTTGTGCAAGATTTGGGGGTTCCCTCTTTGATTTGGGAAATCTCTAAGCATGTGGTTGTCTCCACATCCCCAACACTGAAGTGGTCCTTTTGATGTTTTCTCTGTTGTTGCAGCTGGTTTGAATCCACTTCCTGCTGGCTATCCCTGTGGGAAGTTTCTGGACTGATTCTTGAAAGGTGGCTTGAAGCCATTTCTCCTTGGTTCAAATCCTCCTTTGGGTTTTCCTTTCCACGCTAGTTGGGTATTTGTCTTCCCTTTATTCTGCTCATAACAGAGCATAGCCATCCTGATGGCTTCATCCAAACTTGGTGGATGGACAAACTCAATCCTATCCCTGTAGTTTTGTGGTAGGATTCCAAAGAAACACTGAATCTTTACCCTTTCATCCTTGATGTAGTCCACATACCTTAACAGTTCCAAGAATTTATGAACATGTTCCTTCATGGAATTTTTCCCCAACCTGATTTCATTGAACTCCTTTCTCTTGTTGTCATAATACCTAGTTGATAGGTATTTCTCCTTGAAGTATCTTTTAAATTGTTCCCAGCTGGTCCTTCTTTCACTGGTCCTCTTTACTTTCATGAGGTGTTCCCACCAAATGGAAGCTCTTCCATTTAGATTGTAAATGGAAACTCTAGCCTTCTCACTTTCTGAATAATCATGCATTTTGAAATACTTTTTCATTCCAAGTAGCCACACCTCAACCTCTTGTCTTGTATTGCTTTCTCCGTCAAAGGTAGGAGCTCTTGATTTCCTGAATTCTCCTTGTGGGATCCCTCTGAACCTCCTTCTTTTCTAAGTTCGATTGTAAGTGTGTCTTGGATTTCTTGGAGAGTCTTTAGAGTGTTCTGACCTGCTGGAAGGAGATCCCGAAGAGGATGTTCTATGCCTTCTGCTCATAGCACCCCCTTTATGGCTTGGAGTCCTCTGCCTAGAATGGCCTGGAGAATGGATATCTGCATTCCTTTCTTCTCGGCCCATATTGCTTGGATTTGACCCCATGTTTACTTTCTTATGCATGTTAGTGAGGCTCTAGATAATGGCTGCATTGAGCTGGTGCTGCTCCTCTTGTGCCTTTATCAACCTCTCATTAAAGCTTACTATGGTCTCAACCCAGTCTTGGGGGGTCACCTGATCCCTCCTTCCATTAGACGTTGTTTCAGTGTGTTCTTCCTGCACATTTTCCCCCAACACGTCCTCTTCAGGCTCGTAGGTATTTTGTGCATCATTAACGATCACCATTCTTGCTTGTTGACACATGGTCTTGCTTGTTCATTTCAACTTTATCCTGCTGCAATCACTGTGCATGATACAAATGTTTATTAGACAACACATAACTTGAAACATCCACAAAATCTAGAAATTATCCATTAATCAGTAAATTATTAAAACTCTGTTAGATTAAATAGCACCCTGGGCATTTTTTTGCATGCGATTTATCCCACAGTTCGGCGCTAACAGCCCCAGTGTTGCAACTGAAGCTTTGATACCACTCTGTAACATCCCCATGGCCTCCTTAGGCTAAGAAGACCCTCTGTTACTTTTCTTCTTCTTCTTCTTTTGTTTCCAACATTACCCACAGTCGCAGTGGGCTCGGGTCTGCATCTCGCCTCTACGATTCGCAACCTGCAACTGAACCTTTCCGTAATACGCAATCGCACCCTTCCGCAATCCGCAATCCGCATTGCGAGTGCAAAATTGTGGAATATAACTTTTCTGCTAAGTGATCTTCCGCAATCCGCAATCCACAATTGCACCCTCCTGCAATCCGCAATCCGCATTGCGGGTGCAGAAATGTGGAATATAAATATTCTGGTAAGTGACCTTCCGCAATTTGCAATCCGCAATTGGAGCGGAAATGTGGGAATCCACTTTTCCTTTCTCCCAACGACCTTCCGTAATCTAAAATCCATAATTGCGGGTGAGGGAATGCAAAAATCTAACTTTTCCGCTAAACGACCTTTCCACAATCCACAATCCGCAATTGCGGGTGCGGGAATGCGGAAATCTAACTTTTCTGCTAAATAGACTTTCCACAATCCGCAATTGTGGGTGCAGGAATGCGGAAATCTAAATTTTCCGCTAAATGGCCTTTCTGTAATCCACAATCCACAATTGCGGGTGCGGGAATGCGGAAATCTAATTTTTCCGCTAAACGGCTTTTCCGCAATCCACAATCCGCAATTGTGGATGTGGAAATGGCCATACTCCAGACCTTTATCCTAAGCAATTTCCAAGGGTCGTAACTTCTTCACCCTTGGTCCAAATGAAGCAAGGTTGGTACCATTGGAAAGCTCTTGGAGATATCTATTAGTTGGTGCATTCCCCTTCCCAACTGAGGTATCCAACCTCTTCATTTTTTCCCTTGAATTTTTGTCCATAAACGCTCTAAGGCACCTTCCAACCTTTAACTGATTTCTACTTGTCTCCTACCATAACCTATCTTTCTCTAACTCATAGAGTAGTTTAAGGATGCCACAAGCCCCTAACCATCCCATGATTCAATGAGGTTAGCAGTCCATTATAGGGTTATCATCTCATACTAAGTCTATCCATACATCTAACACATGTAAGATTAACAATGCATTAAATCATGCAACTGTATGAAGTATTTCAACTAGCACTCAACATTCTACTCAGGTTTACACTTGGTCTACTTATTGTTCACATTCATATAACATTCATTTAATAGCTTGAGCAAAACAACATAATAATAACATATAAATAACACCATTCATTCCACATAACACTTATCTTTGTATCTTGAAGTTACCCCAGCAATTGGCTAAGTGAGAGAAACATTCCACCCAACCTTAGGTCTCTATCAAGCCTATACTCTTTTAGAAGAGACCACCCCCAAGCTGGGATATGTATCCACTAAGGAGGGCTAGGTAGGCTCTCTAACAGTTAATATCCACTCCAATGCTAGGCCAACCTCTGGCTGGGTTTATCTAGCAATCTGGGAAACATACTCATGCTAAGCCACCTTGTAGTTGGGTTTATCAAACATACACCTGCTAAGCCAACCTACAGATGGGTTATTAAGCATACATGGAAACATGGAGGTTATTTCTAAGTCAGTGAGCTCAACCACAGAGATACAGACATCTCAATCATTCAGCAGATCAGTCACCCACGTTATCAACCTCACCCAACACAAGGAAGACCCTCTTCTCTGCTACATAGTCCCTCAAGGCCCCTTCCCTTCCAGTGCTATTCAGGGTAGGCATAAGAAGGTTCTACTACTAGTTCTATGAGATCCTAGTATTCACTGAGTTTATCAAGCATTCTGAACCCTTAACACAGTCTCTTACGTCCATTCAAACAAGCTGGTTCATTACAGGGTTACAGAATGGACTCTGTCCGCAACTCGGCTCCCTACTAGCGGATTCAGGACTGCACAGAGCTTCCTCAAGCTATTAATGTCCTGCAGTCCGCCTTCGAACTCATCTTTAGGTCTTTACTCAAGGATCACGCATATGCACGGGATCCCTCTAGTACTCGGCTCTACTTCTTTGGCTCTCCCTGCGTCTTAGGGTCTCTCCCCAACAGAACGCATCAAACTCTAGGAACATAACCCCCTCCCCGCAGAACCGATCGTCGCTTCCCACATGAACGACGAAACACCCCAAAAATGTCGAATGTCCGAACCCTTGACTCAGATCTCCACGCTGTTTTTATCCTACTGCGAATATCCTTGCAGGCTTACCTTCTCCACGTTCTGTAACCGAATCCATACCCATACAGGGAATCAAATCGGTTACTCCTTCCCAAGTGGCAGGATGGGTCACCATCCCACAACCCCCTCACCTCTCCCTAGTGGATACCTTCGCCCCCTTCTCATTAGCTGCCTCACTTAGCTAGCTCAGGGTATTTTCATTGCAATGTTAAACATTTACATCTATTACAAAATTTCATGGCTAAACAACACATGCATAGTTTTACTATCCAATACTTTCCTATGAAAGCAAACCTTAAACATCCACTGGTGGGGCCTTGGCCCTTAGCTCCACACTAGGATCGACATACATTGCATAAACACAATATTTACATTGAGGCCAACAATTACTAAGGCAGGTTAGGGGTATTACAGTTGAGCTAAGTCACATCATTGTTTAATTACTGAGTATTAAATATTGGGCATTGCACACACTCACCCTTCAAGAAACTTCGTCTTGAAGTTATGGTCATTCACAATTGTAAAAAAAATCCTGATGCAGTACATTTGTGTCCCCTCTACTGGAAGATATTACTTATAATGGCCCCACTAGACATTAAATTGATTAGGAATAACAATGTCCCCTAAAATTTACTCATTTTATCACATAGGAGGTGTTCTTATACTATAGTTGACATTTTGTATAGGAGGTTGGTCTAACCTCCTCAAGGTTCCTTAATGTATTTATCTACAACAAAGTTATATCATTTCTAAATTTGTTCATATTATTCCACAATGTGATTCATAGGAAGACATAAGTCTTTAAACACAAATTTTATTTTCGTTCCAAGGTATTGTTGCTACTCGTGTTAATTCATGGATTTAGCTAACCTATTTTCAACATTTTCTTATTAATAAATTACATACTATTATACAAATCTTTTAAGTATAAATCTAAGCCATGAGTCTTGCAATATACCATTTTGTTTCACAGTTTTAATTTGATCTAAGCTCACTCACATCTAGAATATGTTCCCCTCATATTCACCATGAATTTCTACCTACCATGTCTATATACATTCTTCATAAAACTGTATGGTCCTACAAGCCTCTTGTATTGTCAATTATATCTTAGTCTATACCTACAAGGAAAAGAACACGCCTTCATTGATCTTACTAAAATCATTCACATATACTCCATATAATAGATATGGCTAGACATTAGGCATACATACTCATCCTACTTTCTTACTGAACACTTTGGCAAGGGTACATATACTCCTTAGACTTATACGCATATGCTTGTAATTTTATCAAAGTTTTAACTTGGGAAGTGCATTATTACACCAAGGCATCAAATTCGATTACAAATTCCATAGGCAATTCATGAACATGCCTACTAGATACATGGTTAAGTTTCACATAGCCGTTGGTGTGTACCCAAGTCATTACGATATTCAATATGACTTATCCCCAAATTGCACACATCCTACCATGTTCTTACTTACTTTATATTTTATTTATTAATTACATTTATTTCCCACTTATGACTATTATAATTTTATATTATCTTTTAGAAGAAGTCTAATTGTTCGATGATTTTGCTCGTCCAAGATTTTTTGGCCCTAATGTGATGATTTTTTTTTTCAATAAATCTGAAATTTGTGTTGTCATTATTTTAAAAATAGAAGGATTCAAGACCCTCAAAAACCCGAGGGGACTTTAGATTATGCAACTTTTTCTCGGATTCCGTCGAATTCGTGCCAAAAAATTACATACTCTTCCGTCGAACTTTTAAGTTATGCTTTATCTTTTATCCCTTTTCTTTTGTATATAGCCATAACTTAACATCCCTCTTTTTTTTACTATCTTTATCCTTACTATTTTTACCATTACCTTTTCATTATGTTTACTTTGTGATGTTTACTTTTACATCATAGTGATGCTTTACATATATTTATTTGCACCTTTATTCACTAATTTTAACTTGTTGGCATATCTTAATTACTATGTCTTCTATATAAGGGTATGTTAAAATTATAGTATTTTTGACATTCACTTGTCTCATTATTTATTATCTATCTTTTTCTTATATTCTAATGTAAATCATTTTCCTCATTGTATAAAAAAAATTGTATTTTACCCATCCCATCACTTTAGACTTTATCATTGACTACTCAATGCTTCTTCCGAATCAATTTTTATATAAAATAACTAATATATTATTGTTGTAAATTATGATATTATAAATTACATGACATTGTTCACAAAAATGGTTTGGCATTTGAGTAATCTGAATTAATTGATTTATCATTAAAAATTTTAAATAAAAGAAAAGAGATCACATGCCGCTTTTATTTATATAGCACATCTACATATATTATGCCCTTGCTATTTATTACGCCGTAGGAGTTTCACCGTGGAGAAGCATAACCATCAACGTTGGCTAGATTCCTCGCTCATAGAGTGAATAGAATGTTGCCATGTAAATGGTTGTTTCTGTCAACAAGTTCGCCATGGAACCGCTGTTTTATCCTTACTGTATAGCTTCCTGCTCTTCAGCTTCGCACACCCCATCTGCCCACAACTCCTGCAAAGATGTCAATGGCTCCATACTTGGCATCTACAGCCAGAGGATTCAAACAACTAGTGCTGCCACCCTCTGCCACCCAGAGAAGAGGGGTGGCCCCAACGCCACCTCCTTGCCAAGGTTAGATCTGCTCTGACTGGAGCGTAGCACTCCATGTGACTCAAATCTCCGACGCAGAATCTGGCGCATTGCATTGGCAACATTTACAGCGGGATTGGCATTGAATTTGGAGTAGAATCGCATTTGGGCATTGAGGACGTCCTCCATTCCGTTGCCACTCTCGGCTCTGCAGAGCTCGTCCTTCACAACCTCTGCGCACAGCCCACACACCCATTTCCGATAGAACCGATCGCGGATGTGGGAAATGTAGGCAGGAGTGTACTCCTCCTTCAACCCACAGCACTCGCATTTTTGCCAATGGTTCCAATGGCCTGTTGGAGCTTCCGTCGATTGAAATTGGAGATTATTACTTCAATTATAATATCTTTCCTAGCTTCCTTGGTTTAGGGAAAATTGAACACCCATTGTGTCAAGAGACGCTCTTCAACTAAAGATGGCAGTTTATGGCTCTTGGTGAGTGGGTGATCCTGCACATATTTCTCAAATATGATTAGATCATTCAGATAGTGTTCCCAACAGTAAATAAATACTAAGAATACACACCTGAGAATAGTTCCAAGTTTCTTAATTGGAAACAAAAATTTAAAGTTTCTTCGCATGAATGAATATTATATGTAATGAAGAACAGACACTCACTAAAAATTCGCGAATGTCTTCCCAGAAAAACTGATTATCTGTTGAAACTCTTCCAGTGAAGCAAGGCCTTCCATATTCAGGGTTTTCAGGTCACAACACCAATTTTTGAGATATTTAAGATTTACAAGCTTTGAAAGACTTGTTACTGTCTTCAATTCCCGGCCTTGACAAGAATGATCACTGACCTCAGCTTCTTGATTGACAGCACGAAGTCCTTGGGATTGTAGCATCCCTTGAGTGGCAAGTTGCCTTCGTCTCAGGCGCGCTCCATGGTTTCATCCATGAAGGTCCATGATGGAGGTCCAACACAATGCAGACAAACAACACAATGCTAATTGAGGTCCATGATAATATTTTCCATCACAGAAAGCTAAAACATCTGTAAATTTCGCACTTACAAAATGGATCTTCAAATGTGTGATTCTCAAAAGGTTGGCTTAGAAAAATTTCGCATTCTTATTGATAACACAGAGATACTCCATGCATTTTATCCTCAACGCAGCCAAGATAGGGGTCTTCATGCGGTCGGGAGATAGAAATCTCCATGCACGAACAACAAATTCAACTAGAGATCTGGCTGCAGTTGGCACAATGTCTGCTACTTCCTCGTTAGACATCACATCCCATACCCCATCAATGGCTAGCACGAGATATCAGGCATAGCCATGAGACAGAAACCTTGAGACAAAAATATCCAAATGTTCTTGTCATTTCCAGACTAGGAGAGTCATCATGGGGTAACTACACCCATGCCACATCAGGATCATCTTGCAGTGCAAAAACCCGACCTTTGAATTGCTTAATCCTATCAGCTTCCGTTGGTATATTGGGCTTCAAATCCACAATCAAATGCACTGCTATCAAAGAAATTCCATCATCTCTTGTGCCCACAACTGCTCGTGAGTCTCCTATGCTACCCATTACAAGGTCTTCTTCATGTTTTAAAAGTCATAGTCGTTGTTCTGATGTAGAAGCAATCGATGGTAGGATGAAACCTAAGCTCCTTATCCATGACCTTAAATTTTTGCGAAGGGATTCTTTCCAGGCTGTGATCATGTTGTGAGCTTTCTCCGCTGTTAGATTTGAAATCGTGCATATGGGATCTTGAAGGTGGTCAAATCCACATTCCCTTCCGTGGAAGCAAATTAATAGAGGAGAAATTCCACCATATTATTGCCATAGTGGAGACATCTACCTCCCCTCGAGATCTGAACTGTAGATTGCTGCGACTCCATGGTGTAGCACGACGCACTAGTCATGAAGGTGAAGACATCTATGAAAATTCTTCTAATTCATCTTCAAACTATTCAATAACTAAAATGAAACTAGGTTTCTCCAACTGGCCGGAAGGTAACAAGATAACAGAAAATTTCAAAACATGAGTACTGGAAATTTAAATAAAATGTCAAACTTGATGTTCCAAGTGTATTGTAATCTTCTCCATACTGTAATCTTCTCCAGTCCCAGATTCAAGAATTGTCACGAATTTGGACAGAAATGCAGCAATAGAAAATGGTGTAGACTAGCTCTCATGGTGTAGCATGACAACTCCCAAGAGAACTCCTTAATGATATTTTCATGAGCACTGCATTCAACACACTCACGACAGAACACTGGAATTAGGGTTCATGCATAGAAATTAGGGTTTCTGAATAGATGGAAATGCATATGAAATGTTGCAAAATGAATGTAGGATTAGGTAGGTGAATGGAAGAGAATGCAAAATTGGTATGGCAAAATATGTTGTAAGTCTTTGCATCCTCCAGTGCTTGCTCTGCCCAGTGCTCCAGTCATTCTGCCACCCACTATGTCGATTAGGAATGCAGGGGCATGTAGAATTGTTGGAAAGTGTAAAACATTTCCACGGCATGCAAAAGAGACTGCCCAGCCGCCCAACAAATATCCTTGCTACTATGACACGTGAAGCACCAACACTACCACGTGCACTCGACGACGATGAATAGTTTTAAAATTAAAATTATAATGTTGTTCAAAGTAGTGGTTGTCATGCTTGGAGTGCATTGTCAGTCATGCAAAAGGAAGTGGCGAGCTTCACAAAACCCATAAAACATATGTCATTCCAAACTTTATTAAGATTTCATATGTTTTATCACAATGATCCAACCGTCAACTTTTCATCTTGAGTAGGATTATTATCAGCTTTGACAATAGAGGTTCAATAAGTCTACATCTGCATCCACCAATCACCTGAACATATGCTACCTGCCATAATGACATATAAGCCACAATGTTGTATTCATTGCTAGATGGGTCAAATCAATGGAGGCTTGCAGGTGAAGGCGCAGAGAGCTGCCAAGTATGGAAACATGGGTATCTTGGAAGATTTCGAGTCAGTTCATGCTCAGGTTAAGAGTTATGTTCCCTGAGATTTTTAGAAGAGGCACCGTAATTGTATCATCATCATCCAATGGCACTGCAAAATTAGGTTGTAAATAGTCGAAGGGGCTGGGTCGATAAGGGCTGTGGTGGTTGATCCATCCGACAACGCGTAAGAAAATTCATAGCAGTTTGTGAAGCAAATGCAGCAAGCCTTGTCGATTTCAAAGGTATCACATCCTTACGTACCAACTACTCTTATAGAAAGTTTACTCTCCTTTTTCCTTTCAGAATGGGAAATCTGATTGTGTTTTAGTTAGTTGTAACGAAATTATGAAAATCTATATTTCCTACCTATTGTCAAGCCTGTCACTGCTCAGATTTGCATTCTCCTTCTCTGCAGTCTTCCATTTCCTCCCAGTTGATTGGCTTAGCTTCCTGCCCTCTGTGTGCTATTGTGTGTGTTATCATTACTATTTCAATTCCAAGATTGGTTGTTCTTAGGGTTTCGCTGATGCGGCTCTACTTTTCCCTAACAAGCGAAGTGCGACAGGCTTAAGAATTAGTGCATAAGCTCTCCTTTACGTTTGGATTTGGCGTCCACTGAAATTTTTCCTTTTTATGGCATTGTTATTTGAAATATGGACATCCCTTGAAAATTAAAAAAATGATAGCATATTCATCAACACCAACTTACGATTTCTTAGTTTCGGTTGCTTCCTTTGGACAGACGGAGAGCAGCTTATCATCACTATTTATCTACATCTATTTCTAACATATCTTAAAGAAAAAGCCATCATCCTAATAGATCTAATTAAAGAAGATTATCAATATATAAAAGATCTTAAAGAACATTATCAATATATAGATGGAAGAGATTAGAGTTCATACATGGTAGTGCGGCTAGGCCGAGAAGGAAGAAGACAACGTTGAGCCAAAATAAGTCCCATGTACCTTGTTGCGTTGTAAATAATGAAATGAAACTTTTATTATAGAAAGAAAGTGGAGACATGTTTAAATTGATGTGTGTTTAAGTGGAAGTGTTTCATTTCATTTTTTTGGCGACATGGTGGCTAGCAGCTTTGCATGTTACCTTTTGAAAATTCTATCGGCTAGCTCTGCATTCTACCTCTGAAACTTCTGTATGTACAACAAATCCTTCACGCTCTATCTAGACATCACGACCTTAACCAGCTTACCACGGGTCTATTGCATGATGTCAGTTCTCACACATAAAGGTTGTATTATGACAAGGCAGAGAGAGGAGGTTGTGATCTAAGCAGAGCACGTGGGCAAGAGTTTTGACAAGAAGGGTTCGAATGTGTTAACTTGTTGGATTACACGGCATTCCGTCGAACTCATTCATCCCGGATGAAGGTGGATAGAGGAGAAGGTTTGGAAATTAAATTTATGCGCACTTTACTTAATGTTTGGACAACGCCCTCAAAAACAGTCATTAACATCCCTCTTGTAAATGGGTATGATACAATGTCTGCACTTCAAAGACATCAATGCAATATATTTGGCTCATCTATGATGTGAGGAAAAACAAAATATTAAGACCACAATGGTAAAAAATAAAAATAAAGATGTTGCAGAGAATAAAATTGAAGGATAGTTGTGCTAAAAAGTTTCCAGCTTGGCTGACATTGTGCATAAGCATATCCAACAAAACATGGGAACTCTATTCGACATCATGGCTAATGTTTAAATGTCACTTTTCACTTAAATAATGCAAAGATCAAGAAATAAAGATAAAAAGTCAGAAATATAGCATATAGCTTGATAAGTTTCAAGATTACATCATTTGTTGGAATGACTGGAATGGAACACATGAGCAAACAAGGGTTTCATTTTTAACAGGAAAATGGTTTCCTATGACTTTGGATAGTTTATAAAACATTTCTTTTGACTTAAAAAAAAAATCTCAATAGTTGGGGCGATCAAGTGACTTAAAACAATAAAATGAGTATTTTTTTTACACATACAAGCTTATTTCATCTATGAAATTCTTTTTATTAATTGAAATTCATACTAAAGTGAGAAAATAAAGATAGGTTGGCACTGTTAAAGTAGGAATTGATTAAGAATAATCAACAGGATTAGTTCATTATAATGATGGAATGTTAGTATTTCAATGACAAATCAAATTCAGGATATACAACATAGACAAATTTGGTAATCGTTGTGTATAATCCCTTTCTCTTTTCCATGTAATTAATCATTTATAACCACTTGAAATATTATAAACTTTGGTTGGCATATAAAAACATGAATGATCATGTAGGTATGACATTTACTAACCCAAAACAAGGACAAGAAAGAGAGAGAATGGATTTCTCCCCCAGCATTCCAGAAAACCCAAAACAGATTTGAGAAGTGTCAACGCTGATCGTGCCTAACAACTTAAAAAAGTTTACCACCTTGGATGTTTTCGTCGAAACTTATGGAGGTGAGAGTAATTTTGGTATAAGGGATATAATCAAAGCAATAAATTAAAGTTATAAAATTTTCATATATAGAATATGAGGAATTTTTTTGTAGAAGTTTGTAGAGGACTTGTCTAATTATAAATATCTATATCCTATCATATAGATCAAGGAGAAGGAGAAAATGTGTTCAACAAACTTTATTTCGGGATCTGTGTAGACCTTTGAGTAATGAGAAGTGGGTCTTTAGATATTGGTTGCGATCTATTGATAGATTGTTTGTTGCATATGCAAATACAGAGATTTTGATGAAATAGAGGGAATTGAAGTGGCTTGGAATAAAGTGGCCTAGAATCAAGTGAAAGCGAATCATGCTCTCAGCCTATATATCTAGAGAAGGCTTAGAACTTAGTTTTTCCAAGAATTTGAATTTAAAAATTCCTAGAGAAGCATTTCCATTCCTTTCAAAAGCATATTGTGCTTAGTGATTTGTTTCAATTTCATATTGTTACGATTGACATGGTGTTCATTATAGACTTTTTTTTCCTATACTTTTTGTTTATTTATTCCTAAAAAAGCATTTCCATTCCTTTCAAAAGCATAACGTGCTTTGTGATTTGTTTCAATTTCATATTGTTATGGGTGGCATGGTGTTCATTATGGTGTGCTATGGTGTTCATAGTCATTTCCAACACTACAACGCAGATGAAGTCTTGGCTTGATCACGGATTGGATTTCGTAGTGTACTTTGATGAGAAATTTAGTGTTGTCTTATAAGGCATTTGAGTCTCTTGGTATTCTTCTTGGATAAAGGTTTCTTCATGATAATATGGGACAGTAACTTCCTCAACTGTATGTTGATTTTTATCTTCTTGAAAATCTTTTTCATACTCACTTTTGTAATGATTTTTCCCTTCAAGTTCTTTATCGCATCAATCTTCTAGAAGAACCGCAACTAATTTGGCCTCTTTATTATAGTGCAAGAGGGCTGGATTTATGGGGCTGAATATTCTGGTGTTGGCATGCATGGTTTCACTCATAGATGAGCACAAGGATATAAAGTATTCTGTATTTTTAGTTGCATTTGTTCCCAATGACTATTCTGTTGTTGGAATACATGGTTTCACTCATAAATAAGCACAAGGATATAATGTATTTCAATAAATTCAAGGGTTAGGTATGTAGTTCAAAACATCAAGGAATATTTGATTAGATATCTTTGCCTTTTAATGTGCATATGGATATTTTTCTGCACTCTCATATTCAGAAGATCGCATATCTAAGAGTGATTGTTAGCAAATGGACTGTTAAAGCAAGATCTCATCAAGGAACTTTCAAGATGAAATGAATTGAAGCGAGGGTGTACAGTGATCAATGACCTTGTTGTTGATATTGTCTATCATGGCTATTGTGGTTGTTGGTGAGACACCTTATGCAGAAACAAATGGGGACAGTCTAAATTCGACTTATACTACCGATTCAGACAAGAGTGATGTTTCCGTGTAGAGAATAAGCGACATCCATCAATCATAGGGAAGCCTGTTTGCATTTTACAATTAAATTTTGAGAAGGAATTTTCATGGGAATCATTACATTTTCTTCTTGGAATGGAATGGCTTGGAGCTGTATTAGCTCTAGGTATATACAGGAATAAATTGGGAAACATACCCTAAATAAATTTTTCCCTAAAATGGATTTGGGATGGGTATGTAGAATGAATACGTTTTTTGTGAAACTCGTAATTTTGTGAAGTATGATGGCAGTGACATTTATTGGCATAGTCCCATTTCAGGTGAGTGATGCAAACAAATAATTTGTTTCATGAAGAAATGTCACATTTTTTCTATGGCCTTTCCTTTTGTGTCAGGCGTGGTAGGTTGTGACCTCAAAGTTTAGGGGTTGGTGCCGAAGCCACCGGCAATAGAAATGAAGACTCGTAGAAATCCTTCTAAAGGTTAAGAAAAAGAATCTGGTTCTCAGAGGGGAGAAAGAGTCCAGAGCTATAACAAAACAACTTGTGCAAAGGATAGAAAAAGGTGAAACTGCATAGCAGCTTCAAATTCTTCCTATTGTAATAGAGATATGCGCTTTCTGTTGAGGAAACAAATATTGGTTATGGGAGGGGAATCATAAATGGAAATCCATCTTCTTGAGAACCTGTCCGGCTCAAAGGCCTAATTGGCGATCTTCCATATTTTCTTAGGCCTAACTGCTTAAATTTTAAAAACAAACAAGGGTATAATGCCCAAATGTCTTGTAATCTTGATTTTGGCTTGAGAGTTTCGAAAAAAGGGTGAGATTTTAGCTAAGTTCAACTCAGGTTTTTACCCCGAAACATGTTTTTTTTTTTTGTGAATTTTCGCATCATTTTGACGAATTTGCGCCAACATTTTCGCAATAGTTGTGCCAGTTATGCCAACAGTTTTACATCATTTGAATGAGTCATGTGAAGATTCTTCCCTATAAATGCAACATCCCTCACGCTGCTTCTAGTGGCGTGCAAGCTCCTTGTTTATCTGTCGACCCCAATGCCTAGACCCCAAGACCAATTAACCAAACTCAGTGGCACAACTATTGTTACAATGATATAAACAAATCTTGTGTTCATGCAGGAACAGTACCACGCGATGCTCGTTTATTCAGAACAACGAATTTTTCCTTCCGAGTCTCCAAACCAACAGAAAACCTGGAAGCCAGACTTTGGACAAAGTTTTGTGTATTCAAATTTTAGAGGAATTGTCCTGTGTTGACTTCATGCTTGATGCCGAAATTCAAACGGCCCTGTCTAAACTTGATGATGATAGTTACGATGAAGAACAAGCTGTTGCTTCTTCCTGTTTCATCATTTCAATAAACCTGTAACAAAATGAATTCCTCATTTTCTTGTCTTAAAACTCTTCCAACCTTGTGGAACAAGTGGAACAAAAAAATGTGCTAACAATGTGTATCCTTTACAACTGTAGGTTAGTAGTTGAGGGTCAACATTCTCTTCAGCATGAGCTTAAACTTACTTTTTAGATAGTTCAAGCCCATATAGACTCGATGATGTTTGTTGTGATCCAATTTCATTCTTGAAATGATTTGTTGAGAACCTACGATACGTCTATTAGAATTTTGAAGGATGACTTGAGGAGGGGCATAGAGCCTCTAGGAAGATATGGATATCTCCTATTATTGTTGAACTAGTGTTAAATGTCTCCTATTTGTATTTGATTATGAGTTGCCTCACCAGGTTATCTTTCAGGATTACTTTGAAAGTGTTTACATCATGTTTGTAGGTGCTTCTATTAGTTAGTCAAAGATTCATACTTAAATTGTGATTTTGTTTTCTGTTTCAATGATGCCACTATGATCTACTGCCCATGATTTGTCCAAACTACTTTTCTTTCCTTGTGCTCTTTTCCTCTTGGCGTTCCTTTTGCCCCTCCTGGGGCAAATGCTAGTTATCTACAATTCCTTTTTTTATTATTGAATGTTGTACACAACCGATAATGTCATTGTATTAATTTACTCCATTATCATATTTATTATTATATATAATATAAGTTTTTTACTTTAAATATCATTAGATTTATAGGTAATGATTTTTTCTTCACTAAATTTAAAAATATTAAAATATATTTATTAATTTGTATATATATTTAATCAAATCCAAGATCTATGTATACTCGATCAACGTACATTCGAAGTCAACATGATGATTACAATGAATCAATGAGCGTATCCACTAGTTTCTTATAATTTTTGTTAGTTTTTTCGATTTTGAATAAATCTGGTAGATATTTTAATTTTTTTTAGTTATAATTGTCAAATTCTAAAATTTTGGATGTTTTAAGAGGTTTTTAATGATGTTGAATCTATTTCTAACATCAAAATTGCCATTAAAACACATTTAAATTCATATTTTACAAAATAAATAACACTTCCGATGAAAAGCCCCTGTTAAAACCAAATCGTCAAATATATAAACAACTTCTAAATAAAATGCTGAGCAGTTTGCAAATAACATGGAATCAAGCTTTTGGAATTTCAAAATCCACAACTTGACTTGGTAAAGAATAGAGAATCTTTATAAACCCAAGGCAGAGATTTATACATAATGCCAAGGTAATCAATGGAAAAAACATAACGCTTATTGTGAGAATGGATCTTGACACCTTTTTAAATCCAGTGAAAACCACACAGTAATGAAAACTCAAAGAAAACCACTTATAATGTATTCAAAATTCTATCGGCATTAGATATTTTCAGTATTTATATGTTATAATTACCTATGTAGAGCGAAGAGAATATTTACAGAACAAGAACAACATGATTCTAATTGTCAAGACCCCCAACAAATATTAACTAGTTATATATACTGGCCTTCTTTGCAAGAGATATGGTGATTATTAAATAATTTGTCACACAAAGAAAGCAAAAATGACGTGGCCAAATTCCGATTCTTTAAATCTAAAGAGCTCTGGTTTGTTTCAATTTGGGCACAAGCTCCCCGCTGATATATGTGGCCATGGCACGATCAAGGCCACCTACGAGCTCTCTTTTATTTATCTTTATCTATATTTATAATAATAATAATAATAATAATTTATTTCAGAGGTGTACATACCCTACCCCCTTTCGGATTTGAACCTATGACCTCCTAGTAGGAAACACATGCTCTTAACCGTTAGGCCCACTCAAGCTATACTTATATATGCAAGAGTATCATTTATGTCCATTAAAGTTTCCAACATGTCACTTACAAGAATTGAATTTAAATGGAGAAGGTAAGGGTTCCAACATGTTACTTAGAAGAATTAAACTCAAATGAAGAAGATGATAAACATACCTCCCAGCCACCCAAGTTATGTCGAATAGACATACTTTCATTATACGTTTCTTACAATATATTACACTAAATCTAAATCTACACCTGGACAAAGAATTATGAAACCACTTTTCCCTCTACCCGGTACCACTTACACCCTATCAATTGGTAGTATGACTTTTGTTGTGAGGTTGAGTCGACGCATGGTTTGGCATGTAGCTTGGCTTGTCAATTCCTGTGAAACTCAGTTGGCTTGGTTGGTGTTACTACTTGGGTTTTGGTCTTGGTCGTCCCCTTCTGCAACTTCCTTCAGCTATGTATTCCCCACTGCTTTATTTAGTTAAAGTGAATATCCTCCTCTCCGGCTCTCCAGATTTTTTTTATCAGTTTTGGCCAGTTGAGTTTGATAGATGCCTTAGGCAGGAAGGAATAGTAATCATGTCAAGCCACTTTTTCGGAATGAACAAGGAGGCGTATTCAACAGGATAGCAGATGGCATATACAAGTGACACACATAGTTTCAGGTGTAGTTTCGAAGAGCTGTGATTATGGAACATTGGTATATTTGGTGGGTTTGAGATCGTTGCAGATTGGAGGCAATCTCCTTGTTAACCCACAGTCTGTCTCCCCCTTCTTTGTAATTAATACTCGTTGTGGTTGATTCCTTATTTCTTTCATTTCTATGTTATAGCAAGCACACATAACACAGTAGAATGTTCCTTGGTAATTGACAGATTCTCCCATTTCATTAAAATATATAAACGTCCCCGTTGGAGTATACCTTATCAACATAAATTCATCTTAAAAGGGGATCTACTAAGTGTGCAAACCCCTTTTTAGAGTTCAAATGTTGATAAAGGGTTTTAATATATCTAATTTGTGTAGTTTTATATATATATGCCATTGTAAATGTAAATGTTTTAAATCTAATTTGAGTGGACGTGTTATTTTTTATAATATTTTATTATTTTTAAAAAAGACACGTGTTAGCTCTAGGATGAGCATGGAAGGAGATACACATCCCCCAATAACAATTGAGGTGTTGTCAATGACTAGTGTTCTTTAGTGATATTGGTTATAAAGATCACAACAAACAAATTACAAATGTTGTTTGATGCAGCTCATATGATAAGGAAATATATCAGCCATAAACAATCCTCAAATACTAAGCTTTTGCTTTTTATGAAGATGCTTAACAAGATGTCGTGGGTCTCTACATTGATCTGTGTCCTGGAAATCTATAGAGACGAGAACAAATGAATGTTGACAAAAAAAATACAAGCCACAATTATAAACAAAGGAGGCCACTAGAAAGGAATGTTGGTGGAAAATTATACCATTTTTGAACATTTTTACCAGGGAGTCCATTGTATTCTAGTTTAGTAAATTTTAATTTTTTTGCAACTTGATATATCTAGTATAACTCTACAAAAGAACCCATGAAATCAAGAATGATGCATATATATTTTAAACATAGGCAGTAAGAATGCTTAATCATACCAATTTGTTTAAATGAGTAGCAAGGCAAATGACCTATCAAGTTGGCTGGCGATAGTTGGGTGGATTCAAAACCCCTTGCTCTCCTTGCCTGGAGAATCGATAGTCAATCCGTTAAGGCGGGTGAAGTGCTAAATCGTGTTTATAATAAACGATTAGTTTAAGGTCGTCAACTTGGCGGTGGAGGGGCACAGTGCTTGTGGTAAGGCAAAACCTAAAGGATGGAACTTCCTTACCCTTTTCTCCAATGGGATTGAAGTAACTAGTTTTTAGCAGGTGAAATCAAATTTCGGAAAAGAAAATATTAGACCGTTGAAATCCAGCTCACCCTTTAGTGCCAACTCAGTTTTCTCTGTCGGTTGGTAGATAAAATGTAGGTGATGAATTAAATGCAAGAGACTTCTTGATGAAGCGATCTCTCCACCGAAAACCATGGAAGGCTCTAGAAGCCTTGATTTTGAGAAAATATTCATTGTATTTTATTTTTGTAAGCATTCCAATATGTGGGTGTGGCTGAGTTTGTATTAACTGTTCTTTTGCACAGAACGTTGAAGTGAATAAAACCAGAAAGAGTGTTTATGCCCAATCTGGAGTTTCTCTTGTGACTACATTTACGTATATGCTATGTTATGAGATTTGATGTTGTGTGTGTCTATATGCTTATTCTTAACCTCTATGTGTTCTGTCCTCCCTTTTAATTGGTCAATTTGCTTCTCTTTAACATTCATATCAATAATGGTGGAGAATATTGATCCAATGCTTTCAAGGACTATTGCAACAGGTTTGGCATAAAGCACGAGAAGACCGTCCCCGGTACTCCTCAATAGAATGGTACTGAAAAAATAATGAATTGCACCATCATGGAGAAGGTGATGTTGGCGGGCGGTTTGATGGGGAAAGGTTGCGGTACCACCGACGCTGTAACACATCAGATGAGGGCGTGAAAGGAGTATTTTGTGCTAAAGAATACCGCAGTTGGCGGGTTTTTGGGTCACTTGGACCATATATTAGGTAATAGTGAGTTAGTTGTACCGCGGTATGCGGGTTTTTGGGGTCATTTGGACTGAGTCAATTAGATATTGGGTCAATTGTCCATAGTGTCAGTTAGGAAGTCAGTTGTAAGTGGACAAATATTGTAATGGAAGAATCCTATAAATACATGAGGGTTGTAAGTGTTAGATATAGAAGAAGAGGAGAAGAAGCGAGGGGGAATAGGAGAATAGAGAAAGAAGAATGATTGTGTACGAAGTTCTATGTTTTGCTTCTGGTATATGATCGTGACAGTAATATAATGATGTTTTGGTACAAACTTTGTGCAATGTTGCGATGTATGACTGTTGTTTGATGCAATGTCTGTTTACTGTTGCTATAATGATAAATGTTGTGATTAAGTAATATGTTCTATGTGGAATGTGATGATAAATGCTGCGATGGAGTAATATGGTATAACTCCTTGCCAAATGTTTAAAGTCTCTGTTTAAGTACCGTAATAGAGTTAGTATGCACAGCCACAACTCTCCTCCTCTCTCGGCGGAAACATGGTTCCGTCTGCTCTTCTTGGACGCCTCAGGTGAGATCTCATCCACTCTGCAGGTGTTGCTGGTTGGGCTCAAACCTGCCCGGGCCGGTGCCCAGGGAGACTGCAGTATGTTTTGATAGTGAGGTGAACCCCTGTCGACCGAGGTTGCGTTGGTCAACAAATGGTTCCGTTGCCGGGACCGTGTGCAGAGTAGAAGGGGACCGTGTGCAGAGTAGAAGGGGACCGTGTGTAGAGTAGAAGGAGGTCATGTTGTGGCACTCGACGAAGCCGGAGATACAGAAATGGTTCGATCAGAAGCTGCAAGATTTTGCTGAAGAAGAAAGCCGGAACATGCGATTGATAGTAGATCACTGGCTGGGAAGATATATTCACGACGGTCCGCATGAAGGGTTTTTCTGTGAATTCCCGGTCATTTTGTACGAATGGTTGTCAAAGTTGACCTTCCAGAAGAGGAACTTCCAGGGTGGTGAGCCGACGGCTTAGACCCCGAAATTGATTTAGGAGTTGCAGGAAGTCGATAATAAGGCATCGCGGGCTGTTGAAGTTTGGCTTGATAGCATCTTGGAAGGATATATCACTGAATTTGCGGTCGACACGAAGAAATACTATAGTGAAGTTGAAAGATACTTCTTCCGAGGACCAAGAGGAAGGTTTCTGTTGTCGCTCCAACTGTCGATTAAGATGCTAATCTGTGAAAAGGGCATATTAAAGGTGCACCTTGATTAGTAGACAGCCTGGTGGGTAGAGGCCGTGGGTACTGTGACTGCTGGGGAATGGTACATGGAATGGTAAGGGGTAGATGGGCGCACAACATGAGGAGACTGTGAGCGAAGCTAAGGAAGAGAGTGGTCTTACAAGAGGAGGAGCGAGGTTTTGACAGGAGAAGAGGCAGAGGACGGGAGAAGGTCCTGCTGCGATCAAACCGCAAAACCGTGAAGGAAGACCACACAGGATGAAGTGACCTCACAGTCCTGATAGGGACGACCAGGATATGCCCAGGATAGAGGTAGGACCAAACCCCAACACCAACGTACCCACACCTCCACTCACTGACTCACAACCAGCAAGAAATACTACTTCGACACCGCCAAGTTCATCAATTCCGTAGAAGTTAATTGGTAGTAGCACAGCGACAGGAGGAAGGAAGCCCAGAATGGCGGGCGATGATGCTAAGTTACCATTGTTCCACGGAAGTGCGACAGACAACCTGGAACAGTATTGTTTTTTATGTGAAGTGGTCTGGACCATGAAACAGATCACTGATGCCGATGTTAAGAAAGGACAGTTAGCCACGACTCTACGGGGTCGTGCATTAGATTGGTTCATGAAGTTTATTCTAGTCCCTACGGGAGCCCCAGAAAAGTCACTGGATGAGATTTGGGATGGGCTGATTGCTGAATTTAGACGGCCTAAGTCGGACGCTCAATACATTACTGAATTGAAGGAAATTAAGCAGTGTCCCAATGAGACGGTATGGGATTTCGACTAGCGATTCAAGACGCTGATGGAAAAGGTTAGTTTCGATATGAGCGCCATCCAACATAAAGAATGGTTCATTGTGGCACTGCTACCCCACATTCGGCTGCCGCTAATGCAGCAAAAGATCTAGAGATTGCAATGCGATTGGAGGTGTCACCGATTGGAGATAATGCAGTCGGGATGTCGTAGATACAGACATAGCTCGCTAACCTAACTATACAGTTATAAGATTTGAAGAAGAACAAGGAACAACGCTATGAAGTATGGTGTACACGATGCCGAGGAGAAGGGCATATGAAGGATAATTGCTCGGATTTTCTTAATTATTTGGTGTCAGGTGTGCCAAACCCAGTGAATGGTGGCAGTATGCCGTGGTGTCACATTTGTCATGTGTTTGGGCACAGTCACGATAATTGCCCATATATGCAGAAAATGGTCACAACCCTGCGAAATCTTTACTGCACATTATGTAAGTCGGTGGGTCACGATGACAAAGATTGCCATGCATATGGGTTGCTACAAGAGAGGATCTGTGATGCATTTTACATCAAGGATGATTAGCATACCGTGCAACAACCACAACTGCAACCGCAGGTAGCATAGCTGCTACTGCAACCGCAGATGCAGTTTGCACCACAGTAGTTCATGCCGCAATACAATTCGATGTAGATGACTCCCCCACAGCCACAGTATGTACAACAACCGCAGTATGCACCACAAGGGAAAGGGATTCCACTAGCACCAATGCAGCAACAATACCAGCAGTAGGGCGGCTACCAGGGAGGAAACAGGGGCGGATGTGGTGGCAGATTTGGTCATGGAGGAGGAGGTCGAGGTGGTCGTGGACCTGTTCAATGTTACCACTGTGCAGTATGGGAGCATTATCAGTGCGAATGCCCACTACTACAGAATTAGTGTACGTTTTGTTTTGGTAATGATCATATGATTGAGAATTGTCCATAGTTGATTGCACGATGGAAGGCTGGGAACGCTTCGCAGCTACAAAATCAGGCCCAGCCACAGCAACCAATATAGAACCCGGTACAGCAACCAGTATAGAACCATCCCCCATGACCACCGCCGAACGCCAATCAAAATGTTAATCAACCGGGGAATCTGCAGCAGAACCAGACGCAGGGTGCAAATATTGTGACCATTTCTGCAGAACTGCCACCACAAGATGCTTCAGTGGCTGTTGTCACTCGTGGAGGCAAGACAACTGGGGAAGATGGTTCGCGACCACTGATTCAGTTGGCTGGACAGAAGACGATACCTTTTGACATTGATACGGAGCAGGAAACATTCCTGGAAGCACGACGCACCTTGGAGAAAGACTGTGGTAAGGCTGTTGTTTGTGATATGCCTCCTGTTTTTGATACTACATTAGACGTTGACTAGCCACTATCACTGGGGACATTACAAAAGTTCCTTGAAAGTTGTCTGTCATTGGCACGAGACCCGACTGCCCTGGTTGAGATTGAGGGATGGTTGCAGCGATTTCCAAAAGGATGATAGGAGTCGGCAGTAAACTCCCTACAGCGATGGAAGACAAGCAAGGAGATGCGAATGAATATTCAGATTGGTGAATATGATGTTAACTCTGTGATTCTTGACTTTGGTTCAGATGTTAACATCTTAACCAAGCAGGAGTGGTAGAATATGGGGATTCCCCCATTGAGTTGGTCTCCTATGCAGCTCCGGTTGGCTAACCATGCGAAGGTAACACCCATTGGGTGTGTTCCGCGGCTCATGATTGATATTAAGGGCATGAAGACTTATGCTGACTTTGATGTTATCGAAGTAGTTGAGGGAGGAAGCTCTTATCCGACGCTCTTGGGGATCGGATGGGCTAACGATAGTGGAGCTGTCATCAACTTCAAAAAGCACATGATGACCTTTGAGAATCGCGATTTCAGGGTCATAGCCCCGTTGGATCCGGCTGAAGGATGCCTATACGTTGAACCTATAAGAGATGATGATCCCGCTATATGGGACCATGCATTCAATATTTCTAAAGATTATATTCATCCTACTGTCCACGGTGAGTTGGAATGGCGCAGCGAGAGCTCTGCGTCTTCCAACTCTGATGATGCATTGGAACATTGGCAGAATTGAATGCATGAAGTACCATTCCATAAATGTGGTTTAGTTATGCAATCCTTATGTTGTGTTGCGACAGAAACGATCACATTGCCTATCTACGATGGGTTTCCTGGCCTAAACACCTTTTTAGCAGAGTTTGAAGACCGCGTCTCAGAACCACAGCGATTTCTGGCATTGGACGAAGCACTGAAGGCTGCTCCAGCTCACTGGTGGGCGACACATAAGAAATTCATTAAAGGTTGGTCACAGTGTCGAAGGTTGATGATGGTTCGGTTCGGCGATACTGAGGTTTATCACACTGGCAGGTATGATGGCCGGACTGATCCCAGTGATCATGTGATGGAGTGCCAATGCTTATGGGTAGCGCGACCCAGAGATGAGTGGGTCCATGCTTTTGTACACACTCTGGATGAGATACCGCGCTCGTGGTACACTGCAGCCGAGTTGCGTCGAGACATTACAACATGGGGGGAGTTGACGATATGTTTCACTCATACGTTCACTTTTGCGGATGCTAACTCTGATGTCCATAATGCCCTGCAGCTCATCCACAACGTGGTATTTCAGGTTGTTCCGGCAGCCTACCCTATCGACCTGCACACACATTGCTAGATGCAGTCTGTCATGGAATGCTTCAACATAAGTGGTGGCCCAGAGGATGATGATGATCCCCGGAATATTAACATTCCCGAATCTAAAGGAAGTCGTGATGTGGTCCCACCTGTTGCGCCAAGTAATCTGTTTAGTCAACCATTGCAGCTTCGTAAGATGAATATCGACACCGAGGCTACTCCCAAGTTTGCTAATGTTGGGGATTATTGGGATGATGAGATGATGAGTAAGGTTACTGAGTTACTTCATGAGTTTGAAGATGTGTTTCCCATGAAGTTTTCCGAAATGAAGGGAATCCTGGGTGATTTAGGAGAGATGAAGATTCCATTGAAACCAGATGCTAAGCCAGTCCGACAGCGACCTTATCGGCTGAATCTGCGACATAAAGAAAAGGTCAAGGCAGAACTTGATCGCATGTTTGATGCTAGTATTATTGAACCTGTGGAAGAGTCCGAATGGATCAGTCCTATGGTGGTGCAGGACAAGAAAACAGGCGAAGTGCACATTTGCGTCGACTTGCGAAAGTTGAACGATGCCTGCTTGCATGACCCTTTTCCGACCCCATTTACTGATGAAGTGCTTGAAGGAGTGGGTGGCCAGGAGATGTACTCTTTCACTGATGGATTCTCTGGCTACCATCATATTCACATTTCCAAGGAAGATCGCCACAAGACAACTTTTGTTATTGAATGGGGTTGCTTTCGGTACACGATAATGCCGTTTGGTTTGAAGAATGCACCTGCGATATTCTCCCGGGTCGTTGTTGCAGCATTTAAATATTTTATTCAGAAGTTTTTGCAGGTATAAATGGATGATTGGACCGTTTATGGATTGATTTGTGACCATCTAGCCAATCTGCGGTTAATGCTTGAGCGATGCCGACAGCACCAGATATCGCTAAACCTGAAGAAATGTATTTTCTGTGCACCTTTCGGGATATTGCTGGGTCATATCGTGTGTAAGCAGGGATTGTTGGTTGATCCAACCAAAATTGCACTCATTTTGGGGTTGCAACTGCCAACCACCGTTAAGCAGTTGCACGCGAACTTGGGTCATACAGGATATTATTGCAAGTTCATTAGGGGGTATGCTGCGATTACTGCCCCTATGGAAAAATTGTTGAAGAAGGACGCGACATTCCAGTGGAGCCCGAAATGTCAGGATAGTTTCGAAACGCTCAAGGCAAAGATGGCATCGGCACTGATCTTGGTCTTTCCGAACTGGAGTAAGGAATTCCATGTCCATGTTGATGCTTCATCGACTGCATTAGGTGTTGTGTTGGCTCAACCTGGAGAAGGCGACCTTGATCATCCCATTGCTTTTGCCAGTCGGAAGTTGTCCTTTGCAGAATGCAATTACACTACCATAGAACGAGAAGGTCTGGCCATGGTTTACGCGCTGCAAAAACTCAGGCATTATTTGTTGGGTGGCCACTTTAAAATGTTTATTGACCATTCTACATTGAAATACTTGGTCAATAAGCCTGTGTTGGGGTGGAAGATCTGTCGTTGGCTACTTTTGTTTCAAGAATTTGATTTCGAAGTCATCGTGAAACCGAAGCGGTTGAATGCTGGACCATATCATTTGTCACGGATTGACACAGGGGAGGAACCGACTAATATCGAAGATGGGTTTCCGGATGCCAAACTATTCCAAGTTGCCGCTGCTGATCAATATTTTGATGACATCCTTCAGTTTCTAGTGATCGGCACCGCACTCGCTGACTTTACCACTACTTAGAAGAAGCAGTTGGTTGTCAAGGCTGCTGACTTTCAACTAATCGCGGGATAATTGTTTAAATTGGGTGCTGATGAGATATTACGTAGATGTGTCTTGCCGCATGAGCAAGCATAGATACTGGCTGAGGCACATGGTGGAGTAGCGGGAGGACATTATGGCGGTCGGGAGATTGCCCGGAAGGTACTGCATGCAGGACTTTGGTGGCCCACACTACATAATGATGCGACAGACTATGCGCGATCTTGCGATGTTTGTCAACGAACGGGAAAGCCATCTAGATGAGACAAGATGTCGCTGCTACCTCAAGTAACACTGCAACCGTTCAAGAAATGGGCTGTGGATTTTGTCGGACCGATTCATCCACTAGGAAAACGCACAGGAGAGCGGTATATTGTCACGGCGACAGAGTACTTGACCCGATGGGCTGAGGAAGCACCTGTAGTTGATTGCTCCGCCGCAACGGCTGTTCGATTTTTGTTTGATCACATTATCACTCGTTGCGGTTACCCCAAGATATTGCTGAGTGATCAAGGCAGCCACTTTCTTAATCGCACTATCAACGCATTGACGGAGGAGTTGCAGATACAACATAAGAAGAGTACACCTTATCACCCACAGGAAAATGGAATGGTGGAGGGGTTTAACAAGGTGTTGGAGCATGCGTTGACAAAGGTATGCAGTGCGAACCGCGATGAGTGGGATTTGAAAATACCAGCAGTGTTGTGGGCCTATTGCACCACATGTAAAAGGTTGATTGGTCAGACACCTTTCAAGCTAGTATATGGGAAGGAAGCAATTATGCCAATGGAGTACATTGGTCCAAGTCTACGAATTGCGGCTATTACGAGCATGGATGATGTTGTAGCATTAGATGAATGTCTAGCGCAATTGGTGGAGTTGGAAGAGGATCGATTTATCGCTGGCTTTCACCAAGGGGTGGAGAAGGATCGCCAGAAGGCATGGCATGATCAACATATCAAAAGTAAACAGTTTCAGTAAGTCACTTAGTGTTATTATACGACAACAATTTTATGAAACATCCAGGCAAGTTGCAGATGCATTGGCTGGGTCCCTATCGCATCAATAGTATTACTTCAGGAGGAGCGGTTTAGTTGTAGCGATTGGATGGGGCGATGCTCCCCAAGCTAGTAAATGGTCACAGGTTGAAGCCCTATTGCTTGGGCTTGGAGCAGTGCGATGTTTGAGTCGCATCGAAAAAACAAAAATGGTTGTTACAGGTTGCTTGGTGGCAGATGGTGCACCAACAGAAGAAGGTATGCGACAGCAGGGAGGCTTGTACCGTAAGTTTGGAGCAGACAAAGACACATGGTAGCGTTGTGATCCAGTCAAATCAGTATTAAATTCCAAAAGTTGAGACAGTTAATTAACGACGCTGTTCGAATCATGGGCATTAATGGCTGATCTGGCCGATCGACAGACAGGATCGCTGGCAGATTTGCCTCATTAATACAGGATTTGGTTGAGTTAATGCATGATTTAGTCATGATTATGGTGGATTTGGGTAGATGCTATAAGTATGGTTTAGCGTCGGGCAGAAGACACCGAGGAATTAGCAAGATGTGTTGTTGTGGAGCGCTGTAGTGATTTGAGCCAGTTACTGTTAGGTATATAACGAAGAGTGGTGAGGTATGCCAGGAGAACTGGAGACAGTGGACATTAGTAGTGAAGTGGAGTCTTCATTCATTCTGGCTACTGTAGAACGAGAAGGTGTGTCCTCGGACACTGTTGATCTTGGAGCTGAGGTTTCCAACATGCCAGTGGGAGCATCAAGTGTTGCTAAGAAGCATCGAGGGGGTCAACCTTTTGAATCTCCGCAGAGTAAGAGATTGCTTCGGTCTGCACTGGCTGGCAAAGCTCTGGAGTAGGTGGGGCAGTCCAATCGCACCGTTCATCCATCTTCCCAATGGCTGGGATAGTCCGAGAATAATATCCTTGGTTAGATCCCTCCTGTTCGGACGGATGCCACCCCGCATAAGATAAATCTGAAACAGAAATTTAGTGTGAAGATGCCTGCACTCCCGGATGGGATGAAGTGCTCGGTGGATATTGGGTTGGCACTTATGCACCTGTGCTACGAGGATCACGACATGGTGGCCCAACCCGAAATTGCATCAGCACCATATGTTCCCGAGACACGCAATTCACCGGTTCTAGAGATACACGACTGGGCACGGGGACTGCGGTAGGCCGACTTGTTAGGGTTAATTAACATGCCGCATTTTGGGTGCCTAGTGGAAGTTGGTTCTTGTGTAAAATAGCTCTTGTCATGCTTCCACGGGGGTTCGTTGTGGTTGGACAGAGAGGTCTCGATCACTGTTGACTTGATTTCTTACATTACCGGCTTGCCCAAGAGTGGGGTTGATCCGACGCAGTTTATTCAAGGAAAGGAAAATGAGAAGAAGCGGGCGTGATGGTTGGCACAAAAGTATGAATTGGAGTCGGATGGGCGTGGGTATCGCACCAGTAGCTGCAATAATCAGGCAGTACTCATGGGCATTAAGATCCTATCCTGTAAAGTGATTAGGGGAGGTCGCCCTAACCAATGTAATTCGGGAATAGTTGCTTGCATAGAGCAATGTGCGGAAGGAGTCGAGATGAACTGGTCCTTATATCTCTTGAATCAGCTAATGGAGGATGTCGCAGACATCCAAGTGGGTAGAGGCGCTTTCTCATATAGTTGGCTGTTGTTGTTGATCGCTCTAGTTGCATGGAAAGATCTCGACACTTACCAGGGTGTGGACTGCCCGGCTGCAACAGAACGACGAGGGGCACGCTATCAAAATCTATGGTATGTACGAGAGCCCGAGCGCATCCGGGAGTGCCAATTACAGTTTTGGCTATATTTGGAAATGCTTTGTGACGCAACAACATAGGTCCCGCGAATATCTGAAGATAGTGTGGCACGATTCACACTTGTCATGGAATTTGCAATACGACCAAGTGTCATACATATACAAGCTCGCCGAGATGTTAATCAACAATGGTTGCAGACCAGGTATAAAGTGACAGTGGTAGATTTGGAGGCTATGGTGAATGAGTGGCTGGAGGCTTGGCGACAACCCATGAGTTCCATAGAAATTGATGCTGGAGGTCCGCCGCTGGATCCTGCGGATCGAGTATCAGCTCAGGATCAGTAGAGTCATCATAGTTCTAATCATGAGTCAATCAGAACACCAACTGCGGATGATCGCGACCGCGCTCTTGAGGAAAACCGGTCAAAACAGCACCATGAGCATGCAACGATCAGTGGGATGTCCTTACCAGTAGAGGCGCAGTTGTTCCGGTTAATTACAACCCTTAACCATGCCGCCACATCGACTGCCAACAAGATGTTCGTCAAAGCGGAGGAGGGATTCTCTGCGCTTACTGCTCGTATGGATTCTTTGTGTAATGTAGTGTTACAAAAGGAACCTGGTAATGTACCTATGCAAGAAACGGTCACAATCCGCACCACGCCCCAGGTCAAGAATATCAACATTCCCCTGACTGCGGTTGTGACCGACAATGAGGCTTTGCAAAACGTGCTACATTCGATTTCCCAAGTGACTGTCAATGTTAATGAACTACCGGCAATGGCATGGGTGACGATGCAGAGGGTCGCCTCCCAGGAAATGGCAGATAGAATGCATGAAATTAGCAAGAGCTTTCAACACTTGCAGGCAAGCGAGGCAGCTGCAACCGTCGATATTGATGAGCTTACAAGCAAGACTGCTGCAATGCAGAAAGTAATGGATGACCTTGAAGACGACCTTAAGAAGGAGCGGGTCGAGAAGGGTCACGCCATTGAAGCACTTAAAAAGGAACAAGACTTCCTTATTGTAGAAAAGGATTGCATGTGGGACGAAAGCGTTCGGGTTGACTGGGCGATCATAGAGGCTTATCAACATGTCCCGGAGCCCATTGAAGAGGTATATGTGCTCCATCGAGTGTAGTGGCTGGCGGCTACTATTTTTCAGTTGCGACAAGAGAATGACCTGTTGAAGGCTCAGTTGAAACCAGGTACCCCTCAGGCCGAGGTGGATGAACGAAGAAGGGCACTTGAGGAAGTTGCCACCTAGATGGAGGAGCTAGAGACACAGGCAACCAGGCTCACCGCTGAAACGGTACAGTTTTGGGGATGCATCATTCACAATGAGCAAGTTGAACAACTCACTAAAATCTGGCAGGAAGCGGAGGGCCAGGTGGCCACATTAAAGGCTGCGATGAGAACCTTTCCACCAATGGAGCAAGTTGCTAAGGCGCGCGAGCTAAAGGACTTACAACAATGGGTTGCCAAGGCAGATGAATGCCAGAAGATACGTGCAGCCCAGTTGGAATAATTCCAGGACACTGGTGGGAAACTGATGCTATAGGCAAGTGAAGCACTAGTAGCAGTACAGAAGTATCGACAATAGGTCATGGACAAGCTTGCCGATCACCCCTTAGCCGACGATGTGATCAACAGTCAGGCAGTAGCTAAGGATGCTCAGGAGTTGGTGCGAAATGTTGAATAGTCGTATGCAGACTTCAAGGCCAGGACCGTGATGTGCACTCTGTCCAGCAGTTAATGTGGCTCAAGGGTGAGCCACAAGATTGTGTTGGGGGCCTGTTGGCAGGCAGTTTGATGGGGAAAGGTTGCGGTACCACTGACGCTGCGACACATCGGATGAGGGTGCGAAAGGAGTATTTTGTGCTAAAGAATACCAGAGTTGGCGGGTTTTTGGGTCACTTGGACCATATATTAGGTAATAGTGAGTCAATTGTACTGCAGTATGCGGGTTTTTGGGTTCATTTGGACCGAGTCAGTTAGATATTGGGTCAATTTTCCATAATGTCGGTTAGGAAGTCAGTTGTAAGTGGACAAATATTGTAATGGCAAAAGCCTATAAATACATGAGGGTTGTAAGTGTTAGATATAGAAGAAGAGGAGAAGAAGCGGGGGGGAATAGGAGAATAGAGAAAGAAGAACGATTGTGTACGAAGATCTTATTTTTGCTTCTGGTATATGATCACGACAGTAATATAATGATGTTTTGGTACGAACTTTGTGCAATGTTGCGATGTATGACTATTGTTTGATGCAATGTCTATTTACTGTTGCTATAATGATAAATGCTGTGATTAAGTAATATGTTCTATGTGGAATGTGATGATAAATGCTGCGATGAAGTAATATGGTATAACTCCTTGCCAAATGTTTAAAGTCTATGTTTAAGTATTGCAATAGAGTTAGTATGCACAACCACAACTCTCCTCCTCCCTCGGCGAAAACATGGTTCCGTCTGCTCTTCTTGGATGCCTCGGGTGAGACCTCACCCGCTCTACGGGTGTTGCTGGGTGGGCTCAAACCTGCCCGGGACGGTGCCCAGGGAGACTGCGGTATGTGTCGACAGTGAGGTGAACCCTTGTCGACCAGGGTTGCGTTGGTCAACAGGTGAGGAGGATGTTATTGAATTCTGGGTTGGAGAAGCATTTTTGGGCAAAAGCAGTGAGGACAACTTGTTACCACATCAACCAATCGCCTACAACAGCCTTGGACGGTTTCATTCCTGAAGAAGTTTGGATCGGTAAGCAGGTAAACTATTCTCACCTAATGTTTTTTGGATGTGAATCATTTGTACATATTCCCAAAGAGCAAAGAACCAAGTTAGATAGAAAATCCATGAAATGTACTTTCTTGGGATATGCAGATGGTGAGTTTGGTTACTTTTTATGGGATTCAATTAAATGTAAAGTTATTAGAAGCAAGGATGTCATATTTAATGAATTAGATATGTTTAATCATCCTACAGGTGATATGGAGGTTAAGAAATCTATTGACAGGTATGTTGAGCAGCAAGAAAACATACCATCGTTGCAAGAATATTATGGAGAACAGGCAGAAAATGGTGGGCAACCAACTGAACATGATGGGCAAGCAACTGCAAATGATGAAGATCGAGAAGAAGAATCCTTGCAACAATCGTTACAAGAGGTCCAACCGAAAAATATACCACCACAACCGGTTCGTAGGTCCATTAGGTCTCATAAGCCATCACAAAGGTATCCTCCCTCAAATTATATTTTATTAAATGATGAACGTGAACCTCATTGTTTTCAAGAGGCTTGCGATGATGAGCATAGCAAAGATTGGAAGAAATCCATGTAGGAAGAAATGGATTCATTATTGGAGAACAAGACATGGGAGCTAGTGAAGCTTCCGCAAGGAAGAAAAGCTCTTCAAAACAAGTGGGTATACATGATCAAGCATGAGGGTGAAGGGAAGGAGGAAAGGTACAAGGCAAGGTTGGTGGTGAAAGGATTTTCCCTAAAAGAAGGTATCGACTTTAATGAAATTTTTTCACCAGTTGTTAAAATGTCATCCATTAGAGTTATTCTTGGCCTTGTTGATGCTTTAGACTTGGAGTGTGAACAATTAGACGTGAAGTCTGCCTTCCTTCATGGAGAATTGGAGGAAGAGATCTATATGGAGAAGCCAGAAGGATTCAAAACAAAAGGTCAATAAAATTTGGTTTGTAGGTTGAAGAAGAGCCTCTATGGGTTGAAACAAGCACCTCACCAATGGTATAAGAAGTCTGATTCATTCATGTTGGAGCATGGTTTTAGGAGATTAGAGGTTGATCATTGTGTTTACATTAAGAAGTATGACCAAGAAAGGTTTATCATTTTATTGCTATATGTGGATGACATGCTAATTGTTGGGCATGATAAGAGCATGATTAATAGGTTGAAAAAGGATTTGGGCAGCCAATTTGCAATGAAGGATTTGGGTCAAGCATAACAAATATTGGGCATGAGAATCATACGTGACAGAAAGAATAAAAGGTCGTGGCTGTCACAAGAAAAATACATCGAAAAGGTGCTTAACAGATTCAACATGAAGGATTCCAAGCCAATGGGAACACCTCATGCTTCCCACTTCAAATTAAGCATCGATTTGTGCCCTTGCAATGAAAAGAAGGAGGAAATGAGTAAAATTCCCTATGCTTCAATGGTTGGCAACTTAATGTATTCCATGTTATGTACATGACCAAACATTGCACATTCAGTGGGAGTAGTGAGCAGATTTCTTACCAATCCAGGAAAACAACATTGGCAAGCAATAAAGTGGATCTTAAGGTATCTCAAGGGTACTAGTAATTACTGTTTATGTCTTGGTGAGAATGGAATTGTGCTTGAAGGTTTCATGGATGCAGATATGGCTGGAGATGTGGACACTAGAAATTCCACTACTGGTTATTTGTATACATTTGTAGGTGCAGCTGTGTCTTGGGTATCTAGGCTACAAAAGGTGCTAGCTCTCTCCACAACTGAGGCAGAATACATAGCTGCAACAGAGGCTTGGAAAGAGACGTTGTGGATGCAACGATTCCTAGGAGAGCTGGGAATTAAGCAAGACAAGTATGTGCTGCATTGTGACAGTCAAAGTGCCATTCACTCGGTGAAAAACCAAGCATTTCACTCAAGGATCAAGCACATTGATATGAAGTACCATTGGATCCTCCAAGTATTGGAAGAAGGGCATCTACATCCAGGAAAGATTCATACTGTTGAGAATCCTGCTAACATATTGACTAAAATTTTTCCAAGAGACAAGCAAGAGATTTGTAGAAAATTGGTAGGCCTAGGGGTAACTTGATGCACGAGTTTGGATGATTAACAAACTCTCCTCTGCCTCCATTTGATTTCAAGTGGGAGAATGTTAGCAGGTGAAATCAAATTCTGGAAAAGGAAATATTAGACCATTGAAAGCCAGCTCGCCCTTCAGTGCCAACTCAGTTTTCTCTGTCGGTTAGTAGATAGAATGTAGGTGTTGAATTAAATGCAAGAGACTTCTCGATGAAGCGATCTCTCCACCGAAAACCATGGAAGGCTCTAGAAGCCTTGATTTCGATAAAATCTTCATTGTATTTGATTTTTGTAAGCATTCCAATATGTGGGTGTGGATGAGTTGTGTATTAACTGTTCTTTTGCACTGAACACTAAAGTGAATAAAAACAGAAAGTGTGTTTATGCCCAATCTGGAGTTTCTCTTGTGACTACATTTATGTATATGCTCTGTTATGAGATTTGATGCTGTGTGTGTCTGTACGCTTATTCTTAACCTCCGTGTGTTCTTTCCTCCCTTTTAATTGGTCAATTTGTTTCTCTTTAACATTCATATCTATTGTTAGTTATTGCAATCTACAGGGTATCTGAAGAATTTGTAATTACTCTATTCTCAACATTAGTTTTAATAACGGTCTTTCAATTCCACCAATTATTATATTAAGTAGAAATGATTTATTTATTTATTTTTTTCTCGGACACAATTGCACACCAAGCTCATATTACCCATTTTACCCAACAATGAAGCACGACTGCTTTGAAAATGGGCAATATGAATACTAAGAAAATGTTGAAAAGGTGGCTCGGCATGGTTGGAGTATGGATGTGAGAGTTTCACTTAGAATCAGAATCGGAAAAAACTCGTTAGTAGAAATAGTTCATAATTAGGGGTTTTTCTTTTTCTTTTGGCATTTATATTTGACCTTGGCAAGTTTATTTTTTAAATCCCGCGGTAAGTTTGAATTTCCAAACAATGAATAAGCCGCAAGTAAGTATGGGTTTGAGTAATTGTTGGCGAGCTAAGCAGAGAACTTGTCTCAGTACATATAAGATTGATAATTTTATTAATGTCCACGGATGACCGAAGTAAGTCAATGAAACTCGAAAATATAATCCAACAGGGAATACAAAATAAGTGGCGAAGCAAAATTTGGGGCTTGGCTTATCCTTCACACTAGAGTCTCAATAATGTCATAAATCCACCGAACCCCTTTGCATACCAAATTGAAGTTCCAAGCACCAACCCTAAGATCCATCAACTCATGGATGAGTACAAAAATATGGGTGGTGAGTTTGGTATTCAGGTGGTACAATCAACAATATTCATTGGGAAGTATGGAGAGGTTCTCACGATTAAAAAAAAAAAACTTCACACTATTTCATGACAATTACTTTGTCTTAGATATAGAGATAATGTGATGAAATTCCTTTATCAATCGATAGAAGCAATCCCACTTGACTGAGTTGAGGGAAAACCCCTTCTATTTGGGATTTGGGTGGGGAAAGAGCGGTAGAGAAGAACGATATTGATAGCCTCTCAAATGAATTCAAGCCAATGAAGCTAACATGGATAGGTAGACCTACTAGCCTACCTAGGGGGTGTAGTGTGGGTTCATGGAGCATTTCCTTAGAGAATTGTTCTTCATGTATGTGCTAAACAATACATGAAAACATGTAGGAACACTCAGTATGACACTCCATCTCTAAGGATACATCTCTATTAAGACGAAATAACACCTGAAATATATTGTTCTGAGCACCTACACTTCATGCAGACTATTGTTTTTGAGGGGAAAAAATATAGTTTTGAGGGGAATAAATATAGTGGACAATAAATCTATCTGGTAAGATATACTTTAGTGGGTAAGGTATACTTTTTTCATTTCGTCTTTTAATTATGTTATTTTTCAAATGATTTATGACCTATTTTGACCTATTTTTAACTACTTTTTGTGGGTGGAAAGGATTTACCATTATGTGAGAGTATGAGTGTTGATGATGAAAATCAATTTCTCTTATAAATATGTGTCTACACTCACATTAGATCGCAATTTCATAATCTTTCTTGTTACAATACGAATCTCCCTAACCTTCTAACATGTCAAAACTATGACGAACACCTTTTGAACATAGAAATAAAATTAAGGTCCAATAGACTAGTGTTGATTTAGTGGATGTTAACTACCATCATCATCATAACTTTACCTTTATTTTACATTATTTTACTTTTTAACTTTATTAATCTATATACCATTAATTATTTAACATTATTTTAATTTTTTACTTTATTAGTGTATATACTTTTAACTATTTTACATTATTTTATTTTTATAATTTTTTTACATTGTTCTACTTTTTATTTTTGTATAAAAAATACTTTTGAGTAGTGAAAAACACTTGCCTTAAATTCATCTCAATCTATGAAGTATACTTTAACTTTTTAACATTGTTTTACTTTTTAATTTTTCTACATTGTTTTATTTTTTTTTACATTGTTTTACTTTTTATTTTGATTTTTACATTGTTTTACTTATTACTTATTCTTTTTTCTTTAAAAATTATTATTAAATTTCTAATTAAAATTTATGTAGACTCAAATATTGCTATGTCGGAATGTTAAGTACATCTCTTACATAGTGGTTCACATCTCCTCTAGGAACGTTATTTTTACATTGTTTTACTTTTTAATTTTTTTACTTTGTTTTACTTATTACTTTTTCCTATTTTTACAAGTTATTATTAAAGTTTTAATTAAAATTGATGTCAACTCAATTATTACTATATAAAATGTTACATTCCATAGTAATGTGACAACATCTCCTCCATAGTAAAAGGATACATTCCATAGTAACATGACAACATCTCCTCCATAGTAGTTGGAAACTTCATGACAACATCTCCTCCATAATAATTGGAAACATAGTAACATCTCCTCTACATCTTCCCCATACTAAGCACCTAATTGGTTTCCTCTACTATGATTGAGCCCACCGTAGAGGAGTTTGACAAATGAACCCAATAATTGGTTTCCTCTACTATGATTGAGCCCACCTTAGAGGAGTTTGACAAATGAACCCAATAATTGGTTTCCTCTACGGTGATTGAGGCCACCTAAGAGGAGTTTGACAAATGAAGTAACATGTACCATATTGAGAAAGCCTTTGTATGAGGCTTATCAATGACTCACAACAAAATCAACAACTTTAAATACCCCAACAAGGGAATGTTATGTGAAGTCTAATATAATCTTCACATCCACATCTACGATAATATAATCTTTACATCTACGAAGGATGGAATCTACTTTTCCATGACTCTTTTTACACTCAAGGAGGATTGGGAAAAGGATTACTGTAAGAAAATCGGTTGTGATTCATGACAGAGAAATATCGTTGTTTTTCTCTATGGTCAACCGAACTAACGGTGCCGGCCATTGGATTGGTGACTTTGAAGCCACCAGAATTAAAATCATAAACACTAAACATTAGAGGTGGTAAGACTGGATCTCTGCAGTTGTGTGTCATTATCGCTGCTTTCACTGCATTGAGTTCTACTTGCATGGCTAGTGCCCATTGTTGTAATGAATAGATGATTCTCGTGCTTCCATATACAGGGTCTCGGATACGTGCATTGGCCTCATAAACCAGGGTATTTGCTGTTTCTTCTCGTTTGCTCTCAGGAACTTCCTATCCATCTCAAAATAAAGAAAAATGAATTAGACGTTACGAGGAATATTTAGTCAAAATATACAGCGATTTTAATGTATAAGTTTCATAATACAAGTTATGCTTTACACAATTTCCAAGAAGGCATGTGATTGCTGTAAAACCTATCTTATTCCCAGATTCAAGAACTTCAAGAGAGGTAAACAAAATTTAAACCACATAATCAATCCAATCAAAATCTGCTACGCATATGCCAATTTCTTAATCCCAGATTCAAGAACTTCAAGAGAGGTAAACAAAATTTAAACCACATAATCAATCCAATCAAAATCTGCTACGCATATGCCAATTTCTTATTCCCAGATTCAAGAACTACAAGATAGGTAAACAAAATTTAAACCACATAATCAATCCAATTAAAATCTGCTACGCATATGCCAATTTCTTATTCCCAGATTCAAGAACTTCAAGAGAGGTAAACAAAATTTAAACCACATAATCAATCCAATCAAAATCTGCTAAGCATATGCCAATTTCTTTTTCCCAGATTCAAGAACTTCAAGAGAGGTAAACAAAATTTAAACCACATAATCAATCCAATCAAAATCTGCTACGCATTTGCCAATTTCTTATTCCCAGATTCAAGAACTTCAAGAGAGGTAAACAAAATTTAAACCACATAATCAATCCAATCAAAATCTGCTACGCATTTGCCAATTTCTTATTCCCAGATTCAAGAACTTCAAGAGAGGTAAACAAAATTTAAACCACATAATCAATCCAATCAAAATCTGCTACGCATATGCCAATTTCTTATTCCCAGATTCAAGAACTTCAAGAGAGGTAAACAAAATTTAAACCACATAATCAATCCAATTAAAATCTGCTACGCATATGCCAAATTCTTATTCCCAGATTCAAGAACTTCAAGAGAGGTAAACAAAATTTAAACCACATAATCAATCCAATTAAAATCTGCTACGCATTTGCCAATTTCTTATTCCCAGATTCAAGAACTTCAAGCGAGGTAAACAAAATTTAAACCACATAATCAATCCAATTAAAATCTGCTACGCATTTGCCAATTAAAAAGAATGTATGAAAGACTTACCGAGATCATTCTACAGACATTGCTTGCACCAAAAACCCTGTGTACATATTCAAATTTTTCAGGTTCAAGAGGTGAAAAGTAGGGAAAGAATTGGCATTCTTCGGCACAGCGTTTTCTTAAGAGCTTGCATGCAGCACAAGGCGTTATGGTGTTTAAGGCAGCCGGTGATCCCAGCATTGGCCTATGGTTCATCTCAGAAACATCTGTCCGCTCAAATATTTTCCAGGACAAGATAATCGAATCTCTATGAGCTATAACATCCAACCTGATGCTCAAATACTTTCCTGCACAAGAGATTCGAATCTCTATGAGTTATAACATCCATGAGTTTTTATTGAGAAAATGTGAATCTCAAGATAGACAAGTCTACCTCCTATGAGGCTAGGCGCTGGATTGGTACCCTAACTTTAAAGCCCTATTGAAAGTTTATCATTCTTAACCTTTATAAGCAATCAGTCAAGAAAGTGAAGTAAAACGGGGTTTTCAATTATGTATATCATTTAACTCTTAGAGTTAATATTTGGTTCACTGCAAGTTATTGATGGTCTTTTTTGATACTTTAAATGCAATTGGTTTATTTTGATGCCTTAGATGTAATAGAAAACTGAAAAAACAAACATCCTTCAATTTACATGATATTTTAAAATAGGTACACAATGAATCACCTTTCTAATATATAAATTTTATTTATTGAAAATTTTCATAACTAGGTCAATTTTGATTTTTTTTCTAATATTGGCATTTTATTTTTTGGCAAATGATAAGGTGTATGTTCGTGTTGGTACAGCCTTTCAGTGCCTAAATGATAGAATCGATATACACAAATTGGTAAACACGTAGATAACAAATAGTACTAATGCGGTGCTATTTTTCCAAAAAATTATTAATATGTTTTAATTTTTTTATAGGGAGGAGACCTAAAAATTAGTTCACAAGTGTTGGTGCATCTTTTGAAGGTCTTAATGTAATGTAATGATGACAGATTATATTTTTTATAGTACGTAGAGGTCGTTGTCTCGTAGTGCAACATATAATTTTTTTATGAAGTGGTTGAGAAATGAAAGAGTTATGGCAGAAACACCAACACCAACATTGTGTGTTTTTTGAGTTAAGGAGTTACATCACAAACAAATAAAAAATAATGAATTACATATTTGCAATATGCAGAAAAAGTTTTATGTATGTCTACAATTACAATTTCATTAACCATGATTGTTTGTAACATATTGTACTGAGTTTTGAAACACAAGCATGTTCAGAAAACCATTTCCATATGACAAGCTTGTTTAATTCAAAGCAGACACTTATGATTAGAGGTGACATGCATATTTGTGAGGAGGAGTGGTTCAAGTGTTAAATAATGCTCACATGTTATTTTTGAATTCAATTTGTACGTTCCCATGTAGATTTCAACTCTTAAAAACTGGGTGCACGATAATAAATCACTAAATTGCATGCATGATATTAGATCCATAAAAAATGTTTAATAGATATTAGGGGCATGCAACCTACACCACCGAGTCTATAATGTCTAAAATTAATCTAAACTAGTCACTATAGATAACATGTGAGTAAGGAAACACAGTGCCTCCCAAAATATTTGAATTTCAAATAACATGAGAACGTTATCAAATATGTATGATTTTTATAAAGAAAACACTCTAAAACTCCTAGCTGTGCCAATACGTCGAATCAAAGGCCAAAGATCCCCTAGCATTATAAGATAATTGCACCCATATCCTCACTCAAAAGGCTAGATCACCTAGAAAGGTTATTTGTGGTCACTTGAGGCCTCATCTATGGTGCTTGATTTGTAGAAGCTTCATTTAGGTTATAATACCCATGTTCACTCTCCCAATCACAGTCAAGGCCATGAAAACCAAACTTGTTGCTCAAAATGCCCATATGGTGCCCATATCCTCATTATGAGGCCAAATATCCTATAAAAAGGTGGATTGTGTGGTGGTTTAAGGTCTTGTTCATGTTCCTTAGTCTCTAGAAGCTTCATTTAGGGTCCAAGGCCCAAGTTTCATCTTTCTCAATAATGTTTAGGGTCTTGAGACCCATTGCTAGTACTGAAAACCTCTAAATGGAACCTATATCCCACTCCAAGGTGAAAGATACCCTAGATAGGTTTTGTGTAGTGGTTGAATGCCTCTTCTAGGTTCTCATGGCCTATAATATTAATATACTAAGGTCCAAGTTTCCTCCCATTACCATGGCCATGGCCTTTAGACCCATCATGGGCACTCAAAACCTCCTAGTGGAACTCATATCCCTAATTATAGGACAAATGTCCCCAAAATATGTATCGTGTGGTGGTTTGATGCCTTTCTCATCAATGTGGAGCCAATGAAGCTTCCTTTAGGTCATAATTCACAGGTTTCTTCCATTAACCATGGTCATGGACCTGAGAGACATCCATTTTTCTCAAAATCTCCTCATGGCCCCCATCCTGACTTTAGGAGCAGAGACCCCATAGAGAAATCATGTGTGATAGTTAGAGACTTGATTGAAGGCACATGGTCCCTAGAAGCTTCCCTTATGTTATATGGGCTAAATTTCCTCCCTTAATTGTGGTTAAGGCCCCAAGACCCATCCTTAGAGCCAAAACCCTTCTAATGGCATGCATATCTACAATTGGATAACAACAATCCTCTAAATAGGTCATGGATGCTGCTTTTAGGCCTCGTTCGAGGTTCCTCAACCATAGAAGCTTACATTAGAGCCTAAGGACTTAGGATCCTCATCCAACCCTGGTTTAGTCCTCAAATACCACCCCTAGTGCACAAAACCTTCAAATGGAACCCATATCCCAATTCATAGCCCAAAAATATCCAAGAGAGGTCTTGTTTGGTGGTTTGAGGCCTTGTTGATGGCCCTTAATATTTATAAACTTAATTTAGATACCAAGGCATGTTTTTCCTCCACTAAATATGGTTAAGCCCCCATAACCCATCCCTGGTGCTTGAAACTTCTAAATGGCATCGATACCCAAATTGTAGGCCAAATATATCCTAGATAGAACTTATATGGTTGTTTGAGGCCTTGATCGTGATACTTGAGACATATAAGTCTTATTTAGAGCCTAAGGCCTTATATTCCTCTATTCACCATTGTGAAGTCCCAAAAACCCATTCATCATGATAAAAACCCCATAATGGCACTGAAATCCCCACTCGGAGGCCAAAGATATCCTAAAGGTCATGTGTGGTGGTATGAGGAATTGTTAAAGGAAGTTGAACCATTTAGGCATGCGTTTCCTCTATCAACCACTGAAAATCCCCGTGACCCACCATTGGTGCTCAAAATCTCTTAATGGTGCTCATGTTGCCACTTGGAGGCTAAAAATATCCTATAGAGATTATGTGTGGTAGATTGAGGCCTTGTTTGAATGGATATTGTGTCATAAAATATTCCTTTAGACTGTCCTAATTTCCTTCCTAAAAAATTATTGAAGCCCAAACACCCATCCTTTATTTTGCAAACATCCTAGTGGCACCCATAACCACATTTAGAGAAAAGAGATCCATTATAAATAATTTTTGTGTTGATTCAAGGCCTCATTTATCTCCCTTAAGATTTAAAATATTTATTTAGGGCATAAGGCCCCACTTTTCTCCCTTAAGCATGTTCAATTCCCTAGAACCATCCAAGATCTAAATTTCCTAATCATACCCATATCGTCACTTGGAGGACAAACATACCATATGAAGGTATGTGGCATGATTTGATATAGTGTTCATGGCCCTTAGGCCCTAATTCATGGCTTAAGGCCCATCCTTTGTGTAAAAAAATACTAAATACATGTATGTCCTATTGCATATTGTGTTGTTCAAAATAGGCTATACATTGGCCATTTATCCTTGAGAATGATGTTTTGGAAATTGAAACAATGGGCACCATTTTGAATATTTTAGAACATAGTATGGTTTGTAGGACCCTCAACATGATTGGGAAATGAATCTTGCACCTTAGGCCCAAAATGAATTTTTTTTCATCTAGGGTCAATAACAATGCTTGAATTAACACAAATGACATTCCAAGGGGATCATTCACCTCCAACTGGGCATATTAGCACCAATTTTTTTTTTTTTTTGAGAACAAGGTATTGTCTTGAAGCCTAGACAAAGGTTAAGTGATGAAATGTGGACATTAGGTATGAAAGTTAGCTTCTAAAGCTCATGGTCCTTGAACAATGCCTCAAGCCACCACATGTGACCGTTCCATTGGATATTCAACCTTTGAGTGGTTACTAAGTACAATCATATAAGAGTTTTAGCACCAAGGATGGGTCATGAGGCCCTAGATATGATTAAGGGAGGAACATGAGACTTAGGATCTAAGTAATATGACTTAATCATTCAACTTTAATTAAAATGCCTTAGGCCATCACTCCATCACACTTGACCTCTTGAGATTATCATTTTCCTATTTGTTGAAATATGGGCACCATTTCTAGGTTTTGAGCACAAAGTACGATTCTAAGTTCCTTTCCATGGTCAAGGGAGGAAAACTTATCCTTAGGCACTAAAGATATATTCTAAGGCTTGGATTCCATGAATGAGCCTTGAACCACCACATATTAACTCTATTTGAGATCTTTGAACTCTAAGAGAGTATATGGGACCCAATAAAGAGTTTTCAGCAATGGAGATGGCTCATGGGGCCCTAGACATGGTTGAGGAAGGAAAATCATGCCTTAGGACCTAAAGGAATCTATGCTAAGCATCTAAGGCCAAGAACATCACCTCAATCACCACACATGATCTCTAGAGGGTATCCTTAGCTTTCAAGTGGTTATATGGGCATGATTAGTAGTTTTTTATCAAGTTAGGTATGGGTGTTGAGGTACTAGACATGGTTGATGGAGGAAGCTCAGGAATTAGGTTCTAAAGTTATCTTTTAGCACTCAAGGTCTATAAATGACAACTCAAACCACCCTAGATGACTACTCAAGGTTATCTTCTTCAAATGGTGATATGGTAACCATTACAAGTTAATGAGTTCTAGGTATGGGTATTGTTTCCCTCTACATGGTTGGTGCTGGAAACATGCACAATAGTCCCCAAGAAATCTTCTAGGAATGTAGGATAAGAGTAATGTGTAAAAGAAGCTTCTAATCATCCAAATACCAAAATGAAACCTCAAAACATTGCATATTACCTCTTGATGGTATCTTTGGCTTCAAATGGGGTTATGTGCATCATTTAGAGGATTTTAGCATTAGGTATTGGTCTAATGGCACTATTTATTCTAGAGGGAGAAACTTATGCCTTTGGCTATTAAGGAAATAAAGGATGGTAGTATGGGAAATAAATTTTTTAAATGAACTTTATGAATTACATATCATGCACACGATATGTAACTCATCACACATGTGATATATAACTCATCAATGGTGCATGCTATGTAACTAATTGATGAGTTACATACCACATGTGTGAAATATAACTCATGGATGAGTTACATATCATGTCTTTGATATATAACTCATTGAAAATTCATCGATGAGTTACATATTGCATGTGTGATATTCTCTACTATTTTTAAAATCAACAATGGACCTCTCCCTCTACCCAATTTCATTGTTATAGCCTCGACGTGTAGCGACCATGATAGTAACGATGCACATGATTTAGTGGACAACCACCATCACAATTTTCCTCTATAGTTTCCTCTACGGATGTGTTGGTAGGTAGATTTCCATTGCGAAATCTATTTACATTATTCACCTAATTCTATGTATCAATATATCATTATGTATAAAATTGGCAAATAATCATTTGAAGGATGACTTTTAAACAATGGTTTTGAATTCCTTATTATTCTTAGACACCTTTCCTTTTCCTTTGAGTGGATATATGACACCTTTCCTTTTCCTTTGAGTGGATATTTAGTGATGATGAGTTCTAATACCTATTTCAATGGTTTTGAATATGATTCATATAGCTAAACACAATTATACATTAAGCAATGGTATACAACACATTCACACAATATACAAAATTACCCTAGAAACACCTTTATTGGGGAAAACCAGCAAACCAGTGAGCTTTACCACTCATCTATTAGCAACACTATTAAACATGACAAAAGTATTTCGAAATATGTAAATTGAATTTAATGCATTGATCAATCTGAACAATAATTCAAAAATCAGAAGCATATACGAATCATTCACACACTCACATTAATTAATTAAAACAACTCAAAAACTAATCTATTGGAAATAAAAATACATTTAGCCCCTGTTTACGGAGGGGGCCCTGCCTCTGGAAATAAGGTGTTGAAGGGGTAGCCAACAATTACAGCCATCCTTATCTCGATTGCTGATTCCCTCCATCCAACAAGCATGGAGAAAAGTCAACCTTTGACCTTGCTCCATGCCTGTTGGATGGAAAGAATCAGCAATCGAGATAAACTCAGGCAACAATCACAAAAAGATCAGCTCAAAAATACATGGAAAGTGCGAACTAGCTGCAACATTTGTATTCAATGGGTGTCAACACAAGATTTCTACACGGTTTTCCAAAGCCTCGGCTAACCTCCTTGACATGAGATTAAATCCTTTTATACATATCCAACAAAGATCTAATTTTATCAAGTTTTTAGAATGATTCCGAGAATTGGAGCTTCACGGTCATCCTACAGTCTTCACAACAAACTCAAAATAGATCTAAATACAACGGGACTATTTAGATTAGTCAACCAAAATCGTATGAACCCATTAAGGAATTTTATTACATTGATAACATAGATCAAATTAGTAATAATTACGGATCCAATCCACATAAGCCTCTATGTCGTCTTCAGTTGGCACATAACTGTGAAATCAACTACAAAACCAGATTACGTCATCGGGCTGCGGAGTTCCCACAACTCTCTTTAATCGCCGTGTAACCATTGCGCTTGGTTCCACATCTCTTCAGAAAGTGTTAATATATGATTTTCACTCAATATAAACCCATACTCAAGTCCAGGAGTGATTCATGGTGGTTCTGCAATTCATATGCGTTCATTGTACTAGTTTCGCAGCTTCTACAGAACCGCGGTAGTGACGGTTCCGCAGCTCCATGAAATCACTGTAATGGTTCCGCAATTACTATAGAACTGCTATGAAGGTTCTGAGGCTTCATAAAACTATGTGATTCCACAAATGTTACAAGCAAGTGTGAGTATATAACTACATACCTGTAAATCAGATAATTAACAAAATATAAGGAAATGCAAACTGGTTCATACCATGTGTCAAATATGTATATTCTGAACTTATAAGAGGAACAATTGAGGCTTCAGAAAGGTGGAAAAAGGGATATGAAAATGTATGAAAAAGGTATTTGAAGGATTCCATATCCACAGCTTGTCATCTCCCCCCAACCAAGGACATTGCATGTCCTCATGCAAAAACCATCATTCATCACTGGAAGGAGTGTTGAGTGCAACCTCAAGACACTTATCGCTTCACTTATATGAGGGGTTCACTTCTTCTTCTGCTATATAGAACCCCATGTGTTGAGTTACAATATTCCATAAGTCATCTTCCTCCTTTGATAAGAATCCACAACAAGGGAAAGTAATGCCTTAACCCGATCCAGTTAATGCCGTGGACCTTGAGGAAGTCTATATAAACTTGGAGATGCTCAAGAGCTACCTTGAATATCTCGGAGGTAAATGGTTCCTTTTTATTTAGCTCTAGTTTGAGGGATTCATACCTCCTCCTTAAACACAAAATAATCTCTAGACGATGAAGAGGTATCCACTCTCTGCAAGAATGCATGGCTGCATTTTGGGATTCTTTAATTAGGACAATGAAAGCCTGATCCTTCATCATTTAGGATCATTTTGAGAATAATATCCCTGGCGAGGGAGATCCTCTAACCCACAAAGCATCTTCCTTCTCTCTAAACTCTGAAAAACATATCGAGCTATTCCATTTTAACTGATTCCTCATAAAAGGCATAAAAGCTCATAATTGTACATCACCTATATGAGGGTTAGGGTCCCAATTATTGAAGTCGGACATGACAAGATTATGGAGGTAAAGCTCACACAGTAGGTATTGATCCTTGTTATTTCTCGAGAGGGATAAAATGAGCTGTTCTGGAGTCTCAATCTGGTCCTCTTATCCTGCTGCAATAATTTGCATCCGGAGAGAGATCAACCACTCCTTTAAATAGACAAAATACAAATTTGAAGGAGGACAAAGATTCCTCACAGCATGTGCTAAATGTATCAAGTATTTTTTATCATGTTGCAGCTGCTCAATTTCCATGTTCATACTGCTTATGGTCATATTAGATTCTTGCTCCAATTTCTCTGTTCTTTCTTCCTGATTCCTTCTTTCTTGTTTATCCATGACATACATAAGTTAATATTTTATAGTTGTAGGAAATCTGCGGTGAGAATTTTAAATTCGACAAGTTTCGAACCTATTAAGCAAGTTCATCCTCAGGAAAACGAGATTCTTGATTATTTTGTTTTTGTTTTTCATGTTGAAAACTCTCTCTCCAAATCTTGAATTTTGATCAAGTCACTTAATTGGATTCCACGGGTATGCATTTTGTCCTCTTCCTCCTCTGAAGAATTCATAGAGGATTTATCATATTCTTTCTCTACTTTACTCATTTCTGCATGTTCTTCATCTATACCCTCATTACTTGTTGGGGTTCTTTCTGATTAACTAGGCCAATGTTCCTCCATTTCCACAACTCTCATCAGAGAATCCAAACCCTTATCTGTCCCGTGGTTTTGTATTTTGTCTTGTAAAATTGTCAGCTCTTCCGATTGTGCTTGATAGGCAAGTTTTAGTTTTCAGCAAGAGTCCTTTATTCTCTAATATGCTTTCTTGTATTTTGTCAATAATAAGGGATGGAATTTCCTGATAACCATTCCATACTTCTTCCTTTGTTTGACTGGTTTTGATGGTTCCTCCTCCTCAATTGGTAATGTGACATGTTTCCCATATACAAGCTCACAAGGAGTCAGACTTGTAGTTCTCCTCCATGCAGTCTATCAACCTAATCTCTAAGATGGATATGAACTGTTTGTGTAAGTATGGACTCTAGAATTTTATTCGTGCCTTTGACCTTCCCATTGGATTGCGGGTGATAAGGTGATGGATATGAACTGTTTTTGTAAGTATGGACTCTAGAAATTTATTCGTGCCTTTGACCTTCCCATTGGATTGCGGGTGATACGGTGAGGTCACCCTATGTTTGATGTGATATTTCTCTGTTAGATACTTTATGAGTTTGGAAGTGAACTGCGATCCTCCTTTAGTAACTATTTCTCATGGAATTCCAAATATGACAAAGATTTATCCATAGAGGAGGTCTGAAACTGTTTGTTTTATCGTCCTTGGAAGTGCCCTTGCTTCCACCCATTTCTTCATGTAGTCTTTGCAAACCAGAATGTATTATTTTTCTTAGACGGGGGATTGATAGGGCCCACAAAATCCAAGTCCCAATTTTTGAAGGGTTCCACTATGAGTTTGGTTTGTAGTGGCATCTCATTGGAATGAACTGGTTGCCCTGTCCTTTGGAACTCGTCACAACTTTTCACATATTCTCACGCATCCTTGAAGATAGTTGCCCTCTGCGTGTGTGTTTTTTAGATGCTTATGGTTAATAGGATGAGATGTATGTGTGAAAACATGGCGCATGGAACCAATAACTCAAAATTTTCATTTCGAGAACTATTCATAATATGCTATAGAATAGTATATCATAGTTTCAAGATTGTTTCAACATCTTGAATTTGTAGCGTTCCTTCCTATTTTGGGTTTTTAATTATTAGAAAACAAAGAAAGATTGCAACTTTGCAGGATAGGGATTTTAACATGAGAAAGACTCATAGTGCATAGAGTACCAGTAGAATGAAAATTCATAACAACATAAATATTATATATTGCATACAATCCTTCTAACCGTTGATGCATGACAAATTTCAACTAAATAAGAACTTGGTATATGTTAGAAAAATGAATGTCATTATTTTCTAGCGAGTTTTGGAATGAAGACTCGAGATAGTAGTGAATAACATTAACAATAATTTATTCTAAGAAGTTTTGAGACAACCTCCAAGATGATAAATTGTTATCAACCCTATGATGTAAGAATTAATTAAATATAATTTATGTTATAGTTTCATTAGCCTTTGATTTCATCCATTGAAACAAGAGTTGAGTTTGCTAGAGTACTCAACAAGTCTACTCGACTTCAAAAGGACCCGAGTGAACTCATTTGAACAAAATACAGTCGAATATGGTCAAACTCGGCAAGACATTATCAATTCAATTGTTAAGTAAGACACTCCAACTTTTGATCCAAGCTTCACTGAATCTAACCTTGTTTGACCATTTTGATATATTTGCATGAACATTGATAGGTATTTGCCTAATTTAAGTATTTTTTTGAGTCCTAGTAATATTCTTACTTTTTGGCTTTGCCAAGGGGTTCCCAAGTCTAAGTTATGTGAGGATGGTCCATCAATACAATTGGAGCCCATGACCTATATGATTTTATTAATCCAAATATATGTAATGGCATTAGGTCTTGTAACCATTTAAAAGAAAATTCCAGGCTCTTGTTTTTGAACAAAGCATTAATAGATTTCTTGTGTAGAAAACTAAGATCCAAAACAATGAGCATCGACATGGTATAGAATATGGTCCTAGATGAAATATGGCGAGTAACAACCTTGACCTTCATAAATTCCAGGAACCCATTTCTGATAGATATAGTAATAGTTCCCAGGCTAGGTAGATGATATGTGAACCTGCATTGTTGAATTCCCCTTTGTTTTTTTCATAAACAAAACCCAATACTTTTTAACTCAATGCAATCCAAAACAACATCACAAACATATCATTGTTCATCTTGTTCCATCAGATATGACATTTTCATGGGCTTATATTGCAGCCTATAATATAAAGGAACCCAAAAATTCTTCAACATGTAGAAATAATGGTGCTGCGATCTTTTAGTGGAAAACAATAGCTTCATGCTCATTGAAAGGGCCTTTACATCAATTCATTCCAAACATTTAATTTGAATGATAGAATTATGTTGATCTTCCAATGGTTGTATGGGAACTAGCTTGAAGCACGATTCTCTTTTGTTTAATGAAAGGTATGTATGTTCCAAAAGTTCGAAGTTTTTTGAATAATTTTGAGGTGTACGGTGCATGCAACCCATAAAGATTGGGATCATTCTAAATCTGGCAAATACATGTTTTCATATCCTTTCCCATGTTAGGATTCACTACTAAGTTCAATGCAATTTTAACTGTATTAGGTTAAACCGTGTTATATGCATTATGGGTCTTATCCACTATAATGAATGCTACATGCTCATATTTGCAATAAATTATTTCCCTTTCATGAATGCTACATGCTCATATTTGCCATAAATTATTTCCCATTCATAGTTTGTAGGATCGCTAAGAAGTTAGCAAAAATGTATAATTTATCATTTACAGGTAGATACAAAATTATTTATTTATGCTACTACTCTATACTTTCTTGTTGCCTATGTTTTTCATAAATATTTTCATCTAGAGGTTCGTTTATTTAGTTGAATAGAAAATATTTATTTTATTTTAGTATTAATTTATTTATATAAATATTTATCTATATATTAGAAACTTTGGCAATAAAATATTTTGGGTTTACGATCCAATAATGGTCTTTAAAATACTCTAGCTTGTATGTATAGGTGCATACAAAATTCGGGTCAAATGATTTCACTACAACCTAAAATTTTGAGCATCTACAAAAGCACAAATTTTTAAGGTTACAAATATGGAGAAAAAATTATATCAAGCCTAAATCCATCTCATGTAAATAAATAAAAACTTGGATTAATCCCAAAATACATGTGCCTTGTTGCTCATCAATACTAGTTTGCTTGTCTCTTAAGCCTATGGAGGAGCCAATTAGTGACTTCAAATTATTGTCCACCTTTACCAATTTTTGCAATGTTGGGGGATCATCCAGAAGTTGGTTCCACATCACCCTCTTAAGTCCTTTTTCCTTCAATGGACATTTTATTCTTTCGTCCAGTTGGGGATGGTTTCACATTTTTCACTCCGTCAACAATTTTTAAACAACTTGAGGAATTTTCTTATACTCAAATTCCACAATTAGGAAGTGAAGAGAATTTCCAATGCCAAACAAAAATTCCAACTCCTTATCTAGATATGAACAAGGAGATTGAATCAACCCTTCTATGGTCTCGAGATCAACTAGCAGGTTTTCATTATCATTAAGCAAGGACAAATATGAAATGTTTGAAAAGATGTTTGGTATAAATGAAAACAAGAATGTTTGACTTTTGTCCTAATATGGAACCTAGACTAGAAAACTATTATGTAATGCCAATTTGATGTGACTGTTGGCATTTGATAATATCTTGTCATGTAGTTCCTGGATTTTTGATTCCATCAATATCATTGGTCTTTCCATTTGCTTCTAGGAAAGTGAGGATATTGATGTGCACTTTTTGTCACCCTTGCAAAATTAATTGATAATGAGGATGTTAATAGGGTTTCAATTTTGATGAATATCCTTAATTGTCCACACACTTATCATCAATCTTCCTTATTGGTACAATAGCATGCTCTGGCCCTTGTGCTTAATCTTCAATTGTACTTGCCCCACACTTTCCCTCATCAAGGGATTGACTAGTTTGTCAAATGGGAGTGGTGATAATCCCCCAAAGAGCATGACATGTTCATCTACTAAAGCATGAAGAATAGTGATGTAGATCACGCAACCAAGGTTCTCTTAATAGCCTCCATTAATTGTTGCTAAGAAACCATGTATACTAAATTAGCATAGCCTAAACTAAGTGTAGTGTGGCATGAATTTTAAAGTTGCTTGAATCTTGGAAGTAGTACATACATAATGCTTTAAGAGAATACATACATAATGATTTAAGAGAATACATACATAATGCTTTGTAATAATGAGCTTTTCTAAGTTGCACTAAATGTGGAAACTTTTACAAGTTTCGGAAACAAGAACGCTTGGAAACATGGACCTCCAAAATGGGTACGTCAGGGGAAACGTGGTATATATATTTATATATATATATATATTTTTTAATAACACATTATCTCACAATAAAATATGAATGAGAGGTTAATTTGTAGGTAGGTTTGGAAATGATTTAGAGGTTATTTGTTTTCATTTTCTATAAACTGGGGTTTTTTAGATTTCTTATGGGTCCCAAGCAACTCACAGACCCTTGGAGGTTTCCTAGAAGTTTCAGAGAAGTTTCCGAGTTTCCGCGAATTTCCAGTATCGGTATGTGGGCATTTTAGGAGTTTCGTGCAACATAGAGCAAAAATTATGGATCCTATCCAACTGTGGTCCAACTCTTTTTGTATGGCATTTCATGTGTTCAGAGGTTGATAAGATGGTAGGATTTTGGGTGAGGGTGCACGAGGGTGAAAATAAACCATGTGAATGGCTTGATTCGGTGCATAATTGTATAAATTAAATTGATGCACGGTGGTATGACTTGGTTGATGTATAATTGTGTGACTTGATTGCATACTAGGAAATTTAGTAAGAAGAATTAATCATGTAGTTAAATATGGTGCTCTCTTTGTAATAGTGTAGGTACGATATTTTCTTGTGATGGATACATGAGTAACTCTCAACCCTACACAATGCTAATAATTATCCATGTGCATATAGCATGATGGTTGTGCATGATATTGTGTGATGTTGTGGATGTCTTGCATGGGAATACGGAAGGGGGTGTATGCAATGCCCTTTGCAATTAATTATTATTATAGTTACATAATAGGAAAATAATCATAACCATGGTAATAATTAGGTGCATATGAGGATTTATTAAGCTTAACTAGGATTAGTGCATGAATGATACTTTGACTAGGATTAGTGCATGGATGATACTTTAACTAGGATTAGTGCATGGATGACAAGTATCATCCATGCAAATAAGCCTTATTTTGATAATAAGGAAAATGACCTTTTAAGGGGAGGGGGAGGACTTCACAAGGGTTCTTCTCTTCCTTTAGGGATTTGTTTTTTATGGGTGAGATTGCTACATGAGAGGGGTTGACGAGATGAGTACGTTGCGAGTATTACTTGTTGGCAATGAGGAGGGGTTAAGGGGAAGTAAAGTTCATATCTATCTGATTCAAAGGGAGGTAAGAATATTGTGTTTGGCATAGTTTTACTGATTGAAGGCTTAGGGGCTCTTAGCGTGTAACTGAGGGGTAGGTAGGTTGGGTGGAGAGTTGTCTTCCACACATTGTTGCCCATTAAGTTTTTTTTTGTAGCTAGGGGAATTGAAAACTGGGATGGGGCTGGTACTCTTATGACATGGGGTCCATGGGTCCAATCTCGTCTGCTACCACTATACCCCTATATGCACCCACACAACCCGCAAGCATAGGGTATGGGTAAGCCACAATAATTTGAACTCATAACCTCCATTTACAACATGTCCGTCATATCAAGCTATGTTTTCTTTACTCCTCTCTTTAATATACTTTTAATATTTATAAATTCTATCTAGATAATTATATTTTATGTTATATGACTGATTTTAAAAATTACACTATAATTAAGTGATTGTTATTTAAACAATTAAATATTACTAAGCCTCACACTAATTCTGGTCTTAGTTAAGTATTTTGCAATCCAAAGCACCCATAAATATCCATAGATTTACTCAAGTTTCAAAATTAAAAATACAAATCATATCGGCATAGAAGTTGCAATCAGTAGGTAGAGGATCTATCAAATAAAACACCACACTAAAAGGATTTTAGGTAGAGGATCTGCCTGCGTTTTTACAAGTCTTTCTTTTTCGTGGCTGTAAACCCTAAATACTGGATGCCTTTTTACAAGTGTCTCTCTTTTTCCTGGCTGTAAACCCTAAATACTGGATATCCTATATGGAATTAGCATCTAACTGTGAAATAGAGTTATTCTATGTCTAACTGTGAAATAGAGTTATTCTATGTCTATCATGTGGATTTTCTGGACCTTTGTGTATGAAGACAGCAAAAACTTATAAACTCTGTATCCATATTTATTAGTGGACGTTTATGGATTCGAAACGTCCACCCATAAATATGAATACTGTGATAAATATGAATACTGTGAATTCTCCAAGACCTTCCCAAATCTACAACCACAAAAATCTTGCTACAAAACTTCTAAACTCATCAAATAAAAAACTTCAAACTTAGAGAATTCAAAGTAAATATCAATCCCCAACTATCAGATGCGTTGTAAACGAAATATTATCTGCAAACATAAATTTGTCAATTAACGGTTACCGGGAAACATACCTTCATCAATTAACTGGCACTGGGAAACATGAAAGCGGTCACTCTGTTGCACCGGAACAATACAAGTGCTGTAGGATACGTGGTGTTTTGAAACTTGACTTTTTCCGAAATCGAGATCCGAGACGCCGAAATCTAGCAGGGAAATCAGGATAATGGTGATGGAACGAGGGAGCGCTCTTTCCAGGCTCTCCAAAATAAATATGGCGTGCCCTTCTTTGAAACTTCTCATTGCTTGACAAAAGAAAAAAACAGACGCAGCAGCAGCTTATTGAATGGCATGATTTCAACCCTAATATGTGACTATTTGTCAATCTCTCTGACTGTAGACGCCAATACCAGGCCACAGGCACGGGTCGAACACTGCTCCGTCTTCATATCCCACACTTTAAGTAGGCCCAAAGAGAATAAACAGTACCGGTCCTCCATGCACAAATCCAAACCGATCTTTGCTGTGAGACTGGAGATGATCTGCGCCAACTATTAACTGGTAGCGGAAAACAGTTTAAAACTAGTAGAAGTTAACTGGCAGAGGAAATTAGTTTAAAACTGGTTAATTTTTTAACAAGCTGTGAGTAAATGAAAAATAGTTGTATTTGAACTGAAGTCGCACTCTAAAAGTAAATAACCTAGATAAAATATTGTTTTTAGATTGATGATATTTTAAAAGTTTTTATTGTTTTAATTTGTTCTTTGAGCGATTTAATTATAAAAATAAATATATCAAATGATCTTTTCGATTGATAAACTTCGAAATGAAGTGTTTCATAGTTAGTTTATGTTTAATTTTTAATATGATTTTCTTAAAAATCTCTAAAATAATATGTGTTTGGTTTTCAATCTTTTTGAGAAATAAATTTAAAATAATATGGGTTTGGGTTTCAATCTTTTTAAGAAATAAATTTAAATGAAGTATTTCATAGTTAGTTTAGGGTTAATTTTTAATATGTTTTTTTCTTAAGTTTGGGATTTCAATAAATAAATTTATTTTTATAATTAAAAGATCAATAAATAAACAAATTATGAGATTTGAAACTATGAAACATATTATTTTAGAGATACTCATAGAAGCCATATTAAGAAGTAAATCTATCGGACCTTAAGAAGGTTATTACTTGGTTGTTTGTAAACTTTTGTTCCTATGCTCAAAAAGCTTAGAAAGAAGCTTTCCAAGCTCACTATAGTTTTGGCAAGTCAGGAGGTTAGAAAGGTTCGTATTGTAGCAAATACTATGAAACTCATATCTAATGTGGGTATAAGCATGACACTCTAAGAGAAAGTGATTTTCATCCTCAACACTCATAGATTCACAAAGATGGAAAACCCTTTCCACCCACGGCGTTTTGGGAATAGACCAACGCCTTGTTTCGCTATGGAGCTCATGAGAGTTCATTCTAATCTTGGCTATATTCATTTTCTTCTTTGAAGTAGGGGTGGGCGCACAAAGATGCTCCCCAAAAGTATTGCAGTGGGGCCGCACTAGCGGGTATAAAACATAGACGCACACGAACCTAAGGAAGCGCGCATGCGCTGTAAGGTTCGGTACCGAACCGGGGCGCGTGGGTGCTGTTGCACGTGCGCTTTTTTAGTGCGTACGGGCTCAAAAGCGCACACACGCTACTGTTAAGATAATTAAAAAAAACAGGGCAGAGTTGATTTAACACATAAAGAAACCAAGATAACCAAGATAACTTGAAATACATATTGAAAAGTTGATTTTCTATCAACCACGAAACCTGACCAATATGAATGTAACATTCCTTTCAGTCCCGAGTTTCAAGTCTCCTCCCATGACCATGTCCAAACCCCCAATTCCAAATAATTGGATACATAGTTCCATGTAATCATGGATATCCTTGCAAAGTCATACATGGTGCTTTGAGACATTTTTCATGGCTTTGGATGCCTCAATGGTTTCTTTATGGCCAAATGCATGGTCCTTTTCCCTCAAATGTGTTGATGTATATGTAACTTCGGAATGTATTTTATATATGTATATTGTACTGCTATAGAGATGGTATTATTCCTCTATACGGAAGTGTTTGTAATCCTATAGAGATGTTATTATTCCTCTATA